>VXBI01005045.1:280409-399778 GCA_013397375.1 Toxostoma redivivum | reverse complement strand
TTTTTTCTGAATGAAGAAATGCTGTAACATACAAGGAAATAATATGTTTTTTCTTCTCTCTTTGTTTCACTCTCTCTTTTTTTTTTTTTCTTTTTCAATGATAAAGGTGGCACCAAAAATCAAGGCACTGATGATGGAATCAGGTACCACCATGGTTGGATATCAGCCTCAGGGTGATAAAGTCAACTTCTTCCGAATGGTCATCTCAAACCCAGCAGCAACTAAGTCTGACATTGATTTCCTCATTGAGGAAATTGAGAGATTGGGGCAGGACCTGTAGTGGTTGAATTATTTATTTCTCTAATTGATTGTTTTCCAGCACTGGCTATTTTTTAAACCCAGTTCTGCAGAACATGTTTTAAGGAAATTCTCTTTCTGTAAGTTCCAGTCTCCTAAGACATCCTTAAACAAAACAACTATAGGCTACTGAAATATATAAGTATTGGTAGATCATATTATTGAGGGAAAATGTATTATCTTGAAGTTGAAGTGCTATTGACTCTTACATTAATCTTGTTTATTGTAGACAGCAGAAAATTAATAAGTATTAAAATAGCAAATTAAGAACTCTGCACAGTATATATGTACAGTATAAATAAATATATATAANTTGTATTTTCTTCCGTTTGTAATGTAACCTATTTATATATTATTGAAGTTCTAAATAATGTTTATGGTATTTTAGTGTCTTTGTGAGCCAAAGAAAAAATACGAAAATATTAGTTGACACTTTCATTTAAATCCTAGTGCCCTTAAAGTAATAACTCACAGATAATTTTACTGAAGATAAGGAGTTCTGACATTGTGTATAGACTACCAAACTATGGGATCCCTTGAATCTATTAGAATTATTAGAAATTTCAGTTTTATTTATTGTAACGTCAGACTGTCTGTTCAGTGTTCTGAATGCTTTTCTAGTGAATATTGATTGCTAACCAAGGCCCCTGTTTTTGAGTTTTATTTCAGGACTGACCTCTGTGACCATTTGATCTAAGTGGGAGTTTTAACCAGCATAATTCTTTTAGTGAAATGGAATTCACTATTTTTTTTTGGAGCTTATAAAATAAATAAAACCAAAAGTAGTCTCAGTATCTTTTAATGCAGCTAGCTTGTCCCAATAATTTCAACTGGTTAGGCTTTTCAAAGTATAGACAACAGATTCATCTGCAGCTTGATCAATTTTAATCATTAGATAATCAATATTACTGAGTGGAAAAGTCCATACTGGAAACAGAGTAATGGCACAAAAGGGAGATTCAATAATCCTCTGTTCACTGAGTTAGTGTCATGGTGATAAATGGAATATGCTACTTTCAAGTGTTTTCATATGTGATTCTTTGCAAGTCAGTAATTAATTGCTTTTTCTCCCTCCCCTCTACCTCAGTCATAAAATTGAATTATTTTAGAAACTTTCTGTGAAATGCAGTCATGCTATGCAGTTCTTGCAGTCACTGGCCCCTGTCAGTCCTGTGCAAGGACACACACAGGCAAGAGAGATTTCCATCCTGCAGGTCTCACTGGCTGTCTTTTGAGGATGGCATCTCACATCTATGGCTGTGCTGGCACAAGGAGAAGAAAGAAGCAGTTATGATGAATGTTGTTTCCTACAGCACAGCCTTTCCAGCTTTTCATAGGACTCTTGCTTATTCCTCTTTCATAACCTTTTGTAAAATCTTTTCTTCAAATCAAGTTGAATCCAAAAATTACTGTAAAATTTTTCACTGACCTTTAGATTTATGAGTATGACTTTCAAAATAGATCTGCATTGTTACTTCATATCATTAATCCCCCTTGTAATCTTATCAATACAGTACTTCTTTCATTAGATTTTTTGCAAGACAGTGTAGTTGGTTTCTTGCCTTCTTGATCTTAAACCTCAATCTTCCTCAGTTATAAGCCTATTGTATTACTGTGTATTTAATACTGTGTATTCATTACTTCCTGATGTAAACATCCATGACCTGAGGCCTGCAGTACAGATGTTGTTGGCATGAATATTGACCTCAGTACTAACTTCCATAATATTAAATGCCATTCTTCATAGATGCCAGCTGTTCATCAAAATAGAGGATCTCTCATTGAGAGCTGTTCTTAGAGCACAGAAAGAAGTTTGTTTTGAAGAAGTACATGTCACATTATCATTTCAGACTTCTGTCTGAAATCTGGTTTCACTTTTACTTTATTCAAAGGGCAGCTACAGAAGATTGAAAAATTTCTTTCAGTCCTTCTTGTTTATGAGAAACAATATGAACTAATGTAATTAATCCAAAGATGTATAACTGGTGACTTAGCTTCACTAGAGAATTTTATGTCTTCCACACAAACACCATGGTTATGATTTCCACCAGTTCTTAGGTGGGAATTTCTGATTTCCTCCACCTCCCTTGTCAATAACAGTATTACTAAAGCTCTAACTTAACCCTCAGTCCTCTAACCTTAATATTTTAACCTCATGTACCCTGTATCCAGATCACCATCTCAATATTCTAATAATACTTTAATGTATCTGAGATGTTAATTCTCCTTGAAGAATATAAACTAGGTGAAGAGAATCGTCTTCCTCCTGATCATGAAGCTGTAGGAAAGACCATAATGCAGCTGACTGGCATCCATACAGCAAGCCCCTGACAGTTCTGTGATGTAGTCAGAAACAAATCTTGAGTTCTTCGGTGCATATATAATGTTTTGCTCACTAAAATTTCTGATTCTTCATTTAATAGAGTATCTTGTGTTTTGAAGGTCAAAAGCATCAGAGTTCTTCCTATTGCCATTGATGGTTTGCAGCTGGGTGGGAGTAATGGAGCTCCTCCTGCTTGTTTTGGAAGTGAGACATGTAATGCATAGGGGTTGTCTCTAAAGACAGAGGGTTTAAATTTATCTTCCTACCCTCTGCATTTATCTTGCTTTTCTGTAGTGCTGTGTCTTGACACAGATGACTACAATTAGATTTTTGCAAAGCTTTTGATTCTAATATCATGTTGTAGGGTGTTTTCCAATTACATATACTGTGTTCAACAGGCACTGTGCTCATGCTAATTTCTGACTTGGTTAGCTGATTTTAACAGAGGAGTTATAGTCATTAGTGAGGAAAGTCATCTCTTTTCTTATTAGGTCGTTTCCATCTGAGTAATATGCCACAGCTTCTCAGACTAATGCTGACCTGGAATTTTCCTTCTTTTTAATCCATATACTATTGACTGTGAGAGATTAGGATGTATGGATATACAGCAGTATTGACTAATGTAAAGTATTTTGTATGTAAAGTATACTTCCAGGTGAGCAATTTTGTTTTTCTGAGGTCTAAAATATACTCTGAGGTAGCAATTTTACCTTTAAAATCACATGGACAATCACTGTAGCTTTGCATTGGTGAATTCACATCAATTAAACAATAGGCAAGACCTTAGCTGAACAGGTAGGTACAGTGCTTATTAACTGATATAATTTATTTGGAAAAGAGTGACCAGTTGATAAAAATCAAGAGCAGCTGGTGATTTTGAATGAGAAAATATCTGATTGTGTTATTAAAGGTAATTTTAAGATATTCACAGCAGACAGTCAGAAGCAGGGGCCTTGGGAATAATCCAGAATTTAAAAATCATTATGGAATTAGCTCATAATCTGTTTTTTGAATGGTGACAAATATGAAGAGATTTTTTAAACAGAATCTCTGTTTTGTGGTTTAAGAAATGTTGAAGTTATAAAGAAGTTATGCAATGCAGTTTTAATTTTTCAATAAAAGTTTATCTTAAAAATTACTAATTTGTCTCATATAATTTTTGTTAGATCTTTTGTTTCCTTAAGAATGTGAGACAAAAGCCATGCAACATTATCCCTTATCTTAAAAATAGTAAGGAAAATTATAAAGCAATTATTTAATTTTAATTGTGGATTGAATGTAAGCTTGTACCAACAGAGACTGAGGAAGAACCACAAGCACAGAATCTTGGTAAGTTTGGACAGGATTGTTGAGACATTAGTACTGTGTATAATACGAAAAACATGTTTTAAAGTCTTGGATTCTAGACCATATTTTGGGGCAACCCACCATTCTCTTGTAGAACATAAAATAATTTTAGGATTTTCTTATACCAAGTAGATTGAAAAATTGTACATTTTGAATTCAGAAAAGTATAACATTCTTTTTTTATTGTATAGATAAATTATGATTAATTGCTGCTCTATGCATTATCCATGGAACTGACATTGATTTTGACAGTATATAGGAAATTTGATTTTGATTGCTTTAGGATAGGATGAGTATCCTCCAAGTAGGAGGAGTTTTCTTAAGAACAGTTTTATTTCCAAGTTAAATATTTTATGAAGCAAACTAGTCATGAGAAAAATACATGCAAAGAAACTTAATAAGTCAATTAGTGTATCATACAAATGGCATCATGTAAAGCACAAAAAGTTATGGAAGATTATTGTATGGTGTGAGTCTTAAGGAATGGTCAGCTTAAGCACAGACTGTTCAGTAAAATGTTAGGATCACAACAAGACTGTAGCTGGTACAGCTCTCTGTGGTCAACAGAATTACAGCTGCCTGAATTTCTTCTGTAGTGTTTTATAATTTGCAAGTTATGACAGTTATTCTGAGGATGATGATATATGCATTGGGAGTCGTGTTCACTCAAGAACAGCAACTAAGTGAGGAGGAGATGAGAGGATGCAAGCACTGTCTGAAAGCAAAGGATAAAAGGAAGGATGGCTGCAAAACATAGAAGGGTTTGTGTTTCATTAGAGCATTTGAAAGAATCAGACTTTTGGACAAAGCAAAATTAAAATTTTGGTTAGAAGAAAAGGTAAGATGCAAGAAGATTATTTTAAGTAGACCTAGTAAAGACAGAGAGAAATTCTGGTTCTCTGCTTTAATAGATCTATCTACTGAGGAAAAAAGGAACATTGTTTAGTAATGATGATAACAGAAAAAGCTGAAGATAAAATATTACAGACCTTGAGTTATTTCTGCTATGGATAAGTACTCTGTTCAGCATCTGAATGCAATTATTTCAGATTGGATAAGTATACTTGAGATGTGTATTTATATGTCTTGATATAAATGAGAAGAACATGTACATGCCTTACATACTCAGTGTGTATCAGAAAAAATTAGGTTTTGCACGATGATGACTGTTTTGTGTAAGACTTTTCAGGACAGTTGAAGTATAATATTAAACAAGTAAATAGTGAAGGAAATAATAAGTTATTTTCCCTTAACCTTGAAAGTATGTGTGTGTGTGTTATATAAATTATTAAATCTCTATCATATGAAATTCTCAAATTACATACCTTTTAACAGGATACCAGTCTGGTTCATCTAAGAACAGTTGGTTTGATGCAGGAATTACTGTATAAAAATTTTGGCCCTGTTTCTTGTGGAAAGGTGTTGTGTCATGACTGTGTGAGCACAAATATGTAAGATCAATGCAGATGATAGGAAATAGAGAACTAAGTTTAACATTCAATAAAACCTAGAAAAAATGTCACTACAAGCAAAATCAACACATGTAAGTATAATTACTTTAGCTTACATTATAGAAGTCTATCATCTGTGACCACAGTGTAAGCTGGTTTGAAGCAGTGTGACATCATTAAAAATTTCAATTATGCTGGTGCATAAAGCAGGCATGTTGGCCTTCCAAAAAATAGAAACTTGAATGCAACTTTAAATCTAACAGGTGAAAGTGTCTCGAAAAAGCAATGTGAGAAAGGCACAAAACATTTCTCATTCAGTGTCATATGCTATTTATATCTTCTAAAGTTTCATGTATTATAAATTACATTCCCATTGCCTTATTAGGACTTCCCATGGGCCTTAGCAAAAAGGCTATTAATCTCAATTAAGCTTCTTCCTTTACTTTTGGGAAGGTTGCCTGCAGGGTAAGACTGACATTTGTTCTTGTAGGTATACATCCAGTCTTACCACTAGACAAACGCTTTATTTCCATTAGTTTGAGGCTTTTTCTGGTTCCTTGTTGCATTTTCTGGCTGTGAGCACCCTCTGAAGACAAGGCCCTTATTGACTGTCTCCTTCAGGTGATTCACTCTCCTGCCACATGCACAGCACTGGCCATCACTAAACACACTGGCACAGCTCTTGATTATCTCAAGGACTACAGCTTCACTGGGCAGCAGGATGAGATCTCCATATGGAGATCACTGGGTTTAACAGTGCTGAAGCAAAGAACCATGATTTTGATTGGAGCAGGATTTTCTATTTGTGAAAAAAAAAATTACTTTTACTAATTCATTATAACCATGACTCTTAATGAACTCATTGTTTTAATCTGCCAGTAGGTGTGCTGCTACAATAATTCACTGTGTTCACTTATCTTTGTTGAACTTTAAAAGTCTATTACTTGTACCTGACTCAGTTGTGTTTCAGGGGTACTGTATTTCATCATACTATTTTGATCTTCATGTCTGTTCTATTAGTCTACAATTTTTCAAGAAGAGTTGTGGGGGATTTTCCCACTACAATAGAATCAAGTTTCGTTTCCCTGTTGTGAATACCCCATATTGTGAGTAGTTGGTAGTTTTTACTCAGTCATAGCAAATGTAATTATTCTGTAGGTATAAATTAAGTACCAGCTTTATCTTGCAGTATAATGTGATGTGTCTTTTGTTTTCCCCCGCATATGAGGCCTGTCTTTTTGCAAGCTATGATGTGAAGTCCCAGATTGCTAATTGTGACCTGGCTCCCTGGCAATAAGAGCTGTAATTGCCATCAGACAGCTCCCTCTGCTTCCTGAAGTGAGTGTGTGCAGACTGATTCCAGCATTAGAGCTCGTGTTGCAGGTTAAAGAAGTTAAAAACATTTCTTCCTTTCAAATGCATCAGCATTGCTTTAAAAAGAACTACTAGGCCAGTAATTGCTACAATTTTCCTTCCCTAAAAGCCTAGAGTTTTTTTTCTCTCAGAAATTCTGTGACTACAGTGTAAATAATTATGCCTAGCTATTGTTGAACGACTTAAGAACTCATGTTAATTTTCTATATATAATGCTGCTATAATTGTACAATTACTGCTGTATTGGAAGCAGGCCAAAGGTGGAATAGAGGTCCTCAGGGGAGTTTGAAGGCTCTCTCATTTATTCTGTAGCTCAGACCAGAGCTGTCTCCATTAAGCTGGCAAAGTGGTCCAAAAAAGGAACTGAAATCACTGGATTATACTATAGAGATTCGGTTGGACTCTCAGAAAATGTACATGGCTTGAATTTACAACAGGAATGCCTGCTCCCCTCTCATCTTTTAGCAAATACATTTTGTTAAAATATCTTCAGCAAACATAGAGCCCTTACTTGGGACCATGCCCTCAGTTTAGGGTTTATGTAGTAGCTACCAATTCATCTATCTACCTAGGTAATTTTTTAAAAGGCTCAATTCATATACAAGTGTACATCTCTAGGCTTATAATGGCAAATTATTCTGCAAATACGGGACATTCAAAAAATTTTAGAAGTAAATAATGTTTTATATATTATCAGTCTTCCCAACATTCCATATTTCTCATCCTCCCAATGAATAGATCAATAGATCCTTTCAAATGTGTGTATAGGAGAGAGTGTACAAGGAAAGCTTCTGTGCCAGGCTGTCAAACCAGTCTCTTATGCCCATCTTTGAATGGAAGACCAGATTGTGAGATTGTTCCAACATGAGAAAAAAAAGCCACTAAGCTTTCTTGGGTACAAATTAAAAGGGAAAGAGAACTGGTACACCAAAGAAGAATCCCACAGGGCTAATTCGAAAATAGTAAAGTTGTCCAGCAGGCAGAAAGGAAATATGCAGCATTTCTGGCTGAATAATTTACAATGTGGTAATACATCAGAAGAAGCCAAGAAATAATTTGATAGCACTTAAGTGATACTCATTGCATATAGTTTGAAATAGACACCAGCATAGACTATGTTATTTTGTAGGAATAAATAGAAATGTAGATGAATATCTACCAGTCCTAACTGCTTACTTTATATAATTTTAGATGCATAAAGTTTTTCTGGCAGTAACATTTTTTCATTACATCCATAGGCACTAGAAACCTCTTTTACCATCTATATCACTCAGCAAAGGATACTAAGAGGAATTGTGTAGAGAGGTAAAGTTTTCTCCTACCCACCTTTTTAACTTATGTTTTTGATGTTAAGTCAGGTTTATTTTCTAATAGTGCTGATGTCTATCAAATTATGTGTTGGCTTCCTAGGCTAAATGACACAAGTTTCATTACTACAAGAAGGGCAAAGTTAAACAATGAAAAATAAACTGCATAGAAACAGACTTGTAGATTATTCTATCTCTATGGGATTTGAGTCTGATGTGCTCTCTGAAATGCAGATTCAGCAATCTGAGCAGCTGTTCAGCAGTTACAACAAAGAATACCAAGGATTTAGAAAAATTGAGGCCCATTTCCCTATTACACTGCAAAATCAGGCTTTTATCTCTAGTTGTGAATGAGAGATGTGATTTGGTAGGCTCTTGTCCACTAAAATCAAGTCACATTCAGACTTTGAATATTTTTTTTAATAAATCAATTACTGTTTGAAAAGCTTTTACATAGTAAGTTATGCAGAATCTTCTCATGGAGAACTGGATGTATATCTCTAAATCAGACCAAATGTCTCGATCAATTATTATATAAGAAATGAAAAATATGTAAAATAAAATAATAGGTTTAAAGCATGCAAATAAAAATATCAAATGTTAGAAATATTTTACCCAGAGTATTTTGATTTTATATTCTTTTGTTATGCACTACATCCTACAAATACCTTTTAAACTACTTTATAAATTGAAGATCTTTATAATTTCTTTTGTATTTTTCCATGCTCTATAACCCACATTGTAATTGTAGTTAGTTTTATGAGCCTGTATTATTTGTAGGTCTCTGGACTTGGTAACACTTTATGAGATGCAGCTGTTGAACTGCTTTTAGCTGGTTCAATAATGGTTGCAATTGTTTTGCAGTTGACTGTAATTCCTGGGATTTAGTTGGTTTCTATTTAAAAACAACACCATCAAAACAGGAAACTGTTGATAAATTACATTCCTAATTTATGCAGTTATGTTGTAATCCTGTTGATGGCTCTCTAACAGATCAAGACCTAACAGCATAAATAAAGAGGTAGTTTAGAACCTAACATTAAAAAAAAAAAGTTATTTTATCCTGTAATGCTATTGAATTTTAGTGCAATTACACAAAGGAAAATTCAAGTGAAACTGAATGAACTAGAACCAGGTGTACTGCTCTGGTTCTAAAAGTGATGTGATTGTAGTAGAAGAAAAAAGAGGTTTAGGGAAAAATAAGGTCAGGGTGATCACAAGAGATGCTCTGCATCCCTTTTGTCAGCCTGCACCTTGGTTTCCAGCTACAATTTCAGGGACACATTTCATGGCTGAACATCAACAACTTTAACCTGCCAAACTTTGCTGCTGTAGTACAGCTGCACAGCTGCACATAATGGCATAAGAATGGTGAGTACTGTAATTCCTCTGTGAATACTCAGGTTATATTGTCCAAGACCCCTATTCAGGATCATGTCCAGATTTCTTCTGAATATCTCTGAGGATGAAGAGTGAGGATGAATCTGATATCTAGTGTCTCCTATTTTCCTTCCATATGTGATGGTGAAGCCTAAGCACATACCTGGAAGTGAGAGTAGAGTATTCCTCTTGCATTTAGGAGGGAGACCTGACTAGTAAAGTCATAAAATCTAAACTACCTTAAAATCTAGAGACCTACCAAAAAAATAAAACTAACTAAACCCTCCCGAAACACACAAACAAACATCCCCCAACCCTAACCAACAAGCAGAGATCCAGTGTAAAAGGAGACTAAATATTTTCATCTCCTTTCCAGATATCAGAATTAAAAATTTCAAGATTAGATTTATTAACCTTTTATTTTTATTTGGCCTGAACAAATATGATACTAGACATGCTGGAAATATCTCACAGGTGATAAAGATTTGTATCGTGTATTTATAATGGAGAAATAAAATCATTCCCCACAATCATCTTAATACTTTTAATAAGGGTTAACCATTAGAAAACTCATACACAGTCAGGAGTTTCCCTAAGAACAGAGAAAATATTGAAGAGGTAGGAGATGGGGTCCTCTGTGCCTGATGTGTTTGGACTTTTTCGTGAATGACCGGTATTGTACTGACTGAGACAGTCCTCTAAAATTGTGTTGGTGTTCTTAAAGTAGTTGTGTTTTGATCTGTTTCAACAGCTTTGCTAACACTTTGCACTAAACAATTTGCAGTCATAGCTTAAGGCAATTAGAAACTAACCTGTGTTTTTCTTTTGTTTGCTTTTTAACTGAGTGAGACTATCTAAACTGTTACCCATATTACAGTAATTAATTCAAAAGGACTCTAGTATCTGTTTCTCATTATGACACTTAAGTCATGAGTTGTGTATTAAAACAAAAAAGAAACAACTGTAACAAATAAGACTCACTGTTCCAAGATGACTGGGTTATTTTGAATTCTGACTGCATTTTGCACTGATCAGATTTTAAAATTGCTACTTTTCTGTTCACATTTTTCCACCTTAGTCTCTGTATAAGGGACATTTTAAAGACTGGGCGAAAGGGAGTAGCCAGTTTTACCAGGAAGGGTACAAGGAGATAAAACAAGGTTAAAATGAGATGAGCTAGAAACCCCCTACAAATCTTACATTGTATATTTTAAAAGACAAAGTGGGCTTGTACAAAATGGAGACATACTGGAGATAGACCCATTGCCTTTGATATTCTAGTATAAAAAAATGCAACTCTAAAGCTTGTGTCAGTAGCCCTCAGTCAGTAGATTTTCTGTTTCCCACTGAGCTTTCAGTAGTCATTGAAGAGAAGCAGTAGGAAGAAGCAGATGGAGATAAGGGCAGGGGAGCAAAACTGAGCACACAGATGTATAGGTGAGGGCAGGTCTCACCTCAAGACCTGGATCTGAGAATTGCCTGTGGCTGGATCTGGGCCTTAGCCTGCAATTTCTGGCTCTTGCAGCACTCCTATGTTCCTTTTCTAAGCAGTTCTGTGGCTTCCATCAAAACCAGTGGGTAAACTGCCTTTCCTCTGCTCGTTTCTTGGCCACAGCAATTTCCTCTGTGCTTCTGTTTGTTAGTCTCTTTATGGTGACCGCAATTTTTCCCCTTCATGCTGACTTAAGTAGGAAAAGATTTCAAATTATCATCTGTTCTCAATTTTCTTCAGCCATTTAACTCTTTCTATCCTTGATGTTGTTTTGCTTAGCAGATTCTTGGCCCAAATCCCTGTTCCAGGAGTGTCTGGGCCTAGGACAACATCCAAGTTTGTGTTGGAAATTAAAAGCCCCATGTAACATCCCACAGTTCATTGACTCTGACACCATATCAAGAAAAGATGCTCAAAGAAATATACTTGGTAAGTGCTGTCTGTCCCTGAAAACAAATAAAGCATCTTCCAGAAACATCTTTGAAGGTCCCAGCTAATGCTTTGTACATCACTTCTCTCTAAGGTCATACTCTAACACTTTCCCATAAGTCAGAAGGAAGGAAGCCCTCGTGGTTAAGGTTCAGTCATTTTTGTGAATAACACCACACTCTTTACAGTGTGTTATAGAATAAAGGCTAGTCCATATATTCAAGGAGGTATTGCAGGACTCAAACCCCTTGGCTCTAGTAGTGATATAGCCAGAACAGCTAGAAGAGGAGTCAGTGCCAGCAGGAATAAATGGGCAGCTCCAAAAACTGGCTGGGTCTTTCCAAGTGGTACTCTATCATCAGTCCTGTCAATTGCACTGACGCCTGCAAATCCCATCTCAAAATAAATAAAAGATATTCCAGCACATCTATCTGGGCCCACCAGCTCTTGTTTCCCAAACTTTGTTCTTGCTGAGAAATTCATCTGATCAGGTGGCATTAGCAAGGGCCATTGAACCATTCTTGTCAGCAGTATGGAAAAGCATTGTTGTTCTGTGTCACTTGGCTTTCAGTGTGTGATTTTAGATGACAAACTGCTCATTTGATTTTTTAAGCTCAACACATGGGTGACATCCTCAGCTGCTGCCTTTGGGACACTGCAGAAGACAGGGAGAGCTCCATCTGCCTGCAGTGAAACAGAAACCATGTCAAACAGATGAGATGCTTGTCCAAGGACAGTGATTCTTGTCATAAACTGCTCTTTAACTTAGTTTAACATATTTAGGTAGCTGTGAAAATTACTTCTGGCACTTTTTCTTGTGTTATAACTCATTGGTTTTGTGAATTCACCCAGGAAGTCCTTTAGCATTTCCTCTTTGGAAGTGGTGCCGAGAGCACTCATGTAGCCCGCAAAGGAAGGATTAACCTAACTCCAGCTTCTAACCACTCTCATTAGTACATGTGAGATAGCAGAAATTCCAATTGCTTTTTTTTTGAGAAAGGTAGGGTGCTGTATTGGGTTGACACTGCTTTCTGGCTAGGGTTATAGGATCTGATTATACTCTAGAATTTTACTCTCTTCTAAATCAATTTTGTTTGCTCCCTCCAGCAAGAGCTCATTATGAGAACAGTCATTTGTCTTTAACAAACTCCACCTACAGAATAATTCTGCCTGGTAGTATTCTTCCTAGTATTTTAAGGCCATTATTTGAGGATTGCCACTCCCATGGCATATTACATTACCAGTTTGTTTTATTATGTTCAAGCTCCCAAACCTAATCTAAAAATAAATAATGTTCACAAGGAGAGGTCTCCTGCTTTCTCAGGGATGTGATAAATACCAGCAGAAGCTCAAAAAATACATTTCCTTGTTGTAGAAGATAGAATCCTTCTCCTTAAGACTTGCAGGAAAATAAGTTATCAGCTATTGAGGCAGAAGAAAATTAATCACAAAAGACTTCTCAGGGCAAGAAAAGATAAAGGACAGGGAGTTGAATGTTGGTTTTGTTGGGGGGTTTTTTTAGTCTTTTTTCTGAAGGGAGGATTAAAAATAACTTAAGAAATGAATAATTGTGGAACCTTTCATATTACATGTCAGGATGAAAACAATTCAAGAATAAAACAAAGACTAAAAGGGTCTTTTCCTGAGGCTAAAGCAGATTGAGCTTTCTCTGAACTAGTAATGTATTGTTTCGAGCATGGCTGGAAAGAGGCTAATGGTGTTTAGTTTGTAGCTGTCCAGAAGATGGAGGGATGTGTCCTTTTGTGACTAATGAATGCACTTAGGAGGGCTGTCAGAGAGCTGGAACTCTGTGGGCAGGGAAGAGGAGTATTGTGAACGTGCATAGCCCACAGGGTCAGACCATACTTGTGTCAGAGTATGAGTGCAGTACTTGTTTATCTCAAATTCCCTGTGATTATATTTGTTTTACTCCTTCTTTCTATAAAGAAGGACCTTCTAGGACCCTTGTATTTCTTCCTCTTTGGCCCTATTCAGATGTCACAGGTTAGCCAAAAGAGTAGTAGCCCAGTAATAGCACATGTGTAACAAGACAGTGTTTATAGACTGCCTGGCTGCAGAAGGCCCCTGTTCTGGATTCAGGGATGCAGAAAAAAAGGACAGGGCTCCTGGGAGAGGCAACTCTGCTACCTCTTCCTTGGTACAAAGGCAGTTTCTGTTTCTTCCGGCTTTTAGAATGGCTCCTGTGCTCTGACAACCAAATCTATGAAGGCCAAAGCTATAAAAGCAAATACTGTGGCTGAAACCATCACAGGGATTTCTTTTATTCCTGATATTCAAGAATAGTATTTGGCATTTTTTTCCTGGTCAAATCTGTCAGGCCAGGTGTAATTTCTCTTTTTAATGTCCAGTGCATTTCAAATAACTCTGTAAAGCCTATAGAAAAGGTCTGGACTTTTTTCCAAGAAGGACCTTTGTGTCAGGTTCAATAAATGGGGCCCTGCTCAGGACAGGACACAAATGGATTTAATATGTGATGCATTTTTAAATACAGGGGGGTTTTAGTGTCAGACTTTCTCCAGTACTGATTCCTTCTAGAAGAGTCTTCATCAAGAGCTGTTCTAAACATCCCTCAGCAGACTCTGGCAGCTTGATAGTACTGTAAAGGTGTACATTTGCTTTCCTGTCTTACTGCTCTTTTATCTTAAACTGTAAAATTTGAGTTGGGAAATTTCAAAGTAAATTTTTTGTTTTGGGGTTTTTTATGTGGACCAACATCTGTCATCAATGCTTCAATCTGTACTTTAGATAAAGGGCTCTAGAGAAACTGTAGATAAAGCAAAATGTAGAGCTGACTTCTTAATTCACGACAAACAAATCTAAAGTGCTTTATAGAACTAAAGCTGAAATAGTACACATCACATACTGAGCACCCAAGACACTGCAGAATGGATTCTGAGAGCAAAAAAAATTCTCATTTGATTTGTTGTATTTAAGAAAACAGGATTTAACACATCCTTGGTAAATAAAAAGGAGTGCAGCAACAAACCCTTGACTATCAACAAAGTCTCTTAGTATAAGCAGTTTCTAAAACTCCAGATTTTAGTCTAACCACTTGGGTCAAAAATGACTGACAATGCATGTAAGTATCATGTAATGAATTGGTTGGAAATTACTTAATTAATCCTTCATTATGAACCCTTCTTCACAACATCCCTAGCTGCAGTACTCCCAAAGCCAGCTGCTATCTACAGCTGAATAGTAGCAGGCACATTAAGCCTCTTAAATACTTGCATTGTGATTCCTAAATTGGGTGGCCAGAACCTTAGTCTATGCAATTGCTTCTATAATTAAGATTCTATCTGTGTTTCTATAATGAACCCTGTTTTCAGCTCAATATAGTTTAAAGAGGCTTCTTTTCTTTTTTAGCAGTGATTTCACGTACACTGTGTTATTTCCTGGTTAATAATGAAGTCAATCTTTGAAACATTCTGACATTTGTCATAAACTCTGTGCCCTCTCTTAACCATTCACCCGTGCATCTTTTACTGTGAATACATCTGTTTAAAGGTTATTCTCCTCTATTATGTCCCCTCTTCATAACACACTCTGTAAAAATTCTTAGCACTGTGCTTCAGGCCAGAATTTGGGGTCCAATGTCTATACAAAGTGGGACAACAAGCTAGGGTAAGGATTGCAAGTTTAAAGTAATTATGGAGGCAAGGAAGAGAGGGACATTGAGTTTACTAAGCCCATTCCAATATTCAGCCACATATTTTCAAAGCTTTATAGGAGCAGAAGATATCTATTTTTGAGCTTTATCAATCTTACAGTCTCAGATGAAACCCCTGTTGCAAGTAAAAATTGTATAATAAGCCATTCTGTCAGAAACCTGTGGCTATAATATCTTTAATAGTCAAAGCTGTGCCACTCACATCTGTGTGTAAACTACTTACCAGTGTCTAACTAAGAGCCACTGAGTCTTCAGCCCTTTGGGAAGACAGAGTTTAGCAATATTACAGCCAAGTCAATCACTTTTACGAGTTTAAGCAATGAAGGCTTTTGGTAATTTCCTGTGTCCTATTAATAGAACCTCCACAAATTAGTTTTGCTGAGTTTCTGGTTTCTGAAACAAAAGCCTTGATTCTGGTTTCAACTGACTTGGGAAAGAGAGCTATAGATTACCTTTACAATTCTCTGCTCCGTTGATGGCATCTGCAGTCCTCGGTGCAAATTACAGCATCCAGAGGAGCTGCTCCTGATAATAACCAGAGCATGACTACACTGACTACAGCTCTAACAGATGCCCGTGCTGGGAGCTCTGGGGAAAAAGCAGAGAGCAATTCTGGCAGCTATCTGCCACAGAGCACTCCCCTTACAGAGATGCAGTGTGCTCGGGCTGATCTGAGACATTGTGGCCCTTCCCTCCCACCGAAGAAGATTGCGACGTGTCTCAATAGCACCAATTTAGAGTTTTCAACTGAAGGCTTATGAGCTCCAGCTCCTTCCTTGCTGGATGCAAGTCACTCTTAATTGTTTCAGGGAAACTGCTTCCCCTCCCTTGTGCATTAGTGTAAGTCAGCCATAATGCAATGGATATTGATAGATATTCAGAGGTAAAAAAAGTCATGTGGTCAAGACTAGGCTCTTTGAGTTTGGCATGGTCTTTTGTGCCTCGTGGAGCACCAGGGGAGAACCAGCCCTGCAGCATTCTCACCGGGAAAACTGCCTAAGAGTAATTTGTCCAGCTAGTGCCTTCCTCCCTTGCATTTCATTCCCTGTTTAGCTGCATAGCAACTAATGACCATGAAACCAGCTTTACAAAAGCCCCACATTATTTCTGTACTTAATTAACTTTAGAGCATCAGACCGTAGTATTTAACCATAACCTGCCGAGCAGAGTTTCAGGGGCTTGTTTGGTCAGAGACTCACTAATGCTTGGCTTCCATTCAAAGTGTTTGATTGTTAATTTCTCTTCACATTCACACATGATCTGATCTTTTCACAGCTGTTTCCAGCAGCAGGTCAAGAACAGGTTCAGTCTCACACCCCCTGACATTTGCAGGTATGCTTATCATTGCTACCTTAATTATTTCTTCTCAGATTGCCTCACTTCCGAAGCACCTACTGCTCCTGGTCTCCATTGTCCAAAACTACGGGGAGTGTTTGTGAGTACTCCTGCAGCTAGTCTATGGGTGTATGCCTTCTCTGGGTCAGCAGGCTTTTACCAGCTATGTCTGTGAGCTAGAGCTACATTTTTGTTTTTTGTAGAGCTAAAGGGTCTGTATTTTGGGTCTTCTGTTAATGTGAAATTCTAAGTACTGTGGCTGCACAGCCAGGTGGATGCCTTCCAAGTAGCAGTAGGTTGCTCCCTGTGCTTGCGAAGCAGAAAAAATCTCCTTGGGCACTGCTAACACATGAGTTGATCTTAGACATACATCAAACTTTTATAGCTCCTACCAAGCCCAGTCCTGCTCGGCTGGGACTGAAGTAAACAAGCAGATGTTCTGAACTGCAATTCTTCATATTGGGCAATATATTAAGAGCAGAAATGAATGAGGTCATACATTGATTAGGGGATAAAACTAAAAGCCATATTATGACCATCTTCTTAGCCACTGCACACTGCTGCTCTATTTCCACCTGAAACTGTAGCCTTCCTTCAGTGTTTGCTTACTGGGACAATCCCTTTTATTACTGTAGGCCTTCCCATAACTCTGGCAGTATTCACTTAATTTAATTTTAAATGCACCCATAAATTAAAATTATTCTATTTACTGATTCCTAATAATGCCTCAGAAGCTTTTGTTGTGGTGTGCATGTCTATGTTTGAGCTTAAGACCGTTTCTGCAATAAATCATAATTTTCTGCCTGTCTTAGCCTCTAAGTGATTTGGGTCAAATAGACTGATTTGTTCACTGTAGCTCCCTTCCTGCCACACATGCCTGGGTTTCATTCCTGTTTGCCCAGCACCAATAATACAGAAGGGTTAAAGGAAAGGAAAAGAAAGCGCAGTTGCTTTTCGTCATCCACTGCATATCCTGCTCTGCAGAAGGATGCTGGCCCCACTGGAAGCATTTGCAGCACATCCTCTGCAAAGGTCAATGTGGCTGCTTCATCTATTGCAAACTGGATTTTAGCCAGCAGCTGTAGCTGACAGTCTCAAGAAGGCCACTTTCCCATCCATCTTCCTCAGACAATTGTACTATGTGCAGTCTCCAAACTAATAATTCATCATTTGCACATGTGTGCCTTCTACTTCATTATTTTATTAACATATTAGAAGGGTCCTGCTTTATTTATTAAATTCATTATTATTCTTATCAAATGATGACATGTTGTTAGCCAGGAAGATGCACTTGCTATCTCACAACTAATTATTCCAATTAAGTTTTCATGATTCTACCATAAAGCACAGCTCATTAACTTTAATTACTTTTGAAATGCAGCTGCTGAGCTACAAATGTAAAAGAACAGGTAGGTTATACTTGTTAGTTAATTTCTGCAAATGGGGTTTGTTGTTATTAGGTCTCAAGTGATACTTTCAGGCAATCTTGTTCCCTATTTCTTAGGTAAGATTTGTCTTTTTTATCTAAGAGGATTCTAAAGTGTGTTTGGTTTTTTTTACAGACTAGTTTTTTGCCACAGAACATTGGATCAAATTCAAAGATATTTCTGCAAATAAACCTGTGTGTTTCAGCTCAGCCCTTAATAGGAATTGATGGACAGCTGTAGGCAGCATCTTTCTTTGCTGAGGTGGAACTATCCCAGAAAGGGTGGCAGCACTTTGATGGAAAGGTGAGATGCTGTGGTAAGGCAAAAGCTCTTAAGGAAAAGAATTTCAGGTCTTGCAGTGATGTATGTAGTTTATGTCTCCAGTGAGGGGTCAGGTTCAGGTTTCTCTGAAGGGTTGACTTGAGCAATTGTCCTGGTTTGGTTGGATAGAGTTAATTTTTTTTTAGTGGATGGTCAAAACAAACATAGCTGCCTAATTTTGAGTTCATCATATGCAGGCATTAAACTTCTACAGATTTCCTGAGGAAGAGGAAAATGGAATTATTTTGTTGCTGTGAAAATAAGACAAACTGACTACTGGTGCAATGGTACTGATTGGGTCTCAGAGGGTGTAATGTCTGAGTAGATTCAAGGAGCTGCAAAATCTGTTGCCTTGTTTCACCACTAGCACCTTTTGGAAATGTGAAAGGCATTCCTCCTTTGACAACAGTTCACTCTTGCAATTGCAGTCAGAGTAGATACGATTTGTATTTCCTTTCATAAACAGTTGGATGCAATAGCTGCTGCAAATTGCTGAGTGCTCTTCCTCAGCCCCTCACACACCTTTCAATGGTCACAGGAGCAGAATTCAGCCTTAGAAGTATTACTGACAAAGACGGGGTGTTTTTCACCTTTTAAGTGCATATGTGGTGGGTTTGGCTTTGCTACTTACTGGGACTGTGTAATTACAAGTTAGGTTCATAAAATCCGCACTGTTTAATTTGGCCAATCCCAGTTTTAAGGCTGTTTACATGTTTAGAGGCCAGATGGAAGTGTGTGAAAGGCCAGTATTCACATCACAGATTTTCAAATGCATATTCATCAAAGCGGCAACTATTCAATGGCAAAACACTTACTCTTTTTGGTCCTGGTGTTGCTCAGCAGAACTATAAAGGTTTTTCTATGTTTCCTAAGAAGTCAAAGTTTATTTTCTTTACAGTTTTTAATGATATGGGAAGGGGCTTCTAATAGGTATTTTGCAGTGTCTATTTTGCTGTCTCTGCCAAGAGATAGCTTTTTAAGGATGAGGTAGGCAACATGCTGAAGTGAGGCTTTCGTGTCTTCAGTGAAGTGCAATTATTATATCTGACCCAACATAAACTGAGGAGAAAATGCTTGCCATTAATGAAATGTTTATTGGCACCAAAGCCACTTCTTCATAATTTCTGAGGAAACAGAATTGTCACTGAAATTTACTATGTGGTCTAAAAATGCTCTGGAATTTATGTGACTTTGACCAGAGGGTAGTTTGCCATCAGCTGTGGATCTCGTAAGAAGCTTTGGATAAAGGGTGATGAATCACAGCTACTGTCTCTGGATCATATTGTGCCATATTATTGTCTATATGAACCTCTGATAGCAAGAAAGAAAGGAACACGCCTGGGATTTCCCTCCTGAATCTAAATGGAATGTGCATGGAAGCATGAGATTTGCCTAAAAGCTGGTTTAGTTTTTTTACTTAATCAGCTCACAGTAAAAAATTTCTTAAGCTGTATTAAGAGCACAGAAATTATTGAAAGATATAATTTATTTCTGTATTATTCATTTTGCCTTCTTACTTTGCATTGCAGCCTCTGGATATCCTAAAGTTGATTTCTTCTTGTACTGATGAGGAGACACACAATGTAGGGAGGCAAACATGCCTGAACTGACCTGCAGATGGAGTCTAGAACTGGCCGTGCCTGACGAGAGTGCCTGGAGAAACAGTCTGTCTATTCCAGGGAAAACAGCTGGGCACAGTGAAGTGGTCAAGGGTGGAAAGGGGTTGGTCACCTCTGCAGGCAGCACTGGGGTAAATCCCAAGCACAGTGCACAGAGGCTTTAAATACTAAGCATTAATGAAGCACTATGATATTGCAGAGGGAAATGAATCCAAAAGAAGTGAAGTATGCTAATATGAATATCCTTTCCGTGCTCCATTAAGAATCTTTTAATACTGTGTTGCAGTTCACTAATAAATAGTGTTTCTGCATCACTAAAAGACTAGTGACAGCATTCCTTAAACAGGTCACCTCTCTGGCGGTCTGCGGGATCGGAACCAGGACGCACTGGTCTGCACGGGCAGGCTGTGAAAAAGCCTTCCAGGAATAAAGAATTCTCGGAGAGGGAAGATCTGAATCTGAGATTCGAAGTGCTCCCTGATAACCCTCCGTCCGCCTTCTCCAGCCGCACCCAGGCACCTCGCTGGCTGCGGGCCGGGTCTCAGGGCCGGGCTCTCCCCTCGGAACAGGCCGGTGCCGCTGCGTGCCGCGACAACGCCGGCAGCGAGGATCGGCCCCGTTATCGCGCTGAACTTTGCGGCGTATGCCCTGAAACGGGTTAGTCCGAAATTCGGGCCTTGCGCAGCATTTCTCGCGTCTCTGTACCGGTGCGCTGCTCCTGCCGCTCCAGCTCCCAGACCCGCAGCCCCGACCGGCTTGGCCTCGCAGGGGGAGCGGCGCTCGGAGCTCAAGAGCGCTGTGGCAGTAGGGAAGGTAGCATAGGTTATGACCTGCCACCTTTATGTTCGGTGCACACACTTACTATGCCTTACTCATGTAGCTAACACATACTAATAAATTGATTAACTCCTCTCTAGCACAGTCGGGAACCCACGCCCCGCACGTGGCGGCGCCGCCGCCCTCGGCCGCCAGGGGGCGACAGGGCTCCAGACAGGAGCGCGCGGCCGTGGCCCCTCGCGGCCGCCGTAGGGCCCCGCCTGGCGCCGGGCGGGGCAGCGCGCGGTGCCACGTCCCCGTCGCGGCGCGTTTGCGGCCATGGGCGCCTCGCAGAGCATCGACATCCCCGGCGGCGGCACCGAGGGCTATCACGTCCTGCGGGTAAGGGCGGCGCGGTCCGGCAGGGCGCCCCGGACACTCAGCCCGCCGGCGGCCCCTAGGCGCGGCGTCTGTCCGGCCGTGGCGCCGCGGTGGAGCGGCCCGGGGGCTCCCGGGGCGGCGCCGCCGCGCTCCCCGCTCGGCCCCGGGGACGCGCTTGGGCAGCGGGGCTGCCGAGGCTCCGCCGCGGCTCGCGCTGCCACTCCCGGTTTTGAGAAGTTTGGAGGAAGAATTGNTGAATCTGAGATTCGAAGTGCTCCCTGATAACCCTCCGTCCGCCTTCTCCAGCCGCACCCAGGCACCTCGCTGGCTGCGGGCCGGGTCTCAGGGCCGGGCTCTCCCCTCGGAACAGGCCGGTGCCGCTGCGTGCCGCGACAACGCCGGCAGCGAGGATCGGCCCCGTTATCGCGCTGAACTTTGCGGCGTATGCCCTGAAACGGGTTAGTCCGAAATTCGGGCCTTGCGCAGCATTTCTCGCGTCTCTGTACCGGTGCGCTGCTCCTGCCGCTCCAGCTCCCAGACCCGCAGCCCCGACCGGCTTGGCCTCGCAGGGGGAGCGGCGCTCGGAGCTCAAGAGCGCTGTGGCAGTAGGGAAGGTAGCATAGGTTATGACCTGCCACCTTTATGTTCGGTGCACACACTTACTATGCCTTACTCATGTAGCTAACACATACTAATAAATTGATTAACTCCTCCTCTCTAGCACAGTCGGGAACCCACGCCCCGCACGTGGCGGCGCCGCCGCCCTCGGCCGCCAGGGGGCGACAGGGCTCCAGACAGGAGCGCGCGGCCGTGGCCCCTCGCGGCCGCCGTAGGGCCCCGCCTGGCGCCGGGCGGGGCAGCGCGCGGTGCCACGTCCCCGTCGCGGCGCGTTTGCGGCCATGGGCGCCTCGCAGAGCATCGACATCCCCGGCGGCGGCACCGAGGGCTATCACGTCCTGCGGGTAAGGGCGGCGCGGTCCGGCAGGGCGCCCCGGACACTCAGCCCGCCGGCGGCCCCTAGGCGCGGCGTCTGTCCGGCCGTGGCGCCGCGGTGGAGCGGCCCGGGGGCTCCCGGGGCGGCGCCGCCGCGCTCCCCGCTCGGCCCCGGGGACGCGCTTGGGCAGCGGGGCTGCCGAGGCTCCGCCGCGGCTCGCGCTGCCACTCCCGGTTTTGAGAAGTTTGGAGGAAGAATTGGTCCAGAATAAAAAATTCCCAGGGCCGGGTCGTGCCGCCAGGTTGTGCCTCCGTATGACCGGGCCGGCTGGCGCATGGGAGGCGATGCTGGGTCTGGGCAGCCTCTGAGGGCGAGGCGAGCTCTCCTCCGCGCTGTCCGCACCCAGCCCGCGGGTCTGGGCTGCGCTAGGTGCTCCCGGCATAACGCGTCAGGCTCGTCCTGGTCTCTGCACCGTGGGCTGGACCGGACCGTAGCTGCTGCCCCTCCGCAGTTCAGGGCTGTCGGATCGAGGTGTTCACACGACAGGCAGCACACCTGAGGGCTGCAACTCCAGTGAAAGTGCTGTTTTCCATAGTCACATTAGTTTTGTTCACGTTGTGGCCACAAAACTTTGGATTTTTATGTGAAGTACAAAATGCTTTTTTAGGCTGCATTCTTGAGGTTTTATGAGCAGCCTTTTGAAAGCCCTTCCTTTTGCTTTCAGTGAGCAGCATGGTTCCCAGGTCCTGCAGTGGAATCTGAGGCACTGGGGTACAGGGGCTTTGCTGGAGTCAGTGCCTGCCCACACCACGGGCAGCAGGTGTGCGTGTGCCCCCGCTCTGGGTACCGTGCTGGGCTAGTGTTTGTTGGAATTGGAGCCTTTTGGATAAGTTCTCTGCTTTTGAGAATCTAGTACTGATGTTCTGATCAAATCCAAACATTCTGTTAAAATTTACTTATGGACTAAAGTCACAGTGGGTTTTTTTTCTCTTTTAATATTAATGGCACATAAGAGTCCAGTGTTACTAATTTATGTTAGTCCATTTTGTCTTTTCTTTTTCCCCCACAAAAACTATTCTTCAGGTTGGTAAAACTGGCAGACTTTTTTTTTTCTTTTTTAAGCGTAGTGCAGTGTAAATTTCATTAACTTTTTACTTTGTAGACTTGTAAACCAGTATGTATTTTACAGTTAGAATATCAGTTGCATCACATTTATGAGTTTATACTGTTTGATTAAAGCATGTTAATAAATTAAGATTAGTCTCTTTCATGAAGTAGAATCTATTCATTTTTTCTTGTAATCTTGCTTGGATCTGGCACTCTTTGTTTTCATTTAGACACTTTTTGCTGTAATGTTTTTGCTATGACCCAAAATGGCAGTGTTTGCCAAACTTTGTAAATATAATTGAGACGTGCACATTAAAGAAGTTGATTTCCAAGAGGACATCCTTATTTATATTAAACACAGGAAAGGACCTGCCTGCTGTCCATACTTTATCACTATTTTTCGCTCCTTGTCTTCTTACTGATATCTTGAGATGTCACAATAATGAGTGATTGCTCTTTGTCTGTGGACAGGCATCTTAAACTGCATCATGATCCCAACCTAACAGTTATCATTTGGGATGTTTTTTATTGAAATGCATGTGGCATGCCTGAATGTGACTAGAATTTCCCTCTGTTGTTTTTTCAAGTTGTCATTCTGTAGTACGTTTGTTACAGACGGCATTGGGCTGACACTGTTAGAGGAGCTCTGCACAAGTGCTCTGTCTGAATGGATTGACCTTCAGTAGAACTTGGGGTCAAGGAAAACTGCTGTTTTGTTCTAATTTACTTTCAAGTATGTTTTCTTTCTGAGCTCAGTACTTTAATGAGGTAAAGGAGAGTGGTAGATGGAAAACAGCAGTAGTCTTCCAGTCTTACAGGTCTAATTCGAGTAAGATCAGATTTCTTTGATAACACCAACTTCTGTAAATAATGTAAAGTGATTGTTTAAAAGATTTTATTGCATGTGGGAAAATTACAGAAATATCAGAAAAATTTTTCAATTATTGGAAGAAATTGTTTGGGTAACGCAGATAAATGAAAAATATGTGTTAAATGGCCATGAAACAAAGAGTTTACATTGTTCAGTGTGACTGCAGGAGCCAAGCACAAGTTGCTAGAGAGATGAGCAGACTGAGACTTGCAAGTTACAGGTTTTTTAGAGTGAGACTTTTAGACTGTACATGCTGCCTCCCCACAAAACTAGTAAAAAGTCTCTACTTACTTCAAACAGGGACAGAAGTATATGCAACAAGTGAACACTACCATCATTAATTTTCAATGCAAGATTTGCAGATTATTTAATTATTTTGCCTGCTTCTGCTGATATTCTGTGCAATATTGCTTTCATTGTGACCTTTATCAGCAGTGCAGTTGTAACAGGAATTAGGAACCCTCCAAGACTTGAAATGCTGTCAAAGGAAAAGAATTTCATCATATGCATA
This sequence comes from Toxostoma redivivum, assembly GCA_013397375.1. NCBI lineage: Eukaryota > Metazoa > Chordata > Aves > Passeriformes > Mimidae > Toxostoma > Toxostoma redivivum. Next base: position 375,425 of record VXBI01005045.1, on the reverse strand, counting down.
CTTGACAGCAGAAGTAGCTCTGAGTTGTATTGTTGGTGTTCTAGATGTTAAAATGTAGCACTTTTTTAATTTTTTTTTTTTTTGTGGTAACAGGAAGAAAAAAATTGCCAAGTGTTCTGTTGCCCAAGTCCCTTCATAAGTAGACCTAGTAATGAGTCATTTGTTTGAAGCAATTCTCCTCAAGTTTCCTTTAACATAAGGTGTGTAGCTGATTAGACCAACTGGCTGACTCTGTATTGCTCAGAATGTGTTTGTTTCTGCTCTTCAAAACAGAGTGAAGGAAAATTCTGAGTAATTTTCTTGCTCAGCAGTGTGAAACTGCTGCAGTTTGCCCAGGCTGATGTAATGACCTGACAGTTTATTCAGCTAGTAAATCATGTCACAACATCCCCATGGCTGGGGGCAGAGTGACTGGAAAGTGGCCCAGTGGTAAAGGTCTAGGGGTGCTGGTTGAGAGTTGAACAGTGGAACATGAGCCGGTGTGCCCAGGTGGCCAAGGCCAGTGGCATCCTGGCCTGTGTCAGGCATAATGTGGCCAACAGGGCCAGGGCAGTGATTGTCCTGGGCACTGGTGAGGTCACACCTCAAGTGCTGTGTCCAGTTCTGGGCCCTTCAGAACATGACAGACATTGAGGTGCTGGAACAGGTCCAGAGAAGCTCTGGAGCACAACTCCTGTGAGGAGCAGCTGAGTGGGCTGGGGGTGTTCAGCCTGGAGAAGAGGAGCTCAGAGGAAGCCTCATGGCTCTCTACAACTCCCTGAGAGGAGGGAGCAGCAAAGTGGGGGTTGGCCTCTTCTCTTACAGTAACAAGTGACAGAACAGCAGGAAAGAGCCTCAAGTTGCACCAGGAGAGATTTACAGACTGGACTTGAGGAAAACTTTCTTCATAAAAAGAATGGTCATGTATTGGAATAGGCTGCCCAGGGAGGTGGTTTAATTATCATCCCTGAAAGCATTTAGAACATGTGTAGATGTGGCCTTTGGCTTAGATTTAATGGTGAACTTTACAATGTTGGGTAAGTGGTTGGACTTGATGATCATGGAGGTCTTTTCCAAACTAAATTGTTGTAAGATTCTACATGAGAATTCTTATCTGTGAGGAATTTGTATGGTGCCATGTTACGTGGTGTTCTCCCTAAAAGATACTGAGCAGCAGTGCCCAAAGTTTAGATTTCCCACTCTTTGAGTGCTTCAGTTTGTTGTAATAGTGATACAAACGTGTTGCATGAAGTGATGACTTATCTTTTAAGGGAGGTTCACATTTTTAAAGCTTGAGTTAAATTCTTTGTGCTAAAATAAAAGGTTATCTACTAGATAGAATCTGTTTTCTTACCAAAAACTTATAAAGCTTTTTTTTTTTAAAACCGTTTCATCAAGAAATTCAATTCAGTTACACAACGGAATGTATTAAAATAACTGACAGAAATCCAAGAAATTCTGTCAGATCTAACAGGAATTGCTTGTGTATGATACATAATGAAATTTTCCTGCCAGTTATGGAGTGGGTAGAAGAACTACAAAAAAACTTTTCAGAATTTCTTTGCCAATAAAGTAGAATACTGGGAAGAGTTTCTTACATAGTGAAAAAAGAAAGCCTTGGAAGCTATGTATTTAATGCTTGAGGCTAAGCTTCTGAAATTTTAAAAACTAGTATAAGGTAGCTGACTTTCAGAATGGTCAGAGCCTTCATCTGCCTCTGAAAAATCCACATTTCAGTGCCTAATTTCATTTGCAGTTACACTGCTCTCTTGGGGCTTCAATTTGTGCTGCTGAGCAGACTTCTTAAAATGTGTAATGTACAATGTGTACTGTGTGGGCATAGGATAATAGTGTTGGGAGCAGTGTTCAGCAAAGAAAAACTTCATGTGTTTATCAGGAAAGTCTTTTCAGTACTGCAAATTAAAATTGGTGTATTGACCTTGAAATCTTTTTCCTATTTAATTCTTGACAGTGAATTAAAAGTGAAATCGGTGTATAATCTATATACTTAGCAGCCCTGCTGTCATCTTGGTGAGAAACTGAAACCCTGCAGCACTGTGTGAGGCCCTTTTCTGCCCTCTAATATTCAGCATTTGATAGAGGTTTTCTTAATTTGCTCTTAAAAAGCTCTGGCATTGCATCGCCACAGCTTCTCTGCATTTCCCGTGCCACTGTTTGTCTCTATTGTTAGAAAGTCATGGCATTTACCCATATGGGTCTGTGACTTATTTCTGAAATAACAGCTGGCTTTGAGAGAATCAGGCTTCTCAAGCTGCTGGGGATGGTATCTTGCCTGCAGTAGCATCTGTTGTAAATGATATTACTTGGTTATTCCTCAGCAATTATTCAATTACAAAGGCAAGCTACTAAATACTTGGGGCACCCAGCAAAGCTGCATAAAGCCAAATTGCTCAGGAGACACAGAGTTGATGAACATATCCATGGAATCTTTATTATTTCCATCCTTAATGGAGGTGGAATAATCTGTGTCCTTGTATTTTCTAAGGTCCCTGGTTATCCATTGTTGCTGTAGCTTCTGGAAGAGAATCAAGGCTACAGAGCTTGAAGCAGAGAGCTGTATTGTGCATTTGGCATAGTGTGGTGGTGATGAATTGGGCAGGTAGTGACTGAAAGTGAGATGGTGTGGCAAAACCTGTATGGGGCAGTGCGATTGTTGTGCAGGGCTGAGCATATCACTTCCTTAAGGAGGAGACTTTTCATGTGGAAATTTGGAATTTCTGGGTGGCATTTCTGGGACTGCCAGGTGTAAACATGTTTTGTATCAGTGAAGGTAGGCCAGGGAAATAGGAAATTTTGTGACAACCTGTGCATGGCAGGATGACAGAAGGGCTGCACATACCTGCTTCTGAGGTGTGCTTGACACAACTGTAAGGGCTTGATTTCTTTTAGCTACAGCTTCCTGGCAGATTTTACATGCCCACTTAGAAACAAACTATGCAGAGATGTTCAGGATTGTGATTTCAACATCTGAAGATACTTTCTGCAAACTAATCGTTTGGAACTTGAAAACTCTCTCAATCCCTTCATCAGTTTGGGGCAGAACACAGATTCAGTATTCTAAGTAAATGATTTATATGTCCCGGAGGTCAGCGAGCTTGAGATTGATGGATGCTGAACATATGTAGTTCTTGTCTATTGTATGTTCTCCATCTTATTTCAAAAAGTTGCTCTATTAAATACTGGCCACTCTTGGCTCACAATGTTCAGGATATAGTCTCTTGGAAGTCATTAGGGAGGGATATTGTCAGGATGTGGCGGTGTTGTGATTTTGATATGGTTTGTTTTTTTTTTTTTTTTCAAATAATTTTATTTAGAAATGGAGGAAAATCTCTGAATGAGGTGAAGTCTGGGCTTTCAGAATTTCAAGGCCATGACATCCAGTCTCAAAAATCTGATGTGTTATGCTGGATGTACTGATTTTTAATGCTGATGTTTAACTAACACGTAATGTCTTTAAAACTGTTTTCCCAGAAAGTTCTGAAACCATCTGCTGAGTAAATTCTGGTATAAGGCCTGTATGTCAGGTTCATTAAAAACACAGACTGTAAGTTCCTATATGACCTATGCAATAGGTGGTGGAATAAGAGAGAGAGAGAGAGGCTATTAGAGTATTTTCATGTCACTTCTCTAAACTGAGGGAAGAACAACAAACAGCGTAAACTTCCTACTTTCACTGCCCAAACACAGGAAAGGAGAGGGTATTTTGAATTACTTGATTACAGGAGAAACTGCAAGTCTGAGAATACCATTATGGATCATGTGTATAGGAAAGCAGAGTTTTTTAATTCTCCTTTCACAGAACTATTTAACCTCTGTTTGGCAGGGAGGTCTCAAGTATTCAACGTGCTAAGCAAATGCTTTCTGCATTTGGGAAGAATAATTCATGTAATGAGTTTTAGCTTCTCTGTGGCTTTTCTCCTAAGCTAAAATTTCTGTTTGTCAGTGGTTCTCAGGTAGCCCTACATTATTGCAAGTTTGAATATCTACAATTAAATGAGCTCTAGAAACAGTCCACAAATGCCAAAGCCAAATCCACTGTGTGCTGGGAGTTTCTGCGCAGCTGGAGCCAGGGTGCCCCATGCAGCTTAGCTTGTACTTTTACCTTATTAGCTGGCACAGTTTGGTGTTCTTGGTGGGAGGCATCTTGAGCAGACAGGTTGAGTAAATAACATAGAGACAGTAGTTTGGATCTAGGTACAGGGACTGCAGGATATTTGGTGATGGGAGATGTGGTTCCATACACCTAATACTTGAAGAGGGAGAATACCTTTACCCCAGCCGTAGAAAATTGTTTCCGAGGAACATCCAAGCATCTCAAAGAGACACTTTTACACACACACTTCAAGTTCTCATTAGCAGTTATAAATGTGGACTTTGGGGATGTTATTGTTGCCTCAGTGATTCTTATTACTTTGGGATATTGTTGGTTTCATACTTTTTTACTACTTTACAAATCTTGGACAACAATCAATGTATGTGTGATTGGACTCTGGAATTACTAATTCCAGACTTAGATTATGTGACGAATGTTCTAAGATTTGGCATCTGTTACCCACAAGTAATCTGATTTTTTTCCAAGCTCTGATTTTGTGAACATGTTGGGCAGAGATAAATAAAATATAAGAAGAACATTTTTATTAGTAATCAAGCACTTTTAAAATTCCATATTAGAATATTTTGTTCTAGATAAGTCATATTAAGAAAACTCCATTTCTGCGGAATCAGGCCAATATTGAACAATCGAATACATTTTTACCACTTCTGTCAGGTGGAATAACATGTAATGTAAGGAACCCCCCTGTAAAGGGTAACATTTTTTAGATCTTTTTGGAAGGTGATTGTAGTACATAAAAGAAAAAGCCAGTAGGTAAAATGAATCAGCTTCCACACAGAAAAAGATTGTCTTTGCTAAAAAAGCTGTAGGAAAAACCTGACAGCCATATTGTAGTTACTTTTCATTGTCAGCAATGCTAGCAATAGTGAAAAAATAACACGGGCAAAATGTCTCTCAGTTACTGCATTTGGAATTAAAAGCATACTTTTAGCTTCTGGGAGCAGTGTGTATCCAATACTTAGGCCTTGTCTTAGTGGAGTGGTTGAATTATTTGAGCTGCCATGGCTGCACAATTGCATGTCTCTTTTCCTGCAACTTGAAGGTCTGTTAATGAAATCACTGGTTGTTCAGATGCCCTCTGTCTCAAGAATGTTACCAGGTGATGTTTAATCATGAGAAAACAACCTGTGCTTACAGATGTGACTCTCCTCTTCCTTTAGTAAGCATAAGATAAAAAGCAAGGTGCAGTGTTGGTATGACTGTGGAAAGACAGTACTTTTTAGCCAACCTTCCTTTTCAGAATTCATTAACCTTGTACTTTCACTATAATCTCCTTTCTTGAAACAAGTACTTACAATTTATCTGATGCAACTCTTAAGCACTGCTTTTCCCAGGGAGTGGCTACTGCTGTATCTTTCCTCAATTTAGAAATTACTAATTCTTTTGAAATCTATTTTATTTTTTTAAGGGAGGGATTTTTTTGTTCTATAGATTGTATGATTGTATTTGAATTTTTAAAAATTATACATACAAACATTAGTAGCTTCTAGAACTACAGTTGGCAGGAGTAGGAATATAATTCTAATTTATGAATCAGCATTGGAATGCTTTTACTAAATTCTTATTTAACTTTGTTAGGTACAAGAAAACTCACCAGGGCATAGAGCTGGATTGGAGCCATTCTTTGATTTTATTGTGTCCATTAATGGTTCAAGATTGGTAAGTGCATTGCTATTTTATAACTTTTAATATAAATAATGCATTGAGAATCTGATATTTATAGGTAAACCAATGGATTTGTTTTATTTAAATGTATATAAAATATTTCTTCTTCCTTTAAAATGAGGAAGGCAGACTGCATCAGGAATTGATTTCCTTCACCCTGTAGGAACAGTTCTGTCGAGTTTAGCTGGAGAATAAGACAGACATGCTCTCTGTAGACATCTGCACCAAGACAGAATTGCCTGCTGATCCACCCCTCATGGCTTGTGCTGGTGCCCCCCTAGTTCTGTCTGCTTCCATCAGAACTCACAAACTTCACACAGTCCAAAGAGGTTGAGTGAAAAGCTGCTGTCAGAGCTGTTGGCTGGGCAAGAGGCATGGGGGGAGCTTTCAAGCAGATCTATCCTCAAACAACGGACTATCCTAGCAGTGGGAAAACCTAGCTGTGGGAAGCTCTGCACCCCTATGCCTGGATTTGAGAAAGCCTCTGAACCAATTGAAGTGTTTCATTTTTGGAAAGTACAACCTGTTACTGTGAAGTCTGACAGTTTTTCCAGAGTTCTATTCTAGACTTGTGAAGAGGCTGGAAACTTGTTACAAAGTAGCTTCTCGGGGTCCGGTGGGTTTTTGCTTCCCCTAGATTTGTAGGAGATCTTATTTTTCAGCTCATGCGTCTGAAGAATGAGTCAAAGCTCTTCAGTGTTCGGTCTCAAGGTTGTTTATTATTCATTATCTATAACATATCTATAACAGCCGAGGTCTGTCTAGCAGGGCAGCCAGCAGCACACACCGTTCCTTCAGGGCGGTGTTATCTTTTTATACTACAAACTACGTGTGCTATGTTTACAATAATTTCCCAATGCCTATCATCTATGTTAGACAGTGAAACTCTACTCTAAACCAATCCTAACGTGCCAACATCACAGCAGAAGACGGAGACGAAGAAAAAGAAGAAGAAGGACTAGACGTGCCAAATTTCCTCCATTTTGTCCCTAAAACCCCTATTCCCAAAAATCTTAAAATCTACATTTTCACCCTGTGATAACACTACTTAAACTTTTGAGACTTTCAGGTTCTCAGATAAAGCTGGTAACTTATTCCACGGGCTGTAACCAAATCCACAGGTGGTCTTGGCTGCTTGCCAGGGTCTCAGAGCCCCCTGACAGGGGTCCTGGCAACTCTGGACACCCGGAGGGATGTTCTGAGTTCCGACAGTAGCTGTTAATACCTGTTCTAGTAATGCACAGTGTAGCATCTTAGAAATAGAAGTGTTGCTGTAGAACTGAATGCTTGTTCTGTCAAACACTGATCCAAGCTCTTGTTTAAACATTTACAGAATAAAGACAATGACACTCTCAAGGACCTACTGAAAGCGAATGTTGAAAAGCCTGTAAAAATGCTTGTGTACAGTAGCAAAACATTGGAACTGAGAGAAACATCAGTAACCCCCAGCAACATGTGGGGTGGGCAGGGCCTGCTGGGAGTGAGCATTCGCTTCTGCAGCTTTGATGGGGCCAATGAAAACGTCTGGCACGTCTTGGTACGTATGGACTTGGAAGTATTCTCATTACTGCTATTTCTGTCTTTCTGTTGGAACTAACTTGCATGGGATATAGCTAGAAAGTCATGAGATCAGACTGATTGGTCTCATTGATCAAACTGGCTATGATTGATTTTGGGTTTAAGAAGACTTTTGAACTACAAATGTATATTTGTGAGTATATTGTCAAGTCTTGTATTTAAATGAATGGGTTTGTACAATACTCAGAGAACCAGAACCATATGGAAAGGGACAGACATAGAGCCATTGTTTCATTAGTTCATTAATGTGTTGAAAACGTGACCAGTTTGTCTGACTCAGAGCTTGTGTGAAGGTGCATATCTGTTCTGCTACACCCTGACAGTTACATAGTGTTTTGTAATTTTTCATCTTAAAACTAGGAAGTGGAGCCAAATTCTCCTGCTGCATTAGCTGGACTTAGACCTCATAGTGACTATATCATTGGAGCAGATACTGTCATGAATGAGGTAAGTATAAAAAAACAAGGTCTTTATTTTTTAATAACAAAAAACCCAATTGTACCAGGGCAGTTTGAAACATCCCTCTCTCTGTTCAGTGTGAATGGAAATCAAATGCAAAGAGAAAGGAGCACTGGCATAGTGCCTCTTCTTAAAGGCAATCCTGGAAATAAGAACTGCTCTTAAATGTCTTCATGAAGTCAGATACAAATTTTGTACTCTAAAATCAGTATTTTGAATAGCAGATTCGAAATCTGGGTTGTGCCATGTCTTCTGAGTTGTGTAGCAAAACACATTTTAAAGTTGGCCTTGTGATAAAACAGCAGTACTGCAACAACTGCAGCATGTGGCTGTTACCGGAGTCCATTCAGAAAGTCAGGACTAGTATGATTGGTCTAATGCCAAATGATAAAGTAAGGACAAAAAAGCCCTTACTCATTTTTGTCTTTTTGCAGTCTGAAGATCTCTTTTCCCTTATTGAAACGCATGAAGCAAAGCCATTAAAACTTTATGTGTACAACACAGACACAGATAATTGTCGGGAAGTGGTGATTACTCCAAATTCTGCCTGGGGTGGAGAAGGCAGGTAAGGAGACAATGTATTACAGGGGAATGGGGCAACTTTCTTATAGCACCAGCCTGAAAATGGATGGGTTTAAGTTTTCTACAAAGACAGGGAAAGAGCGTTGTTGTATCAGAAGTGTTTTTGCTCTTATAATTGTTTTGTATTGATTATTTGTCCATAGAAAGGGAAGCAACGTGGGGGCAGGAGGGGAAGGTTGTACAGCATTTACCTTGAAACTTGTTGATGTCTTGAGTTATTCATGTGTTGCTTGCTATAGTCTGTAGTCATAAAGACATTTACCTGACTGAAAAATCTTCATATTTTAAAAGCCTAGGATGTGGCATTGGTTATGGATATTTGCATAGGATACCTACTCGTCCATTTGAAGAGGGAAAGAAAATTTCTCTCCCAGGACAGTTGCCTAGTGCATCTCTCAGTCCCCTCAAAGATGGTTTCACAGAGGTAAGTTGTGCTCCCTCTCCTTCAGCTTGGTAAAAATGGATGATGATGTTTATTGTTTTTCTGCTTCTCTTGGTTCATGTAGAAACAAACCCTAATGATGCATCTTTCTTTTCTCTTTTAATAAGGTTCAGCTATCATCAGTTAATCCCTCAGCCACCCACCCTCCTGGGTCAGCAGGCCTTGAGCAGAGTCTTTCAGGACTTTCTATTAGCTCACCTTCCACTACTGTCAGTAATGTTCTCAGCACAGGTTGGTATTGCAAGGAACTGACCTGAAATGCATGGCTTTTCTGACTTTTTTGTCCTCTCAGATGTTTCTTATTAATTGAATAGAAGGCAGAAGAGGGAAAAAAACTTTCTCTTAAATTTTTCTCAACGAAAAAGGGTAATGTACTGGATTTGTGCCTTACTTGCTCACAAAATATTTGCAAACAACTTCTTTTAAAAATACCATGTGAATTACTTAGACTACTGTTTTTCTTATCAGCATTTTATTGTTAAGGCAGATAGTAATTCTTCTGTAAGCAATTATTTATTTGTACTCCATAGGGAAAGAAGATGAAGTGTTGTATGTTTAAAATCAATGTTGTTTCCCTGTGTACCCCACCAGGTGTTCCAACAGTTCCATTATTACCACCACAAGTCAGTCAGTCCCTTACCTCTGTGCCACCAGTTAACCCAGCAACTACATTACCAGGTGAGTAGGTAAAATTTCTTAAAACATTTCTGAAACAAAAGCTTATGGGAGCAAGGGAAGAGAGCTGTCTTTTCCACTGCTTTTTGGGGGAGGTATAACTTCATACAATTTATGCATTTCATCTAAGATCTCTCTCTGTACAACCTCTACAGTGTGAAAAATTATTTTTCTTGGAGTATGTTCACAGCATGTCTGTAGCACAGAGGAGTGACATGGCAGCAAGAGTTACCAAGTTTACCTTTTAGGGTTCCCTGCACAGTGGATGCATTATTCAGGATTTCTCAGGAAGGTTTTGCTTTGCTATTTGCAACGTTTTCAGAAACCCATTTTTAAATATTCAGCTTGATCAGTATTCCTAGTATAAATACAGGGCTAACAATATAGAATTTATGTTGCAGTTACTGTTTCTGAATTAAATAGGAATTTAAACTGGTATAATACAAGCAAGAGTCTTTCTACAGCTTGATTGTTTCCTAATAAGAATGAACATTTCAAACACTACTATTCCAGAAGTTTTCACAAGGGGTAATGTAAGGTTTGGATTTGGGGTAGCAAATGTGAGGTTTAGAACTTTTAGGTGCTTTGGGGCACTTATACTGTTGGTTTTTTGTTTTTTTTTTTAAAAAGCCAAGCAGTTAATAGTTGTTAAAAAGTTATTTCTTGTAGAAGCACATTAGTTTTAAAGGCAAAAGTCACAGACAGCAAAGTTTATGTTAAGTATTGGTTTAGAGTCCTAAGTAAAAGCAGAAGTTTCTCATGGTCCCAGCAGGGCTGGACGACGTAGGGCAGTTTTTATTTTCTTTTTGGGAATTGATAGCGACAACAAGAGAGCAGGAACAAAAGTAAAGCAAAAGCAATGGCTAAAAGCACCAACTCTTTTTGAACATGTTTTTTTATAGAAACTTACAAGTAAGTTAAGACACAAACTCGGACCACTACTTTTTAACCTATTAGAATTCTAGTTTTTTAGCATGCTAGGCTATGTATAAACTACGTTTATGGCCTATTTTGTTTTAACTGAAAAATGTAAGCAATATTCTTAACTTTATTATGTTTGAAGTTAGGTTCTTGGAGCCTCTAAGGAAACACTAGCATGTTTTTCAACCTTTACTAGAACATGTACTACTTTTCAGGCATCTAAGACCTTTTACTTACTAAAAGCACTTAAAACTTACTCCATTTACTTTCTTAGTTACACTTACTTACTCCATCTACTCACTTACACATACCATTTACTCACACATACTATTTGCTCACTTACTCATATCATCTGCTCACTTATTTATACTATTTGTTTACTTACTTGCTTCCTCATGTTACAACCTAAACCTTTGCCTTATATGTGAGAGACTTAACATACTTCAATCCAATTAAAGGCTTTAACTCAATCCTTGTATTCTGGTCTCTCTCTGAAGAATTCAGAGAGACTCTTGGTTTACTGACTCTAACATGGTAAAATAAGGATTGTACAGGATTTTGATTTTGATGTGGCATTGGTGTGCTGGTACAGGACGAATAGAGCCCTTGTCCCAGAAATTAGGCTTTTCTGAAGTGGAAAATTCAGGAGCAGGAGAATATTCCATAGCAAACACAGTGATGGAAGGCCATATGTTGCATTCATTGTATGTTTCTCTTCTACTTTCAGTCCTTTCTGACTTTGAAAGTTCCTTTGTCTTGCCTTTTGATACACATTTTTGTGATTAACTCTAGTCATGAACTAAGTAGAAAAGACAAATAATAGAGTGATCAATATTAGGGATCAGGGAATACCGTGTATTTAATAATATTATTATTGTTTGCCTTTCAAATTGGGAATGGAGAACTTCTGGTATAGTGCTGTGGTGAAACAATTACCTTTGTTGAAAGCTGAACTTGGAATGCAAACCTTGTAATTCTGAAATACGATTCTGCTTTCCTCAGAAAAATCTGAAAGGTTTGGGATTATGTATTTGTTAGTCCAGACTTCCTGCAGTACGTTTCTGTTCTCACTGTGCAACTTAAAAGCTGAAATTCCAGTGAATTTGCATTCTTCCATGTAAAAATTATGATCAAGATATAAAGCATGTTTTAAATTATCAAAAAGATCTAAGAAACAGTTAGAAAAAGACAATTTCAAGTTTTCAGCTGTAACTGTTCCACTCTTCTCTTAGGTCTGATGCCATTACCAGCAGGGCTTCCTAACCTGACTGATCTGTCCAAACTTAATTTACCTGCACCACAGATTGTTCCAGAAATCATACAGCCTGGTATGTGCTTCTGCAAACTGAAACTCTTTAATTAGAGTTATCCTTGACACTCTAATGTGTAATCTGGGGGAGTCCTGAAGGGGATAAATTAATGTTTGCGTGAGATGGGAATGGATGTTAGTGCCCAGATCAGGTAGACAAGGAATATGTCTTTAGATAAACTAATTCTAAACCTGTATCAGTGTTTAGATGTTTCATTTTGTATTACCTGATTTATATCTCAGAAGAAATTGTGCCAAAAGTGAAAGTATATTATTTATGGGTAAAAGAAAATATGAAGTGTTTCCTTGTAAGGTAGATGAGGAGATTTGAGCTCTGTGAACTGAATGCCAGAATTATTAACTAATATTAGATTTACAGTTTTGAATTCAGCAAACCTGCTGAAGGTGCACATGGAGTAAGCAAAAAAACATTGGAAGCTTATATGGAATATGGTTTTTGTTAACTTTTTGTTTCTGGCAGTTTCAGTGAAGGCCAGAAAAACCTATTCACAAATCTCAATGCATTAAATACCTAGTCCTCTGAGGGGGTACAAGCAACTTTGAATTTACTCTGATTCTTCAATTCTGAAATCTGAAAAGTATCAGGCTTGAAATGAGCCTGTTGAGTCAGTGCTGCACAAACACCATTTGAGCTGGCTGTGGTGTGCAGCAGCTCACTGCCTTTTTTTTCCCCTTTTTCTCTTTAGGTTTGCAACCTCTTCCCCCCTTGCCGCCTCTGCATCTAATGGGAATAACGCCTCTCTCAATGCCACCCAAGTGTGTTCCTATGCTTCCTTTGGTCACAGAGGCATCAGCAGTGCCTACAGATTTGCTTCCCTCTATTACTCAAGCTGGAAGCTTTTCCATCAACCCTGGCACTACTGAAAATGTAGAGGAGTCCTCCTCTGCACTCACCTTGGATAGTGCAACTCCAACTTCCAGGGCAACTATTGTTGACAGATCAAATGAATCCTCTGTAGCTAATGAGAAAACAACTGGAATCACAGATACACAAGCTTCTGAATCATAACTCCAGATCACTCTGTTGGATTGGCTTGGTATTTATTTAGCCATGGGATACATATTTGAGAAGCAAGCTATCATTAATTTCATACTAGTTTGTACTTATTCTTTAGAAGTCCTGTAAATAATATGAAGGTATAATAAAAATAAAAGGGGATTTATAAAGTGGAGGGGGGGGGGGAAGAAGTTGTACGTTACCAAAAAAAAGTCCAGGTGGTAAATAGAGTTCCACTGCCAAACTCTGAGGTATGTTTTTAATATAGGCTGACAGCCTTACCCTGCTAGGCTTTGTCCTTGCTTATAATTAGCAGTTTTTGCTTCTGATAGAAATGAAGCGGGTCTTGCGTGTGACATTTACGTACCATAGTTCTTGTTCTTTGCAAGTATCTTGTTTCTACAGTGGGGATGAGAATGTTTAGTCTGAGTTGTGAATTTTAACGCTGCAAAACTTCCACCTAAAGATATTTCTGTTAAAATTGCTGAGTGGCCTGTTAACTGACATGTTGTTATTCAGCTTGTACACAAATCTTTGTCTTTAAGCTCTGGAGAGATGCTCAAGCCATGTTTCGTGACCACTGCTGCGTTGTTTAATACGCCCACTGTAAAACGGCATTTGGAAGGGAATACATGGAATGTTAAATGTAGCACACAATTTGGCACTTCATGACTACTGTAAGATGAATTAATGGATTAAGCATACATATAGCAATAAATTCCTGGAATTTTATTCTTTGTGTGACAAAATGGCACTTTTTTTAAAAATTCTTTAAGTCTCGTTTAATTTTTTAGCTTAGTTCTCTCTAGCACATATCTGTGAAAGTGCCCCCTTCCAGAGGAATGGGTCCAAGAGGGAATGCCAGACATGTTTAATGGCAGGCAGGATCAGCACTTGTGGTTAAATCCATTGCAGCAATGAGTCATTAAATCTGCCTGCATATGATTCATACTTGGCTTTTTAAATTCATATTTAGGACAAAAATTGCAGATTAACTGTAGATTATACACTTGTAGAAACTGTTATGTGCACTGTACTCCAGCTGATAGAATTTGCCTTTGTTATCAGGTACAGTTGATGCAGAAAACTCTTCTGTACCACTCCAGTCCTTCTATAATACTAGGATTTCATTTATATGTGATTGCTACAAGCATATGCAAACTTACCCATATCATCAGCAGGCTCGAGCTGAAGTCTGTCTCAACAGCTGTGTCATTAATTTTGGCAATGTAGTTTGCCTGAGCAAACTGTAGTTTGCCTGTTTGGAACAGTAGTTTTATCTAACTTCTGATCATAATAGTATCTCAAACAATTCAGTCAAGTGGAAGCCTTATCTAATACCTGTTGTCCTGTCTTATCTTTATTACCTAAGTATTTATCTTTTCTCTGCCCCACACCTGGACATTTCTCATCATCTGTTACGGCAAAAGCTCATGTCAAAGACAGACCCCAAATACATTTTCATACTGTGAGCAGTTTCTTTTCTCAGCTGCTTGGAGTGTGAAATCCCTCTGCCATGCTAAGTAGGGCACTTGCTGTTTCTCAGAATGTATTTTTTTTACCTTTGTAAATCCAGTGTCATATACTTCAGAATTAAACCTTGACATGAGAAGAAGGATGTTCCCTCTTTTCTTTCCTCAAACACCATTGGTATCAAGCTTCATTGAGCCTCACAGGTCTAACAGCCTTTCCTGCAACTTTGTTAAACACTTCCAACGCAAGAAGAGTAAAAATATGTTTGTCACAAACCAAATTTAGAGTAATTGCTGATTGTAATCAGATATTTTGAACTAGAGGCCTTGGGTAGATGTTTTTGTTCTTGCAGTATGGTACACTGTTCTCTGGCATGATTCTGTGCTTTCCAACAGCAAGCTGCAAACTTTCATAGGTCTTGTGCACTGGTAGCAAACAAAAGAAGATGCTTAGTCTGAAGTCTTGCATTTCTGTTAGCTATTTTAAGTCCCTGTTGCTGACTATATATCCAGCCTTTTGACAGCTATGAGAGCAGTGGAACCATCAGCAATTCTGCTGAAGATAATGCGACTTCAGATTTGGAGATGATTCAGTGGTGCAGATTTAAGCTGTAATGTATCACCTAAAAAGATAAACATTGCAAAGTTGAACACTTACTACTTAAAATGAAAACACGGGCCTTGAAGTCATACAATTGTACTCTGTCCCTCTCTTTTTAATTCTCTCAACTTGATATGATGAAATTGTACCTTAATCACTTCTGGCAAGGGTCTCTTAATGACTTAATTTTCCCACCAAAAAGAGAAAGTAAGGAGGAACAGGAACTTAAGATACACTAAAAGACTGACAGCTGATGTAACCTTGTTTTCATGAGTTCATATGTTCAGCTATTCATGAACAGTTATGAACAGGCACATTAGCTTTATTTAAATTGACACATGGAGTTCTTTAACAAGTCCTGACAGTAGATGAAGATAGATGTACCATGAACATCCCCAACCTTGCATGTAATTAAAAATTATTTTTTACATGTGTATGACCTACTCTAAAATGAATATGGTAATTTCCTGCTCCAGCAAAGGCTGGTCTGGGGGTGGTGTTCACTGGCACCCTGGATTTGTTGTGAGGACAGGGTTGACTCAACAGCCCTATGAGCATGTGCTGAAGTGCCTTTTGCAGTTTGATGCTCTGCTGCTGCTCCAGGAAACAGCTGCTCAGGCTGCAAGGTCAGGGCAGGAGGGTGGACAAAGCACTAATGGGGAACGTTTCTTAGCTGGGCAGGTCCGATGGTGGGGCTGTGTCTGAGCCTCTCAAAGCCATCTTTGAAATCCTGTCCACATCAAACCTTGTCGCAATTGGAGCTCCATTCATTCCCAGGAAATAGCTCCGCAGGGCCACGAGATGGCGTGCACTAGTTTCTTTTGGCTGAATTTACAGGATAAGACTCAGCAACAAGAGTATTTGCTCCACCAGCAGCAACTGTAGTCAAATGGATGCCAGCTGGATGCAGAATGATGGTGCTTGGGAACTGTAAAATCAACTGATCTGAAGGCAGAAAGGGGCTGAGCTTAAGCTATTTCTGTTTGAGAGTTTTGTTGGCAGTTTGCTGACTTCAATCAAGCTAATCCTGGGACTGGGTGAAAGTTTTGAAGAAAACAAATCCTTACAGGCAGGGACTTGTTTGAAATACTACAATGCTGAAGGAGAGGCCTGGATAATAGCTCCAATCTCTCAGTGATCTAAGTGCTGATTATGGAATTAAGTCAAAGGGGGCAAGATAAGGATCAGGGATGTTTGATTGTGGCACTGTGTCTTTCTTGATTAAACACAGGCTTTGTCTGTACTAGTCAAACAAGTGTTCATAATCACTCTGTAACATGGAGGCCTAGCTGGCACCAAGCTCAGATTTTTGGTTCTTCATTTGGACTTTGACACCTAGAATCTGTTCCATTTTAGATTTGAATCCTGTAATGTTAGGCAAGAATCAGACTGCAGAAATGTTTCTTTGTTTTTAAGTGTCTATAATTTACAACATTCTTGTAATCCTTCTCTGTACATTCTTAATGGTAGTACCAAGGCTTCATATATATTTATGCAGTCCAGCACAGTGTCTTGCACTGTGCTATGCCTCCTAGTAAAAACCTGTGTAGGTTAGAAAACTAAAATCTGATTTCCCTGTAATGTATGTGGAGAACCTTGGTTTTTTTTTAGCTGCAGTCAGAGCCAACACTTGCCATAGCACAGTTTTAAACACCTAAAGTGTAAGAACTAATCTTAAAATAAACCAAGTCCACAGCCTCAGTCAACCAGAAAACTTCATTTAGCTCATATGAATCTCCAGCACTTCTGCCCTGCAGCCCTGGCAAAAGAGTTCAAGGATAGTAATCTGCCATTTTATGGAATCTCTAAGATTTGCAGGAGGTGGCTAGAAGCTACTGAGCTGAGCCAGGAACAAACACCTCCTTTTCCTGAAACCTCAACTCATGTTTATCCATAGGCCAGCATGCAGTTAGGAATTCAGAATATTACTTGGGTAGATGACTGGCATTTCTTAGGAACAGCCTGTGCACATGATTTCAGTTTGGTAACAAAGTTCTGGGTTCCTGCGTGTGAAACTGCATCAAGACTTGAGAGTTCAAAAGCACATGGGGACCTGCTCTGGGTGGAAGGGGTGAGGTGATGTACACGATTTTGTTACTTTACTCACAGCCAGAGAGTGCAGTCTCTTGTCCACTGGTCACATGCCTGCCCCTCCGCTGCCCTTTTGCACCTGGAAAGGAGGAATTCTGTCCTAGGAGGAGGCTGCGAACATTACTTGGCACTGACAAAGATGACTGTGATCTTGTCCTATAGGATCAAAAGTTATGTTTCATCCTTAGTTGTGCAATGTAAAATTTTTACTCTCTCTGAACTGTTTCCTTTGTTAGGTTCACAGTTAATCCATCTTAAAAGCTGCATTCCAGCATTGCTCAGCTCACCCACAAGAGAGAGCTTCAACAACCACAGAGGTCAGGCTCACCTTGGGCAACTGGGAAAGCCTATTCTGCCAACAAAACGTTTTAACAGCAATCCTCTCGTCTGAGAGTTGTTTGCTCTGCCAGTAAGTATTCACATACTTTGTACATGGCCCTTGCAGGTTAGGTGAGCTATGAAACCCCCACAGAAGCTAAAAGCATAGGAAACATGAGTGAACTCAAGTGGCAAAACCCATAGTCAACACAGGCTTGCTAGTTATGTGAGAAAAGCCTGTAGTGGATGATTATAGTATTAGCAAAAGCAATGCAGAGCTTTGTGTTTGATGAGAGGTTCTGGAGGTAATGGGACTCACTGAGGGTTGACTCATCTGGACCTTCTGATGTGCAGAAAGGACATTATAGCACTGCCCAGGTCCTGCTTCCTGAACTCATCTTTTCCCAGCCTTCAGAGTTCATCTGCCAACATCCTCTGCTGGCAGCTTTCAAGAACAGTTCATTTCAGTGATCTTGCTCCTAAATCAAAGATGGAGACAAATAGCCGATCTTCAGCAAAGCCCACTGCATTCTCAGTTGGCATAATAGAAATAGCTTCCAGTTCTTGGTACTTAAAGAGAGAGCAGATGGACACTTCAATAGCTAAGACTTTCCAGTGACCATTTTGCTGCCATCTCACCCTTATCTTTCAAGCTGATTTCCCATGAAATTCTTTTTAGTGAGTTTTCAAAATAGTCCTTAAAGTCAAACTGAAGATTTTAAGCCTCCCATCCAGGCATTTCTAAGTGCGTGGGCTTGGAGCTGTGCACGTACCATAAGCAGTGCTTACACACATGAAAGAAAGAATCAGGGAACTGAAGCTGGCTCAGAGGAATAGTGCAACTTCTTTAAGAAACATCAGAACTTGTAAACAAAAATTGCAATTTTTGCAAACAGCAGCTCAGTGTTAACTGAGTCATCAGTCAAGTATTATCAACTATGATGCTAAAAGCTAGAACTGTAAGAAAATATATGAAAAGCTATTTCACAATACTGCTTATGCCCTCAGGTAAATAAATATGTGTTCACATGAAACAGGGAACAGAAAAAGTGTGGTCTCAGGCAAGTGACACTGCTTTACTAAGGCTCAGAAGTCTAACAATAGGAGTTTTTATAGATATAAACAGTACTTGGGTAAATCCTTTAAGAGACCAACTATAACTTCTAAATAAAGAAAGCAACTGGAAATTTTTATATTGCCAAATAACATGCCACGTACTAGAAATTACTGAATTTGTGAAACAATTACCTTTGTTTCAAAGCTGCATTTTTATTTGAAACAGTATCTTACCAGTAACACCTCTTCAGAGAGAAGACAAAAAAGTCCCACAACCCAAAACCACATTTGTAGTCTAGGCACTAACTGTTTAATATGAAAAGGAACTTACTGTTCCTAACCCAGTTCCTGACTGTTTTCATTCCTAACTACTAAAAGTAACAAAAATAATATACTTATGGATTGTTCTTCAGAATATTTTTAGCCTAAAAGTATGCATCATAAAGGAATAGAAAGACTTGGAGGGATTCAGGATAAACTATTAAGGACTGTGAGGAACAGAATCAAATATTTTTCAAACACTCCTTGGAATCTGCCATATGTTACTCACACACAAGCGTACTCGTGCCTCCTCACCTGCAGATACGCACTGCTGGAGTTCTGTTCAGGCTGCTCCCCAGACCCTCATCAATTTGCAGAAGTACTTGTGTCAGCCTTTACTCCTGTCTTCACAATGCCTACTTGTCAGTCTACAAACTTCTGCCTGACAACTCAACACCCTCCCTTGATAAGTATATTATCAGCTCCAGCTCTAAAGGACTTGCTGCCTTTGTGGTTGCTGCCATAACCAGTGCTACCGAGGTAATACTTAAAGATAAGGCCTGAAGGCCTCTCAGATTCTTGTCCACTTTATCATCTTCCTCCCCTTTTTCTCTCTTCACCTTACTCTACCTGCCATTTGTAAATTGGACCTTGTAGTATGATTCAGAAAGACTACAATGGGTTGCCAAAAAAACAGGGAAATTTCTTGTGGTGTATAGGAAGAGAGATGGTGAAAGAGAGCTGTTAAAGGACAGAAACCAGATGGCTGTCTTCTCACTAATCACTGCATTTGGTACTCTGCTTGTTTACTCCATGGAGCAGAGGGGTTCTACTGTCACCTCTTGCAGAGGATTCCTCATTTACCATCCTCATAGTAAGGATGCACCCATGCATTTTCAACTGCTTCTCCTTGGACCTTGAGCAGAAGTCACCCCCCACATCCAGTGTGACATGCTGTGTACACTCTGGTCACCACCCATACAGCCCCAGCCTGTGCTCACCTCAGAGCCCTGCAGCTTCTGTGGAAGATGTGGGCTGGCCTGAGAGAGGATCAAAAGTCAGTCAGTAGGAGAGAGACACTGCCCCATGCCTGCCACCTGAGACACCACATTGTGAAGGCACAGCAGCAGTTTTCCAGAGACAGGGCAGCCTCTGGAAGCAGCTTGCTCCACCCACACCGTATGCATGCTGGAGGAAAGGCAGCACACTCCCTTCAAGAACTCTTCAAAAGTATTAAAAGAAAATGGTTATTGGGGTTGAACTTGAACAACTTCTACAACTGATTGTGGTGGTGGGTACAGCTCATGAGCACAGTGCAGCTCCAAGTGCAAGGTCTTTGCTTCTAGCCCATATGCTCTGCAAGCAGAATACTGGCTGCTTAAACAGAAGATACACGTCCCTAGAGGAGGTTGCTTGATGAGTCCTGTACATATCTCCTTAAAAAGACTAGAAATGTGCTTTCTGAAAGAAATACAGTATTTAAATTGATTAGGCAAATAATAAATAATGCCCTCAGCCTCCTGTCTGCAGCAGTCTGAGTGCTGGGCATATGGCACCTTTCCAGACCAAATGATGGCCAATGAGGCAGAGCTGGTGATTATTATTTCACCCACCTTTAGCAGGAAATAAAACATCTGTTTAATCCTGACAGTGGGACTCCCCAGCAGTAAAGCTAAGATGGTTCAAAAGGAATATAATTGAAAATGATGTTTAAGGTAGCAGAAAGCAGTGATAAGACCTTTCAATTTTTTTTAAGATTCCAGTCTCTGACACTTTGAGAGTAATGGGATTTTTCATAGCTGTAGACAGTCAGAATCTCTGTTTCACAGCTCAGACAAAAAGAAATCCTACTTTTGAAAAAGGGCATCTTTTCAGCAGGATTCAGTGGACAAGTGGCTGTGGCTCTGGACTGCTCACAAGTGGAGCAGCTGTACTTGTTGCTACTCTCAGTTCTGGTTACCAATGGTGTTTTCTCAATGCTGTTAAGGCAGCATTAAGACGTTGAACACTTGGACTGTTACTGTGAAAAAGCAGCAAGAGCAGACATGCCATTCTGTGAAATATATAAGCAGATGAAGGTATTTTTGGGGTGCAGAACAACTTCTAAAATGATCTGTTCCTCTGGAAAGTTAAACCCAGTATTATTGACCATCAGTAAGTAGCCAGACAGCTGACTGAATAGCCTAGCTAGGCAGGAAGCTGCAAATCTCACCTTATGGAACAGTAAACAGGGCCCTAAGTAGTCAAAAGAGACAGCCTCCAAAAGAGAGAGGGTATTTAAGAGGGTGACACAGTCAGAGTGGTCCAGTGAAACTGAGCAAAGGGAAATTGAGACCAAATGTTCATAACAATTCCTATGTCTCAGATTAATCTGCATAGCAGTCTTAGCAGGGAAGTGTTCAAATCCCCTTCCAGAAAAGGACAAAACAAAGTCTTGGGTTCAGCAACCCAAAGGATAAGTCTGTACTGAATTACTGGACTATGATGAAAAACATTTGTTGTTTTTGTGGGATTCATCTCACTCTATCCTCTTCCTATCCAGCAGAGCTTACTCACAGACACTGTAGTGCTCCTCTTTGAACTGGTTTGGCTCAGTGGGTGGACAGGCATTTGGTTAGTGGTGGTCACTTTGTTGGGAGGAGGGTTTGAAGAATCTTTACAGGCAGTCATTGAGAACAGATTCCAGCTGGCTGGAAGTACTCCCACTAGGATGTGATGCACAGCTTAGTCTCCTGCTCCTGAGCACCCCTGTCGGCCGATAAGCACACGCACCTTGGCATGCATGGCAGCACTGAAATGTACAGGCATAGTCACTGTTGTGCTACCCCTTAGGAAACAGCTGATTTTGCTGCAGTTTGAAACAACAGATGTGGATTAAACCCTCAAAAAATTGTATTCATTTGAGGCATAATTAAAAGGAGCCTGAATCCAAACAAAGACAAAACTGAAAAGCAAAAATGGAACTTTGGTAACCTGACTTTGCCTTTTGCACTCACTCTCTACTGGCTTTGAATAGGTCAAAAAAAAAAAAATTGTTGAGCCCCTGCAGTTGCAGGTAGCTGTTGTCCTTTACTCAGAAATAGAATCAGCTATTGGCACAGAGCTGTAACAGAGGCTGCTGTTCTGGTTATGGGATCAGAGCTACTTAAGTTGGGCAAGACTTCCCATCTTCCACCCAGACCTGCTGCAGTGTGCCCATCACAAAATGTCACCAAAAGTTCCTATGCAAGCTTCACATTCCTGGATGAGTTAGAGCATATTCTTGAGAAGGAATTCAAACTTCAGTTAATAGTGTTGGATTAGATACCTACAACTATTAAAACTCTTATTATATTTTGCTTCCCTCACTGGAAAAGGTGAAGTTTTCTTTCCCATTATGGTCTTTGTAAAATTTGTGCAGCTTTTCAAGGGTACACTGCACAAAGATTCCCTTTCTTGACTATTGGCTACACGTTCACAGGTCTCTTTGCTGTCAGTTATTGATGCTATCAAGAAAGCAGCATCCCTTAAAAGGCTTTAAAATGCATTTTAGCTCCAGGCCACATACTTTGTCTCTGCAGGGCAGCTTTTACTACTGAATCACACTGGAACAAGAAGGCTTTAAAACTAGGAAAAAATGAATGAGGAAATCAGTGATACCAATTATATACCAAATGAAGATAAGTCCCTCTGTCTCATTAGCACTGTTTAATTATGCTTGGATTTAAATTCTAAATATAGTTCATACAAATTCACAAGGGCAAGTGTTTGCTTCCCCTGTTGTAATCCTCTTCACATCTAATACTCCTCTCTCCTACAAGATCAACAGTTTTAAGGACCTGTCCACTTGAGTCATAAATAGAGAAGATGCTGATACTTCACCCCTTACAAGTGAAAAATGTTGGTTAAGCAATGGCTTATGTTTGATATTTGCCCTGCTGTGAGAGTCCAGAGGTCTCAGATGACTTCTCAGCTTCCTGTGCTGAGCATGGAGAGAGTGCCTGCTACAGGCTTCTATACTGTTAACAAAGCTAAAATAATACTTTAAAAGGCGTCTGAGTTTGGATGGTGTCATTTTAATGGCAGTAAAAAGAATAAAGTTCAGAGAAGAGAGAAGAGCTGTATTATATTTCTAGCAATTATAAATATATTTTATCAGTCGTGCTTTCAACTGTCAGCATCAATGAATTTCGTAGATTCATCATTTTAGTATTTGAGTACCTGAAAGTCCGAAGTGTCCCAATAAGAGACTATGGCTTAACACAAAAGTTCAGAAGACAACATTTAGCATTGTAGGAGTTAAGTTCATTAACAGATCCTTTTCCTAGACACTAGATCTCAATACTACTGTGAACTCCAAGCAGAAGTAAAGCTTCACTCCAGAAGCTTTGACTTTTATTTCAAGACTCTTGCTTCAACTCAGATGGATTCTACAAAGCAGTAAGTTTTCCTTCACTGTTTGTTACAAGCTATTCCTTCCTATTTTACATAACCTATAAGAGAAACATGTTTCTCTTAGTATTTGTTGAGTCAATCGCTATCCAAATACAGCCAAATGCTACGGAATTCCAATATCCCATGCCAGTCTCTAAGAAAATTAGTGTCATTAGTATTTAAATCCCCTGCCAGCTGAACACAGAGAAGCCTTGGTCCAATATCCCAGAGGGATAAGCAGTCTTGACTGTTCAGTCACAGGCATCTGCTGCTCTGATATTGCCATGCCCATGCTCTGTGTCATGCCAGTGTGGGGTGCAGACAAGTAAAGCAGATGTTCAGCAGTCTGAATAGAGCACCTTGCTTTGCCAGTGGGCACTGGGAACCCAGGTGCCTCCTTTCCTGGGCTGCTGACACTGTCTGATGCACATCTCCAGTGGAAAGCTGAGTTTTGATGTATCTCCCTGATTTTAGACAGAGGCTGATTTATAAGCACCAAAGTGCTGCTAGTAAAGCTGTGATGGTTCAGGCAGCACTGCTTTTCCCCTTGTGACCTGGGTTTGCTTTCTGTACTATCTAAATATGAAACACAACATAAAACTTTGCCACTAGCCATTGCAGCAATTTAACTTCTATCCCCCAGAGCACAGTGGCTGAGTCTGAAAGTGTTCTGGAGGCACATCTAGTTATCTAAATGAGTACAGCTGAAGTGTTATTTCGGTCACACCTTCCATCTGGAGTCTTGCCCAGCTGACTCCTGGTTGCTTTTCCCCAGTTTCAAATAGGAATGCCTCATACTGGCTTTTCCTCCATAATTCCTGAGCTCATCTGTGTTGCTTCTTAGCACACAACTAGCAAAATTCTTTGCAACCTAAGTAATCTTCTGCAAAAAAAAAAAAAAAAAAAAAAAGAGCTTCCCATTGCTGCCTCATGTTAACAGAGCCCATCAAAGCATGTCCCTAAATAGAAACAACTATTGCAATGTAATTCAGCTGAACCCCTCTCAGTGGTCTCCAAGATAAGGAGAAAAAACCAATCTTTACAGTTTTCACCATTAGGACCATGTTTTGTTGAACATACTACCTACATATTAAGATTTTCATTTTAGCAATATATGAAAGTATTAATGTAAGTGGAAAAGGATGAGGGTCATTAAAAACACAAGAATCCTGACAGCTGTTAAAGGATGACAGAGGGGTAATTCTTCTATTTTATGCGTAAAGGTTTTGTTAATTGGGTGATAGGACAATAACCTTTAGGATATGATAATTCATTAGATCGAAAATATGTTTTGGCTCAGTAACAAAACTATCCTGACAGCTCTAAGAAGACAATTTATGAGATCAGCTCAGCACCTGACACATTCTTATGTAAGCCTACAAGCAGCATGAGGATTTAATGGTATCATATAAATGTTTATGAATTGACATTTAACCAATGGAACAAAATGCTCCAAATCCACTATGGCAAGTGCAATTTGCCAAATAATAGGTTACTTACCTGTCTTTGCAATGGAAAGCCATGCAGGGAAGGCATTGTGGTGCTCAAATCAGTGAGGAAAGCTCTGCCAGCAGCCAATGAGCCACAGCTGCAAGCCTGAAACAATTCTTGCCATAGGTGATTACTGTCTGTCGTGAAAGAAGTTGTACTTTATGCAAATATAAAAATATAAAAAGCTGTGCAACAACTCTTCATGTGGCTTTTTATAGGGACCAATCTAGGGGAATGAAAGGAGCTACACCACTTGGCTAGGTCAGCCCCGTGTATGCAACTGTTTGGCAAGTCCTGTTCCTCTGCCATGTTCAGCCCAAAGGCACAGGAGGTAGATGGCAGAATTCTGGGAGCATGGGGCATGTTCTACTTCTCTGAGTCCTTTAAATCTTTGCTAGTTCTAAAAGTTTTAGTGGAAACTGCTGTTCTACCAACAAAGACAAATGAAGATCTACTGGATCTGATCACAAATGCACAGAGGAAAGCAGTTCTTGGTGCTCTTTCCTGCAAAGCTTTCGACAATGCTAACAATCAGTTTCCTTTTCCAGCTTTCATTCCAGGCCTGCTAAACTCATGAGTATCCCAACAAATTTAGACATAAAATGCAAGTAACCATCTCTCCTGTCTTTGTCTTGCATTTTGACAACTCTTTTCTGGAAGCATTAGTGGGATATGAATAGGAAAGAGCTCATGCTGTAAAATACATTTCTGTGTATTAAAATAGTGTTTCTCAAGGTCCAATCACCTCACTATTACATGGACTCTTACAGGAATCTTTGCCATCCATCCAGTTGTTAGCCACTGCACATTTCAGGAGAAATTTTCATTTCATTTCCCACATCATGTACCATGGCTGCACGGTGACATAGTGCTGGACACAGTACCAGCTGCTCTAGAAGCTGCAAGGCCAGTCTGAGGGCTGGAAGATTAACATCTTAAAGTATCACAGGATCTCTTTCTCTACAAGCTCCAGTTCCAACCTTTCCATTGCAGTCAAAGATGTGCAGACAATATATGAATTTAAAATTCATTTGAGCAATAGGAGACACATATAGCCAGATCCTATGTAAGAGTACTTCGAAGTGAAATACAGTATTTGCATAAATTATATAAAAGCCATTAACTTGTAGATGTGCATGGCACTTTTATTCCTTCAAGTAGAACCATAAAAAAACCCCTATGCTTGTACACACAGCCAATGTATTTAGCATCATATACTGCCTTTGACAAAGCGGTATATCACTGATATTTTATACTGATATTGAATACCATGGCATAGCTTTCATACATGAGCAAGAAAACATGTCACTTTGCTGGCTGACCTGCAGGTCTGATGGCTGCACATCTTCTGAGGACATAGCAAATGTGGCTTTGATCTCCTCCACTGTTTAGAGAGAAAGTCCCTGGGTGTGTTTTAATGGTGCAAAGAAAAAGATACCCATAAATTTACACAAGGGCATTCTGAAATTTAAACATCCTGTAATTTCTTTATGATACCCAATTAGCTCTTGAGACACTAGATACAAAACGGGATTTCCTTGATTTATACACAGAATTTTACTAGCTTGGGAAACATAGCACAATGAAAAGACTGCAAGGTGACTCGATTAGTTCCAACAAAAAAGAAAAGCCTAATTTCTTCAACAACAAGAGTTTCTCAAACATTCTGTTAGGAGTTGAATAGCTGAAATGATTACTGCAAGAACATCACTTATTCAGAGAATAGTAATCTCAATATCAAAAGATACACATGAAGGTTTAAAATTAAATACATAGTGACTGTATAGAAAGCAAAGCTCATGTACTCTATGTGGCAGGAAACTGTTTTTTGTGCCACAGTGCCCAGGACTGGAAATAATACACTTAAAGAGCAGTAAGAAAGACAGGATGCTTGGAAATACTAGAATAGATTGCTTGGATAAGTAAGGCAGCCATTGCTGACAGGCATCTTGAAGAATAAAGTGGACAAATTTCTTCAGGATATAAGTAAACTTGAGCCAAACTTAGGTATTGAAAGGTTAGAGAGTTTTTCAGGGATCCTTAACTAGGAAGCATTAAGGACTGAGTAAAACCTGCTTTGTTTGTGGAGGGGGTGCTTGGAAACACACTGGCCTCATTACACAGGTGTGTAATGCCAGACAGACCTCCAGGATGGTGGCTTAGGGAGCTCTGTGCATCTCATTAGACTACTTTCATCAATCTGTGATCACAAAGATATGAGGTCTCTGGATCATTCATTATTTCTCTGAAAAATGAGCAGTTTTACCTTTCCTACAAAGGCAACCGTCCTCAGACTGCAGTCCATGGCTGCCTGGAGCCAGGTGTGGCCCAGCCTCAGGAAGGGCATTTACACCCTGAGGCCCACAGCAGCTCACGCTGGGACTCGGCAGGGCTCTGGTCCCTGGGATGTGGCGGCAGATGGACATGCTGGGCTGGCTGTGCAGGGACACACCAGCAATCTGGCACCCCTCAGCTATGAAACCAGAGTCCTCACCCTGGATGTAGCTGATATGGAGAAAAAAATGTTTTTAAAAAAATGCAGTAGCAATTGTGAGACTCAAGTATTTTAGACATCGGTATCAGGACACTCTCTAACCACAGTGGCTCCAAATTCTGAGGCTCCTCTGTCCTGACACGCTGCCCAGGTCCCTACCCTACCAGGCCAGGCTCTCCAGTCTCCTTTCTCAATGCAATAATATCCCACTTCTGGAGAAGAGCACCAAGTCCTGAGGGCTCTCTGAAGAGAAATAGAAGACCAAAAGACACTTCTCACCTCCCTCACCGAACCCCTCGGCCCCGTAAGATGGCTGCGGGGGCGGTGCTGAACCTGCCCGGGCGAGGCCCCGCGGGGCCGCAGCTCCTCTGCCTGGCAGCAGCAGCCCCGGCCCCAGCAGGGCCCAGTCCCGGGCAGGGATGGAGCAGCAGCGCTGCCGGGCACCTGCAGCCCCTCCCTCCCCAGGCTGGACGTGCCGAGCCCGCCTGGCCGCGGGCCTGAGGACGGGACCTGGGGGAAGGGGAACAGAGGCCCGGCCGGGCTGGTGGCCCCACCTCAGACTCGCGGTTTTCGCACGTTCGGGAAGACATCGAAGCTGGAGCAGGAACATGCAGGATGCTTTAAATTCCAATACAAGCCTTCCTTTCCGGGGTTGCTGATTTTAAAAACACGCGGTCACCTGCTCCCCGGGCCGCCCTGTTCCGGTGCCTGCCCTGCCACGATGCATTTCCCGACTTCCCAAGAGCATCAAAAGCACTTTTCAGAAAGTCAAAATATTGACCAGCATCCACAAAATAAAAACACAGTTCACACTATCCAACGTATTTGCATGTGGTAAAACTGCCAATTCCATTTCAGTTATCAACATGCAGAATAAGAAGGAATTAAATCTAATGTGAACTTAGAGCTACAGCACATTCTCCTTGAACTCTGTACTCGGTCTTGTGCTGCAGAGAAAGGATTGAAAGGATGGAGTCCCAGTATTCTGTTTGAGTCTAATTTTCTAATAATTTTGTGACCTAATCTTATCCCACAGCTCAATATTTTAAAAAAGACCACTGAAATACTTACAAGTTATTACTGTGAGGTCTATTCTATTCAATCAAATCAAGTTTTGGTTACCTCATCATGAGAGATGTTTCAAGTTTCATAGAATCTTCCCCTTTCACCTCCACTGTTACTTAAATTAATTACTGTATTATTGGACTTTTGTTTGTAATTAAGAAGAGTTTGCTTTAAATATTTTCCTGTTGCTCACTGATATGGTGGTTATGTGATTTGCCCTGTGCTGAAATGTAAAAACACAATGAAAACCTTGAAATTTCAACTGCCGTTGTTTATTACTGTTTTGGCTACATTCTCTACAATTTCAGCAGCATCTTAAAGAGACAGTTAACATTTCTTTATATACAATGAAAACAAAATGGCTTGCAACATCAGAAACAAGAGCAACATTTTAACTGTACAATACTAAATGAAAACCTGTGGTAATACAGCCTCCTCCTTCTGCAACATGGACAAAATTACATATAGGTATTCAGCATCAAGAATGGGATAGTAAAAAGAATAGTGAACAAGAGAGAGATACACTGTTCTGAAAAATAAGTTTCTACCATACAAGGCAGTTAGAAAATGTTTCACATTTTAAAATATCTGTACAAGCCACAAGAAACATTTCCTTGCTGATAGGAACTTCCAGAAATAGAGAATAACCATGAGTAACTTCTACATCTATTATCAATGCGCTCTGCAGGACGAGAACGCAGTAAACTGACTTAAAGAACTGTACTGTATATTGCCAACACAGATCTGCTTTACATGCCTTGATTGTTAATGGATTGCCTATTCTCAATCTCTCGTACAGTTGACTCGCACCTTAAGGAGGTCATTTGACTCTTGTAAAAGTAAAAGCAACATCATTTAGCAGCAATTAAAAGCGCCTTGAGGGAGACTTAAAAAAAATACAATATCCAATTAGAAAAAGCCATACTTTAAACATTTGTACAGGAATAAATTGCTGAAATTTAACTGAAAATGTGACATCTGTACAACAATTTACAATAGAGCTAGAAGGGAATTTATCATTATTCCTGCATAGAACATTATACATGACCTGTTTGCATTTGGTTTCATACTGTTGCTTGCTTTTATTAGAAGCCTGGAAGGTTTCACAAGTTTCAATACCACAGCAAGTATAGTATTTTTTAAAAACTGAATGGATTTCAAAATTAGCAATCTATTTGAGAAATAAGTACCAGGAATTCCATATCACCCTTCCAATCTAAATTCAGTGAAACACCACCACATTTTTGGAGGTACAAGCCTGAGTAGCCAAATAAAATACTCCCATTTTATTTGAGAAATCTGATGCTGAACATTATCTTTCACTGTCTCACACTCCTTACTTTGGTTTCGAAAGATCAGCGTCTTGGAAAGATGGCAGTTCATTTAGTTTGTAACCAGGCACAATTTTTCCTGTGTTTTCAAATTTGCTCACTACCCTTTTTTATTTAAATAATGAAAAACTACCCTTCATGTTAAAACTTTCCAGTATCCACCAAATGTACTTTAAAGTATTAAAAAGATTATTTACAATGTTCCCCAGAAAAAAACTAAAAACCTTTTCTTCAGTCTTAAACACAGTATACCTGCTAGTTTGTAACAGAAAGTGTCATCCTTCATCCTTCAATGTTTAACGCTGTTTCTCAGAAGGGTACATTTATTCACACAGTCCATGATCCATTCCAATCATACAAATGACACTATGTAGGAGGACTTCAGTCTGAAAACACAGTTATCAAACTTGTCCTGTGTAAAAACACTCAAATACTTTCAAGCTCAAGTCTGCATCTGAAAACAAAACAAAAGTATCATCCCATTCCTCAGCTGGAGGAATTTCAGTACGAAATAATGCTTGAAGTAGGTGGTGTAGGGGATGCTGCTAGGCCAGTCATATGCAAGTTTCCTGAAGAATTTGATCTCCTCATATGAGGGAGAAGATAAGGATCATTAGCCAGCTGGTGGACATCAAATCTATCCTCTTTTCGGTATGCTAAACAGCGTCTGATAAAGGCCTAGAAAAGAAATGTAGAAAGTTACAGTAACATTCCAAATACTTACCTATCCTTTCAGTCAAATAGGCAAGTCCTCCTAGATAAACTAGTGTCTAAAAATCTTGTTCTTAAATAATTCAATTCATATGACAGTAATACTTTACTGCTGAGCCACTGAAGAAATGTAACATCACAGCAGATAGAAAAAAATCAGCAAATTAATTCGCTTCAAAGAATCACACTTCAAATATGTATTTCCATGTTTTGGAACTATATTTACAAGTAGAACATTAGCACCTCATCCCATTAGATTTTTTCATGTTTGATGTCTGAACAGACTAATAAAAACCAGGACCGAGTGTCAGAGGATTGTAAAAGGAGACATTTCTACTTTCTCCAATGAGCTTCTAAAACCATTGAGTGGGGAAGAACAGGTGGAAGATGCAGAGACAGAATTTCACTGCTTTAGTTGAATTTTGAACACAGGCATTTTCACATGTGTCATGACAGAATACAGCAAAACATGAAATTGACATTGATGGTTGCCATGCTCAAATGGCATTATATAAAGAGTATTTAGGAAAAGATCACTACCTTGCTGAAACTCTCTTCCCATGAACAACTCAATCACACCTGCTTAAAATTATCCAATCTGTTGAAAAACTCTGTAGCTAAATTCATTATGTCATTCCCTACATTTAGGTCCATAAGGTGTATGCCAATCATTTTGTGCTGAAAGTTTCTGTCAAGTCTTATGTCTAGCACACACAGAACATTTGGTCTCCTGAGAGCCCGGGCTCCAACATTTAATGATAGAAAATCCTTATTATTGCTACAGAACTGATTAACACATCATTACTTAATTTAGACCTTAATTTAAAAGAATTACATATATCTTCTTTGATAAACCTGTTCAGCTGTTTGTTCTTTGCTCCAATTAAAAACTGGAGATTAAAGGAGAAAATCTGTGGTAAGTTTCAAAGAATCATGCTAGAATTTACTTCTATCATTTGCATATCCAGCATGAACAAGGTACAATATAAAAATCATGCACATCTGTTAGTAGATATTCACATGTTCTTGGATATTACAGACTTTAATCAAATTCTTCACAGTAAATCCTTCAAAATAAATGAACTGTAAACAGTTATTCACAAGATCCTCAGAGTAACAGTTTGTGCTTAAAATGTTTTTAAAATTTCTCACAGTTTTGTGGCACTGTAGCAACACTAGTGTGAAGCAAAGGAGACCACTGCACAAAACAGGAAACAGTGAGAAGGATCAAAGGACAGTTACAGTCTGAAAACTAACTAACAATGTCATTTGAAGTTCCATATTTATTTAATCTCCATGTTTTCCAAATCAAAATTTCAGTTTACAGGCTGTTCTTTTGCAACTGCCAGGTCTATAAATCTGAAAAACAATTTGGATTCTACATTGCCATTGTAAATGGTATGAATTAAGACGTTAGTCTGAAATTGTGTTATAGCATTTCCATCAGAGAATAATTTCTCCCCCTCTCTCACAGCCATCATGACAATGGTTAATATGAGTGGAGAGTACTGGAACTTTATTTCAGTCTTTCAAACAGAGCACGCAAATACATAGAGAATGCAAAAAGTTACCAATTCTCCATGCTGAACCATCTACTCTTTCCTAACATCGTCTATATAAAACTGCTAATGACAAAGAAATGCAAAGTTAAAAGACACAGATACAAACTCTTACTACGTAAAGCTATACATGATACATGATATGTATTTGTCCAACTGCATTCAAGGGATAATTTTTTTCAAATGCCACTGAAATACCAACAGCAAACAAAAACCTCAATCAAAGCCGCCCCAATTCTAACTACAACTCTTCAAGCTGTTTTACATAACCTTAACTCTCTCACTAACACTACTTTTAGAAAATATAATGAACAGAAATATACCACCACTTTTAACAGCAAGTTTATGTACCCAAAAGACTTATTTTTTTGGGAAGTTACTGCCTCTAGAAATATGTTTCCTTTCCTCTTAATCTCTAGAAGCTGAATCATAACATTGCTAACTTTTTGGCATCTTGTGTCCCAAATCTAATATGTTTAATTAGTTGCTGGAACTTGAATAGGCATTCTACTATCTTGGCGTTTTTTTTCAGAGGACATCTATTGCATCTGCTCATGAATATCTTCCAACAATTGAGAGAGTTTTTACAAGCAAGTTACATAAAATATTTTCTTCCACTTTCACAGAATTGGACTTGTGTTACATATGCTCACAGTAGTAATCATTAAGGAAACCACCTTATTGGTTCTGAATAGCCAGTCTCTGTGGAGGAACTGACACCTTTGTAGCAGATCAACTATTTTGGCAGTTTTATTTTCTGAATCAGTATCAAAGTATCTTCTGGATTCTTAATCTCAAAAATTCCTGTTTCCAAACTCAGATTTAAGTTAATACACACATATTACGATGTTTCAAGGGGAAGAGGATTAAAGGCCATATCCTTCAGGTAGCTGGTAGTCAAGTAGTTCTAGCCAATAAGGCTGCAGAGAATAATATCCACTATTTTCAGAAAGAGCTTGCTACTGTTAGCAGCAGCATTTCACAAGAACTTCTAGTGAGACAGCCTGAGACACATAAGATCCTCTGGGAAAGAGTAAAGCAGACAATTTTTTGAGGTGGCCTACTTAAAAACCACTTGCAAATTTCTGGAATATATATATATAGTTTTGCTTTGAAGTACATGATTTTGAGAAGTCCCAGAATAAGGCTGCTTAAATAAAAACATCCAAATACTAGTTCTCAATTATGTTTTTCTACATACTTATTATGTCCCACAGCATTCTTTGGTTAATAACAATTTTACAGATTTAAGATGAACGTTTTACTCAGAAATTATAGTAAAGGTTACCTTGGCTTCATTGCTTACAACAGGTTTGACAGGGAACTGAACTTCTGTGGCTTTTAATATTGTATTTTCTTGTAAGATATCTTGCTGTGATTGATTGTGGCCAAATGGCTGTAAAACAAGCACATGATTTTTTTCAGATTTATCCAACTACTTTGATTTCATGAATATTTATGCTGTAGTAAGTTGTTGCAGTGTTAATACAAACTGCCAACTATTCTGCAAATAAGAAAGTTACATGCAAGATTTTCTAATTTTTTGCAAATTCAATGTACACCACCAAAAAGTAACACAAGTAACTTTCCATGTAGATTCATGCCTTTCCAAAAGTAATTCAGAGTCTACTGAGAGCAGGCACTACACTACAACTCTTTAGATTTTTTGAAGTTTTTCTTACCTTTCTACCATAAAGGCATTGGAAAAAGATTACTCCAACTGACCACACGTCAACCTTATTAGAAATCTTTGGTGGCTCTTTGCCAACTACAAAACACTCTGGAGGCAAGTACCTGGAAAGCAAAACAGGCATTTCAGTCTTTAAGTACAGCATCACTAGAATGTGCTTAATTATCAAACTGTACAAACACCTCACCTACACATCTCTGAGCTTCTGAAAACTGCACAGTTGCCCTACAATCTGCATTCCAGCACTTTGCAACAAACCAAAACTGATATTACAGTTTTTGTACAGTTAGTCAATTAGAGGGGTCACAAGCACAAATACAAACACTTTTTACCTAAACTGCCAATTATCACTTTTTTTTCAATTGGGACCCCAGGTTAAATGTGAAACCATCTATCAAAGCAAGAAAAGATGAAAGCCAAATAGGGAATTTTACAGCAAGACCTGATTAGGAATCAAAGAAAGACCCTTTACCCAAGTTTTTAGCAAAAATGGTAGCATTTCCCAGAGGCACATATGATAGACAAAGGTGATCATTATTTCTGTCCCTATATCCTGCAGAAAGAGAACTTAATGAAAGTTGAGGAAACTCCCATGCCATTCCTGAATTACAGAATAACTGATGAAATGGAACTTCCTTTACAAAGCAAACAAAACCTTCCAAATGTATTAATTTAAGTGCAGCCAAGTATTATTGACTGTAATATTTAAAATTGAAAAAGGCAAAAAACTATAGGGCAACTACAGAACAGGCATTCTTTTGTCAGCAACATATAACACTTAAATAGAAACTTTGAAGAAATATTTGTAGAAATGGAAATACGCAGAAAAATGAGATGAAAACGCAACAATTTAAAACAGTTTCACAAACTCTCTTCTGGAATATTTGTCTATAATTCTCATTACAACAATCAAGACAAGTGATCTTAAAGTGATACAAATGCAAAGAAAGTTACTAAAATGATCTGAAGAACGGATAGCCTACAGTTCAGGGGGAAAAAAAAGTGAAGGCTACAAAATCACCAAGGAGCAAGTACTAGAAAAGGGCCAGAACCTACATGAGGGAGGACAATCTTAGCACAGGAACAAACCAGTACAAACTGGCTACAAATATACACAGTCTGTAAATGAGAGGATTAGGTTTCTAATGACCAGAGAACTGAGGTTACAGAAGACACTTCAAATCAGATTACTGGGGCCAAAATACTAACTAAATTTAATATAAACATCTAGAAGTTTGTCAAAGAGATTATATAACCTAACTGCCTGGCAAGGCAGGTAACTGGACCCAGCAACTGAAGAAATCTCTTCCAGGGCTATGCTGCTGACAGTTTGTGCAATGTACTCTGAACAGACTCATTCCCAACCTCAAAGTCACTCTAAATATTTCCCTCCCTAATGAAGATTTTGGGCTCAGAGAAAGTATGAATTAGAAATTCAGAGATTCATCATGAATCTATAATGATTACCTATCTTTTTTCACTTTTAAGTTGGCAGCACCACTAGTGTCTGAAGCATTCTAGATGAAATCCAAAAGCCCAAATTTTTCTGATATACATTCCTAAAATAAAACATTTAAACTGGTGTTCAAACACCAGTAAAGCATTCCAAAAAGTCGCAAAAGCTCAACACTTCCAAAATGCTTCAACTTGAGTAATCATTTTTCCACAGCATGCACACAGTGGCATTTGTGGAAGAGTATGTTTCCTTTTCTAAAAATTCTGAAGGAAAAGGCACAAACTTTATAACATACAACTCCTCGATATGGGAAGAGGTGCAAAGCAAATGGGAATGACACTGGCTTCTCTGTAGAGCAAATAACTTGTAACAGCCTGGCCAGTACAGGATTTCTAATCCACCCACCCTGACACAGCCAGCACATACCCAGGCTCAAAGAGCTACTGCGCCATGAAGAATCTGCATCTTTAGAGACCAAATTCTAAAAGCAGATTTTTTTGTAAGCAACAAAATGCTTATTGTCATTCCTATGCTTTAGCAGCTCTAAAAATTCCAGTGTTTTGGATGAGCATGCAAGTACACAAAAAATAAAACACAGCTTCTGAGCTGTCATTAACTTTTAGGAAGGAAGAATAAATACTCTTTTGTCCTAAGGACATTACCTGTTGGTAATCCCTATTGTACAATTTCCAAGTACTAAGCACCCACACTTAAAGATTATAGCTCTGTCAAATGTCTTCAACCACCAGCAGCCAAAGATTAAATACATACTTCTTCAGAGGAAACCATGTTTCTAAATCTCAATGAACATCTCCACATTTATTTATATATGCGTATTTCTAAATAAACATCACACGCACACTCTTATTTTACTTGTTATGTTATTCTTCTAACATTTGGGAATATCAACATCACAGTACTGCACAAAAACCTCTGTCATCCCTATTAATACTTTTAGTCCTACTTGTCTCTCCAAATCGGTTTTATAAGACAGCATTTATAAAATCTGAACAATGATCCGAAGTCTAAACAGCAAAATCAAACCAGGCCTTACCAGTAAGTTCCTGCTCCCTGTGAAGTTAAATCCATTCCATCCACCCCATAGCTATCATCATCCATTATTTTGGACAGACCAAAATCAGTAATTTTTATTTCTCCACATGCTGTTCCATCTACAAGAAGGATATTACCTATTCAGGGAAAAATAAAAGAAAAATAACTTCGAAAAAGCTAACAGAATGCTTTATTTTCAAAACCAAGTTAAATTTTCAAGAACATCTAATTTCATGAGAGTGACAATTTTACAGAATCAAAGACTCAGTACCATAAAACAGTGTGGATTAAAAGGGACCCATGACCAAGCCCATAGCCTTGGTGTTATTAGCACCATGCTTGAGCCAGCTGAGATACATTTACATAATCTTTACATCCTCAAGTCTAGTGTAACTTGACTATGACAAGTTTCTGTGCAGTTTCAGCAACTCTCTAGGTTACCATCATGATCTGAAATGGCTCTCTCAGCTAGGAGCTGGCTGGTCAGCAAAGAAACACCAAAATGGAGTGAGGAAATATCAGAATGCAGCAGTATACTAGTTACAAATAAATTTCATTATTTTTCTGCCAGAACAAACCCTACACTACAGTTTTCAGGGTTTGCATATGCCATAAAATTTTGTCAAGAAATTGCTACAATCCTACAAATCTTATTCCGTGTGTTAAAGTTGTACAGTAATTTCTTGATATAAAAATTGTTTGATGAAGCTCCTCTGAGAACAAAAACTAATGAGACTAAGAATACATTCTGATCAATCTCCTAGGACAAAAGAAACTTGTGTGAACAGTTTATTACAGAACAGAAAGCACTTAGAATTTGAACAGAAAGCACTGGCACTTAGAATTACTTTAGAAACCCCACGCTTGGAAGTGTAGCAGATTAAAGCACATGAAGATTACAAGCAACATTCACGCAAGATGGTAAAACAAAGGCCATGGAATCAAGACAAATATTGTTTATAAAAATATTTATTCCTCATTGTAAAGAAAACTCTCTGTAAAGTCCTGTTTTAAAGTCCTGTTTTGGAGTGCTTATGCTGGGATGCTGAAAGTGATTGATTACGTATTTACAGGTTTAAAAAAAACATATGGGAAAATTAATTACACACCAGCATTCCACAATTACCAGGCAAGACTGAGCCCACTAATGATCTTACCTGTTTATACTGTTAACTATGAACACAAGTATCTATTAGCTATATGATCTTTTCCTACAAATTCAAATCAAAATAATGCAAAATAGAGAAGTTGTAACAAACATTTTCCACAGAAAAGGCAGGTGATTCTGGCAAGGAAATTCTGAAGTTGTTTACAATAACAAAAACAACAATAACAATTCCAGTTTTTTACAATAACCTTGACACACTCAACTCTGGCATTTTCAGGCATGAATTATGAACAAAATAAGGGATAAAAAATAAATTACATTTTCAATCATAACATTTCTCACTTACCTGGTTTAAGATCATAGTGTATAATAGGAGGCTTGATCTCATTGAGATACCGTAGTGCATTTACTATTTGCATTACAATGGACCTAGCTTCTTTCTCTGACATCAATTTATGTTGCTTGAGATAGAAATCCAAGTCATTGCCTTCACAGTATTCTAAAACCGTGCAAAACCTAGGGTAGAATTTACAGAGAGAAAATGAAAGAATGTATCATACTGCACAATCAGGAACAGACATGACAACCTAGTTTAATTCTGACAAGTTTAAGAATGGCTGCCTGAATATTAAAATATATGAATGAAATTGTTCATAGAACACATGGTGTTAAGTATCAGCTTATGAAAACTGATGCAAGTCAGAACATTCATACTCACTAAAAGAAAGAATGCATCCATATGGATGAGAAATTAAGAAAAGCCTCTTTATTTATAGTAGATGCATTTCTCAGAATCAAAATACCTTAACTATCCCTTAAGATGTGAGGATTTTATGCAAAGAGGTGCAGCCAAGTTACCAAGGACTACACCTAGGCTAGCAGTGCTCCTGATGTCATTTAGTCTTGGAAAATTGTCTAAGATAGGGCAGCCTTTTGATGCCAGTCAGGTGTTGCAAAACACTATCACCTTACAGACCACCTGTAATATTTAGCAGACAAAATTCTGCAACTAGTGTGGTGCTTTTTAAAATGTTTTGGCTGAAAGCAAGAACATATATTATTTTGGTTCAAATACTCTTCATTTCTGTGTATCTAATATACAGCACTAAAATCCTTGCCAAGTTCTACTTACGTATCTGTATCCAGGGAGAAGTAGTCATACAGTTTAACTATTCGGGGGTGATCCAGTTCTTTGTGTATTCTGTACTCTCTGCAGGCATGTCTAAAAGAAGATGGATGTATTAACCTTCAACAATCAACAAAATGCTATTAAGCTTAACATATGAAGCGTAAGTAATTAATATTTACTTGTGGTAGTTTTCTTTCTTTTCATCCCTCCAGCTTTTGTTAAGCTGGTGAATCTTCACAGCAGCATACCTTTGTTCATAAAGATCAAAAGCCTAAAAAAGAAATGCATGAATATGGCAAAGTTATAACCAAAAATGATAAAAATAACACCCAGTAAAATGAGGAAAAAAGCTGGTATATAATTCAAAAGTCTATTGACAAGGCTACTGCCACGCTAGCTTCCACAGGTTAATCAAAGTCTGGTCAACCCATTAACCCACTACAATCCTACTTAATTAGATCTGCTTTTTCCCTCCCCCCAAATTAAATGTACATGGCTCAAAAATTAGATTTATCAGACCAAACTCTACCTTGTATACTTCACTGAAGCCACCTCGACCAAGTAAATGGAGTAACAAATACCGTTCATTCAATGTGGGGTGATCTTTAAATCTTGAGAGAAAAAAAAATTAGTTTATTCTGTTTAAAGTATACAAGTAGCCTCTAAAATGTAAATTTCTTAGATCATCAAATAAAGTTTTCTTTTTAGAAACAACATATAATATGCTGAGCAACATCACACCACAAGAAAATCTTATGACACAACTGTACGACATGACCAATTTCAGTACCTTTTGACTATTTAGTTTACACATACTATCATAACACTGTCATCAAAACAGTGAATCCTGGCAAACATTCTGTTATTTTTCTCTAGTTTTCTGAGGACAAGAAAAGGGTGCTTAAATTTCAACATGTGATACATGGGTCTCTCTTTGTTGTGCCAAATTTCACAGAAGACTCATACTTAACTTTCTGGAACAGACAACAAGGACATTCTTCCGATTTCACACAAAACATGACCATTGTATATTACTGCCTCTTTTTAAAAAATTGATTTTATGTAACACTAAGAAGTTAAAACAAATCAGAAACAGCAATATGGGGAAAACACACAAAAGAACTGACTATCTGCTGACACTCTAAGCAAAAGTAAAGTGAAAACATTTCTACCAAATACAAAATGATGCTGCGGGACCAAGAAAAAGGACCATATTCTCTGTCCTGAAATATGCAGAAGACAAAATATATTCTTCCATCTAATCAGAGGGAGGGGATCTGAATATTCATCCCATTCTTAGTACAATAATGAAAAAGGCAAGAATCTAAGGCAAGCTGCCAGTTATGTTCCATAGAAAACTTTAAAGAAGCGTTTAGGGCCAGTCTGCCAATAGCTCATCCCATCCTTCCATGTTCTCTACAGTTTTGGAAGTATGGTCATAAGTAGTCAAGTATTTGAGAGAAGATGCATATTCTTGCTTATTGTGCCCCTTTCAGAAATAAAACTCTCCTTCTCATTCAGTATATAGATATTTCAATGCTAAATATATTTTTAAAGAAATCATAGACAGCAATTAATAAATTCACTGCAGAAGAAAAACAAATTTAGAAGCAGCATCATTAGGCACTTGATGTCACGTGATCAGTAGCCCAATTCTTTTTTTTATGCTCTTTCTATTACATGTGTACCTCTAGTAGGTGAAACTTTAATAAAGCTTTTTTTGGGGTTTACAGGCAGCAAGAGTGGGTGAATCAACAAAGGGAAGACATTGAAAGGCAAAGAAAGCTCCTGGCCAAGCGAAAGCCTCCTTATTGTTGAAGGATTCTTTTTAAAAAAAGCCTAAACCTGCTCTAATGCAAACACTGAAGATTTTAAAAGGCTGCTGTTTAACCTGCTTGTTTATTTGTTGTAGGATATTTATTTTAAAATAATACTGCATATTTTTATTCTAAAATATATTATCTTTTTTTTGAAGAAAACACTTTGCCATTAATATGTAGGTATCAACACCCATTATTCTTCATACCCAAAACACAATACAATTTAGCTATCAATTAGCACTAAAGCAAAATGGTAACAAAAAATTTCTGTATCACTGCATGGTAGGTATCATCAGAACAGTTAGGCACAATTTCACATATATTTTCTTTTATTATTTTTTAAAAAGCCTTAGTGTATGCCTAATTCTATTGTGTCTAAAAGAGTAAAAAAATAAATCCTGAAGGATTAAGGCTACTGTTTCATAAACATTTCCTAGTGCAGAAAGTGAGAAGTCCAATCCCATCATGTCCTTCCCCCTTGGCTCATTCCACCCCTGCACTGCCCTCTCTCCTCATGGCAGCACAAATATTTCTTGCAACTGGGCAAAGAACTAGACCAGGAAATTGATCCTGGATTAAAATGAATCCAGAAAAATAAACCACAAGAGCTGGTTTTAATTTGGATTGATTTCCAGCATCAGTTCAGTAAAGAAATGCCACTGCAAGCATGTGAAAGAAAACAGAGCTAAGTAGCCAGGGAGAGGCAGAACCAGCTCCTCTCAAGCAAGAGTGCCAGCTGAAAGTGTTGGTGGAATTGTAGAATCTCTATTTGTCATCATGGAAAACAGACTTAATTCTTTAAATTGCGTAATTATTACTTTCAAAACTACACAGTAACAGTTCATATTATGTAGCAATTTAGCATTGTGATACACTGCCATTCAAGGTGAAATACAAAGTAACAACATAATATGGCTTTTTGCTGCTAGGTACCTATACCTAGTAGGAATGAAATCACAGTGCCATAAACACAAAACTAATTTTAAGTGCAGCACAAAATTGGTGCATCAAATCTCCCTGCCATTTTCTTGCAATATTATCAACTAAGTGAACTGCATTAAGTTATCTCACAAGTGTTTTTTTAGCTTAGTAATATAGCCTAGCAAGTTTCAGCTCTTCACTATAAACTGTGTAGGTATGTTATTTCTTGCATATTCAACAAAAACTTTAATAAATTTACCAAACTGTAAGAAATTTTAGTTAAGTTTAAATAAATTGTGTTTAAAATACAATCATAAACATAGAGAACCAAAAAAAATTATGAACAAGTCTCTCTTCTGTAGGTAAAATGTGATACTAGAGAATTACTTTAAAAATAGACATGCAAAATTAAGACAGTAAAGACTCTTACTGTGAATTATCTTCATTATTTATTCTTTTCAGTTCTCTTATGTGAAGATTCCTAACTCTTTCCAAACGTTCAAGTTCTGCTTGTATTTCAGCTTCCTCCTGCAAATGAAAAGAAGGAAATATAAAAGCTCATTTACTTCCCATTTGAAGAGGGTATTTTTACCCCTGCATCAATACTAGTGGTGATGGAGGAACATTACATTACAAAACCCTGCTGAACTAGAAGAAAGCACTGCTTTTCTCTTAAAGCCAGAAAAAATTCAGAAAGATAAGGCAAAAGCCTGTTTTAAGAAATTTTTCTGTTCATGAACCCATAGGTAATGGGATGTTCATGATTTTGTTCTGCACTGTCGGGATGCTATTTGAAATGAGAGGCAGCTGGGTTTTGTACCTCAGCCAAGGAGATAAATTATCTGGGAAGCAGTCTGAAATTGATGTAGAAAGGAAGAAAAAACCGAGATATGGGCTATTAGAGATTCTGTACAAACTGACAGATTAAGAAAAGACACATAAAATATTTTAGGGCTGAAGTGCAAATCAAGTAAAAGAATAAAAGAGCACATCATTACAGCAGAAACATTCTTAAGGTGCTGATACAAGATACCAAAGTCAATCTAATTTGAAAAGATTTTTCCAGTTGTATCTTATTAAAATTACAAATGAAGAATGTGTATTGCGTAAGATTTAAGCACAACTTCAAAAGAAGCATGTCAGGTAGGAGCACATTCCTTAACTAATTTCAGCACTTAATTTTATCTCATCTTTATTCTATGCATTAGGAAACAATGAAATAATTATTTATTCAGGTCCTCTAAAATCATAAAGATTTCATGATGCCTAATTTCTGGAAACCTATGTATCTATACTCAAACTGCAAAACATACTAATTGAAAGATATTGTAGACAGGGTTATATTGATTTCAGAGTTAGTGCCTCTAGAACTTAAAAATTTGAAGAAAGGGGAAACAAAATTAGTCCATATCAGAAAGCTCATAATTATGGAATTATTGTAGCTGAAAAAGAAAAAGCCCTGGCATCTGATACATATTTTTTTAGTAGCAGCACCCGTCATCACCTCTTGTTATTTTGGCAGAGCCTTTTGCACAGCCACATGGTATATCAAACTGGAATACTAATCAATCCTTTCTTTAGAGGAGAAGAAGAAAAAAACAGAAGAAAGAACAGAAAGAAAATAAACTAGCATCACAAAAAACCCCAAACATATTTGTTTTTTGAAAGATGCTAGATCAGTTCTCCAATCCAATTTATTGTGACTGTACAACCTGGTGGTGCTGGTAAAAGCAACAGGGCAACAAGCCATGGCACAAGGAGATGGAGGCACTAGTCAGCAAGGTAGAGAGAAAATGCCATAATGATATATTTCTGAAGCAACTCTATTTGTAGGATCTAAAACATATATTAAATGACCACATATCCAATGAATTGAGGAATCTGGACTAGATAATTTCAGTGAATATCCTGAAATCATCCCCATAAGCAATGGAAAAAACTTCCCATCCCAAAACAAGACATGAGATGAACCTCCATGGAAGAAATGAAAATCAAATTCCTAATAATTTAAAAGCTGGACGAAGTAACACTAATCTGCCAGCAGATGTGGATGGATCATTTAGTTTTCCTAAGACACAATGTCAAGAGTTGGGTTTTTTCCTGTTTATATAATGTTAAATTCTTTTTTCTATATTTAGACACATCCTTGCAGTTCTGTGTTAAATACTGTGAAATGACAGGCAGTTCCTCATAACCCAGTAGTCCTTTATAAGAATTTTAGTCCTTCTCCCCTCACAAAAGGCCACACACTCATACACACAATTGTCTATGTTCTTCCCAAAGGCTAAAAAAAAAAAATCCATCAGTTATGCCTCTTTTGGACCTTTTTGTTCATATATTATGCAATTCAGTGGTTCTCAAAATGTGGTTCATAGGCCAATGTTAGTCCAAAGAGAACTGGCTGGTTGCATTGTTTCCAGCTGTTATTTAGGACACTCGGGCTGTGAATACCTTTAAGCAAGAATGAACCAGCTTAGCTGCCTCAGGTCACTG
The DNA here is from genome assembly GCA_013397375.1 of Toxostoma redivivum. NCBI lineage: Eukaryota > Metazoa > Chordata > Aves > Passeriformes > Mimidae > Toxostoma > Toxostoma redivivum. The sequence goes on along the minus strand of VXBI01005045.1, from coordinate 332,129 downwards.
CTATATAAAAGGAAGTGAGAAAACAAGAGACTCTCTCCAGGACCAAAGCAACTAGCTGGAAAAGAATTTCCTGGGTAGCAGTAGGAAAAGAAAACTGGTGGTGGCAGCATGTACAGGGCACCAAAAATAAGAGCACCAGGAAAACATCTCAAGAGTAAGAAGGAAGAGGAGCAGTCAGCAAAACAGCATATGCTAAAGGAATGAAGAAAAAAAATGCAAATAGCAAAGAAGCGCAGAGAAGTAATACAGCCACGTAAAATGGAGGTAACAAAATTGGTGTTCTTAGTTAATGACAAAATCTGCATCACACATAAGAATTATAACGTAAGAATGTAGTTTTATTGTTTTCTTCAGATATACTCAAGTATGATTTGCTAAGAATAATGTTTGTTTCCCCCCAGCATTTAGTCAAGGAATTTCCATCTTTTGCAAAGTACTCCAGCATTGATGCTCAACGTGAAACTAAAATTCTGGTATTAAATAACCCTGTAACTGTTTATTTCATGTATCATTTGAAATTCCCATTAGACTTTCATAAAGTTAAAGCATGGAAAAAACCTACAGAATTTCCTAACGGAATTTTATGTGAAGCTGGAGCTTCTAAACCATTAATAATGAAGAACAATGTGGGCAGTCTACTTCACTAGTGCCAGCAAATTATATGCAGATTTCCTACTACAGATTCAAATACTTTCCTGCCATATTCTTTAGAAACAGCTGCAGCTTTCTCAAGGGGCTAGTTCATTTTATTATAGTAGGATTTTTAACAGGTGGCTTGTACATTTGAAGAAAACAGGCCTGAAACAGACTCCTGCAACATTTCAAGGGGAAAACATTACAACCTGTTTTGACTCAAAAACTCAAGAACTACTACTCAGCACATGTAAGTCCTTTTCTTTCACTCTTGTTGAGGTATTTCTGTCTGCATCAACTGCCACTCCATTTTATAGGTTATTCCTCAAGATCTTTGCTTGAATGAGCAATAGTTTCTTCATGTAGTAATTATCTCACTACATAGATTTATTAGAATTACAGGGTTCAAGAAAAAGGTTTTTTCAGAAGTCAGAGACTAGAAACTAGAATAAAGTATCTGACTGCAAAAATAATTTAAGACATAGAGAACAGATTTTCCATAAAAGTAGGAAAATTATATTCTCTTGTGATAGGTAATACGCTGATAACAACTGAAGTGAATACTGCAGACGATGAAAATGTTACATTAATTCAGAAGTACAATGCTTAAGAATTGGACCTTTTTAAAGGCCAAAAAAAAAAAAAAAGGCTGGCTCACTAAGTTCTGAAACAGGAGCTCAGAAAGTGGAAGGGGAAGAGCAGGATTGGTGGCATCATCACTGTTGCACTCTCAGATGGATTTAAGGTGCCAGTACAGTTTTACACTGGATGGACTCATTGTTGGTCCCCTGTAATCCCAGTGTTTATGAAAAGTTGCACAAACAGAAACAAAAGGAAGGCAACTATTAGGCATGAAGTAGTACAGCAATTTTAGTATTAGGTTTTATAATGAGACAGCTCTTGGTTTACCAAAATATGAGTATCGGTCTAGAACCAATACTCAACTGTGATGGACAAAAGAGTCTCTAACAATTTAAAGTTAGCAAGTGTATGTTTATTCAGCTGGGCAGCAGTGTGAGGTAACCCTCTAATGGCACTGCAAAATCACAGGTGATCACAGAGTCTATTTATTGACAAAAGCTCCAAACAGATCCATATTCACAATCACAGCCCCTCCCATTCCCCGCTCCCTATGGTAATTAGCTTGAATAGCTATTAAGCATGTGTGATTGGCTTCTTAAATTAAGTCTGGGGTCGTTTTTGTGGGGAGGGGTCTTAAAAGGAGGAAGTAAGGTGAGTCTTCCTCGCCCTAAACTCTCGATCTCTTTTATCAATGACAATACAAATGATTTCTGGGGATAGTCCAAGTTCTTCAAAGAATGGGTTTCTGGTTGCATTGTCTATGTTCCTTTGGGTCCGCTTACTAGTTTTGTCTTTTCCCATTATAAGCACATCTGAGCAAATGTAAGATGGCAGACAATTAATTATTTCAGTTTCAGATAACTACCTTAAGCCTGATTTTCCTTCTAACTTTTAATTATTTTCAGCAAGGACTATCTACCCATTTGCTTCTTAATTAATTCTAGTAAATAACTAACTTTTAACTAAAATCCTCGTTTTTTAAGATTAGTGTTTCACTCTCAATAACCTATCTCTTCATTTTGATAGTACTAATTTTTATGAGTTTCGTCGTGATTAAAAAAACATACCTTTTTGAGATGTCCTAATCGTAGCTTGAAAATTTCTTCCTGCTCATGGTACTCCGCTAGAGTCAAACTGAAAAAGGAAACAATCATGTAATTATAGCTTTATATGGTGGCAAACAAAACAGTAGCATTTTTACTTCAAAACTACAGTATATCCAGGCATCTTGTTATTTACTGCCTCTAGAAGTACTAGAAGTACATTTTTGAGCCATCTGAACACCTTGGATTTGTCATTTCAGGGACAAAATATACTTGCAACTTTCATACTTGCAATACAGAATGCCTATTATTTGGTATTCTACAATATAAATTGCCTCTCCCACTGAACCATTTTGACTCATCCAGATAGCCTGTTAATTACCTAGGTGCATCTTCAATTGTATCAGCATCCCAGATTTCATTTGATGCTACTCCACTGCTTCATTCTCAACTCTAACACATTCAGAAATTAGACAAGAATGATAACACTGGATTTCTGAGCTGTGATTTACAGATGGTAGTGCAAAACCATACATTTCAAGTTGCATGAAACATACATTTTGCATGAAACCACAAATTCAGCTTTGAATTCACATGTGACTCTCGTTTGTTCTCCTTGCATCTTCCTTTTCTCAGCAATTTCTGGCTACAAATAATTCAGCAGTCCCTCACTGTCTATAGACTTGCTCAGACATAAATTCAGTTATCATACAGAGAATCTGGACTGTTTGCACACATTAGTAACTAAGAAACCTGAGAACTGACTGCATGCAGAATCCATCTGATGAACAAAAAAGACAAACCACACAAAAAATAAACCCAAGAGACTTGAGTTCCAGATAAGAAACCATGCACATACGAGGAAGATAAACAGGGGACGGGGAAGGAGAAAGAGGTATGGCCTCGTTGAAAGAGTTCACACAAATCTCTACAAAAATATTAAAATTACACTTTTTATTGTTTTGCCTAGACCTAATACTTTTTGCATCATATAAAGCTAAAACTCATAGCATAGTACATTCTCACAAAGTCCGTATTTCTGTGGGTTCAACTATCAGCTGGGAATATCATTACTTCAGGTGGTTAGAAGGCCATACATACTGTTTGATTGCAAGTCTGAGGACTAGAATGTCTTGAGAATCACCAGTAGTTTTCCCAGAGATGAGGGACACTACTTCAGATATTTCTTACAGCAAATGCCAATCAACTTCAACAAAATTTGCAGTAATCTAATAGATTATAAGACTTCTTCCTCCCTTTTAAATTTCAAGTTCACCACAATTTTCTGAATTCCAACACGTGCAATTTTGTGTCTCAAAAGTTGTTGATAAAGGAGTGCATCTTTTTCAGATAAAATCTGAATCATCTGAAGCTTTCATAGAACTCTTTCCATTCCTCTTACTATAAATACTGAATTTTGCCGCCCATTTTCTGATTTGACAAGGACAGAAAACTGATTCAACCAAATCTCAGTGAAATTACTGAGGGTTTTTTCTGACCACACCATCCAAATTTTCAAGAGATTGGAGAGAGCCTCACAAGACTGTAGTTATTTCATCAGCTTTCTGGGTCTGTAACATATAGAAAACACTCAGATCAGGTGGCAAAAGCACCCATCATCACATCCTGTCAGAATCTGAGGCAAGCAATAGTTTCTTTTAAGACATGTCATACAAAGTTATCCTGCATCTTTTTTTTCTTACTGGAATTCAGAGAAGTCTTGTATTACAGTCAATTGACATCCCCAAACACTCTGAAGGCAATGGAGGGAGGAAATTTGCCTCTCCAAGAAAGACAGAAGGTCTCTCTTACTATCAGATTTTGGGACCTAACATTTATATTCTTTTCCTAGCATAATCTCCTCTGGGTTTAGACAAGGTATGCTACATCTTAAAAGAAGAGGCATTAAAGCAAATGTAAAATGGGTTGTCTTCATAGCTAGGAAAGCTGGCACTGCACTTGGACTTTGTACAGTCCAAGCAACAGCAAGAAACATAAGAAACAAATGCTCCAATTCCTGCTGTAATACATCTACCAGCACTATTGAAGAAATCCAGACCATGCTAGACGACTTACAAGAATATCCCTGACACCTTTTCAGTACTTCTATTAAAACGGCAAACTGCTCTAATGTGGCTCTCAGACAAAAAAGACCAAGGCCAATGTTTACAGGGTTGAATATTGCCATTTCCAGATTCTCGTCTACAGTATAAAATACAGCTTGTGCATTTCCAGAAATACAGATAGTAAGGTTTGTCTTTCTCAGGAAGAAGAGTGAGTATTTTAGGTCGTTCTGCAATGCTGAACTACCAGTAAAACACATTCAAAATGCAAAGTTTATGACATGACCTACCAGAACTCTCAGTGAACACTGAGAGCCCTAAAACCACAGAACCCCTAAAAACTGACATAATATGGAAAATCTGGTCCTTTTTATAAAACCTGAGGTGTCCACACAGAGTTACAAAGTGCCTAGACAGCTCTAGCAAGTATCACCTTTCAGAAAGTCCTGAAACAGCCCGCTTGAGCACAGAGCACAACTTGGACGTCATACTGAAAGCATTAAGATTCAAAGTCACTCTTTCCATGCTTCTATGCCATAATCCAATAAATGATTGTTTTCCATTTTTCTATTTCCTCACAAATCTAACTCTATTAGAAGCACAGCATGTTTCACAGCAATCTAAAACTGTCATTACTGACCACCACTTTTCAGAGAAAGACATATAAAACACAAAGCTGTACACAGATACAGTCACTTTGGATTTTGTTCATTTACTTCTGAAAAACAAAACTTTATTCTCTCATACTCAGAAACATTTTTTTTTAGGAGTTTAGTAGTTTTTATCTAAAAATACTGTGTACTTGGTATTAAAATAGCACACAACGAGCAGCAGTAAGCCAGTAACAGTGTCTGTTTTCTGTCTGTAGGCCACCAGCCCATTGCACAGCCTGAAAAATCCTACCAGCCTAGGGACTGCTCTTTATCAGCCCACCACTTTTTACCTGCATCCACTCACCACACTTTTTGCAGGGCAGTGGCATGCTGGACACACCTTTTGAAAACAGAATTACCCAATGTCTGGGTTGGAAGGGACCTTAAAGATCATCCAGTTCCAACTCTCCTGTCATGGGCAGGAAGGAATGCCACCCACTAGATCTGGTTGTTCAGAGCACCATCCAAGGCACCTACAAGACATCATAGAAGGGGCTGCTCCTCTATCACCTGAGCCACACAGGTCAGGTGAGAAGGGAGAAAGGTTGAGGAGCACAGGGTAGGGAGGTCAACAGAAAAAAGGCTGCTGCCATCTTAAACTGGATAGGCAGGCCTGGGGCTAATCTGAAGAGCACTGGGGAAGAAGGGCAGTGGGGAACAGGTTACATGAACTAATGTGGCAACTGTCTGGTCCTGCCCATGACCTTTTCTGCACAAAATTACTGTACAATAAATGCTGTATTTTAACTGTCTGCAGCCAAATAAACTCTGAAAGACATGCAATAAATTCCTGAAATTCCCCCAAATCTACTGGACATATTCTATGCATGTAGCATAATTCTCCTGTGACATATAGGTGTCACAATGTGACACTCTTACTTGTTGCTGGAAGAAAGTAGATAAGTAGATAGCTACCCTGGCCTGAAAGGCTTGATTACCACCAATTTTTTTTTTTTTTTTTAAATTAGAAAGAATAGGCTTTTCAAAGGCTTATATTTTCACCACCGAATTTCAAAGGTTTTGATACAATATGCATGTGTAGACATAACCAGTCTTCTTTTTACTTCTTCCTCACATATAGAGACAAAATCTTCTACATTCAAAATTCTTTTACTAGTGGATACAGACAAGACAAAAACCCAAACCACCCATGTGTTCCTTGATCTTCACCATGATCAAGCCTTGTATGTTTACAAGCATCTCTCTTCCCACCTCTGCCCTGCTGGAAAATCATCCTGCATATATAGGCACAGCAGAATGCAGCCATGCTCCTAAACAGCCATATGCACATCCAATACAAGTCTTCTGGCTACAATTTCTGAAGTTCTTCTCTTTTGGTCCAAATTTATTGTCACTCCAGTTTCCCAAATTTCTACAAGGACGAACAAACTTCAACGAAGTCAAAACCTTTCATGACGTCTTTTCACCCATTGTTTCCATGTTTGCCTTAGAAACAGACTGCCTCGGGGAAGGAGCTGTCCTTACTTGTCCAGTAAAGCCCAGACACATTGTTGGCACTTCAGCCTGAAAAAGTTCCTGAAAATATTTTTATTTGTTCCATACAGAACAGAATGCTCCTGCTAAATGATGCATTTGTTCAGCCACAGTAACAAACCCTGCCAGCTCTCTCTGCTCTCCTAGTCCAAACTGCATGCAGGGACAAGGACACACACAGGCTACCATGGAAGAAGTGGGAAGCACTTCAAGAGGTGACAGGGAAGTGAATACAACTGAAATGGCTGAAACTGCAGAGGAAGGATTCCACCATCTAAACCAAATAAAACATTGCTCCTAGAAGCAATTGTCTCGTGAAATAAGAGCTGCTTCCAACAAGTGGGGACCTGCATTATAATCTTACAGAATCCTCTCATGTCTCCAAAGAATCTGGAAGAGTTTTCAAACAAATTCTTTTCCAGGGCTAAGAAGGCAACCTCTACTTAAAATTATTATTTTTTCTTTAAATACATCTAAACTTATTCCTTTCACATAAGGCTAATAAAATTACTTTGCTCAGTAGAAAACGAAAGTCTCAAAATTGAAGCTACTTTTTAGTTTTAGCTTAGGCCACAAAAAGGGGAAGACTGATGGAAAACCAGGACAGTGTTTAGACTCATGTGTTCCATGTTACTCGAAGCTCTAAGCCACCATTCACTCACAGGACACTGGAAAGTTGGCCACTTTTATACCAGTAACTCCAGAGCAAAAAATCTGCTTTTATGTTTCTATCCCAGACCACCGTATATTCAGCTAAACTAAAACAACGTCCTTATTAAGAATGCCTCAGGAAACACCCTCAGTTTATTTCAAAATAGTTGATGCCCATTTGCAGAAAAAGCTTCAATACTCCTGATTGTTACAAAGCTGTAAATTATTTGTCAATACCAGATGCTGGAGATATTTTTTAAAGCAAACAATGCAGTGGTAAAGACACCTGTTAGGTAACAATCCCTAGCAAGTCGTTTGTATGTTGAAAACAAACCTGCTTCATCACTTGCATGTATGTTGCACTAATTCACTACTTGGTTTAGTTCACTAATCTCAAGCAGCTCTGCATTTCCTCAGGCCTCATACAGAAACTTTTCAATTTGACTATACTAATTAAGATCATTACTGTCAAAGTAATGCAGAAAACGGTGATAAGCAATGTAATAGGAGAGAATCACAGAGAGCACATGACAAATTTACTCTAAAATGGAAATACATAATTAACATTTTACCAAGATACACGAAATAGTTAATTCTGTACTGAGAAGCAAAAAGGAGTCAACATGTAATACTATAATACAAAGGTATAACAAATCCTAAATACAAAAATCCTCTTTCAAGTAAAGGCCTAAGAGCATAATGTGGCTAAATGATCCTGTGATTTCAGGATGCATTACAGATCTCCTCAAAGATGCAAAACAAAATTGATAAGCTTACAATACAGGCAAGTAATCTCATATCCAGATTACAGAATGATCGAACTCTGATACTTAAATGCAAAATAGTTCTGGTTCAGTAACTGCTTATATTTTTGCTAGCATTAGATAAAAAAAGACAAATTTGATTGTTCTCCTGGCGATTCCATAACAAGCAAGCATTTTCATGTGACATTTAACATGTAACTGGTTAAGCCAGATGATATGAAAATTTGCAGTCTTTAGTAAAATGGAAATAATTTAACACCAGAAAATATTACAAAATTTATTAGCAGGAATTCATCCTGTCCTACTTAAAAATTAGAACATGTTGTCTGTATTTTTTCCCCAATTTATATTTTATCATCTCTCAAAGCAGCAATAAGATTATGGGAATATAACCAGTCAAAAGTTAGCAAATTTAAATTTCTGTAAATTTTCACGTACTTTCCATTACTTAAATGTTACTTTTAATAACAGGAGAGATTACTTTCAAACACACAGCAGTATTATTTTTAAGACAACAGCAATATTTACTGATATTCTGAAGTATTAATTATGGTCCAAGAAAAAACACAGGCACTAGGCATTACTAGAGTCACAATTAGCAATGACTCTTCAGCTCTCTACCAAAACATGAGCAACACTAACCAAGATTTGCTTACATTGCCACCCTTATTACTGTATCTTCATTGGTTTTTTGGCACAGTAAAACAACTGTGTCACAATGTGAATTTTAAGAATGATGCATTATGCAAAACACATGCAGCTGTCTTCAAAAGGATGGTCCAAATGTATTTATTTAGCAGATCTAGCCAGAGCAATTTATATGCCCTCCATCCCCGGAGGTATAAATTACTGCCTCCACAGGTGACAGGTGACAAGTGACCATGCTCAATACAGGCAGCTTACTTCTAAAAAGTAACACAGGTTAATTTGCTACTCTTTAAAAGCCTAATTATTTACCTTTTACTTAAAAATAAACTAGGAACAGATACACTATCAGCTGCAGCCTCTTAGCATAAAGGGCAGTAACTAATATCTTGAAGCAGCAATTTCATAAAATAGTCAAATTAAATGTCAAGAACACATCTTCGTGTGCCTTCAATTATACCCTTTCTGTCTGCAGGAAAAAGATGTCCCCAGAAAAAAGAGAGTTCTTTAATAACTTTCAATTTTTATGTTTCAATGACAAAAAATTACAACATTGCCAATACACAAAATGGGATCAGTAACTTCTGACAGTTGGTCTCAGGATGTAGCATTCAGAAAGGGGGGAAAAGAGATTATTTCCGTTTGTTTTAAGACAAATATTAAAGGCTGAAGAAAGTTTTTTTTTGTCAACTAAATACTGTTACATGGAAAGAAAAATCTCCAACTAAAAGAGAAGCTCTTAAACCAATGTGGATAAAGAAAAGTTCAACTGGTACCAGTGACATTACAAGACTAAGAAGCCAGGATAAGGACACTTCTAGATCAAGATAACATAAGAAACACTGCCTATCCCCAGAATGGGCCCTTCTCTGGTGACTTTACCAAAAATAAATTGTACAACAACTTCACAGACAGTGCAATTGTACAACTTCATAGACAGTGGTGTCAATTTCCCTAACATCAGCAAGTCCTCAGTGAGAATATAGCTGCTGAATATACCGAGTGTCTTTTTATGCTGTTATTTGAATAGAACACACACAGACAATATCTGAGAATTTATGTAAAAGACTGATTGAAATGTTAAACTTACAGCTGTGGTAAATTGGGTCTAACAAAGGGATCGTTTTCTGCCCCATTCACAGCTTTATTTTTCCTCTGCTTGGGTTCAGAATTGGCAGATGGTGCCTGAGAATTATTTGTAGTTGGAGGCTTTCGCTTGGCCAGGAGCTTTCTTTGCCTTTCAATGTCTTCCCTTTGTTGGTTCACCCACTCTTGCTGCCTGTAAACCCCAAAAAAAGCTTTATTAAAGTTTCATCAATTTGCATTTTTTCAAGAACTATCTTTTTAACTGATAAGGCATTTAGAAATTTTTAAAAACTTACTGTACATGTGAAAATGTTTCCTAGGACAATGAACACCAGTGTTCTTCATGAAGTGGAAAAATTTGGTAAAGGTATGGCACAACTTACTTTTTAAATATATGGTGGTTTCAGGGGGGGATTGTTTGGTTTTTGTTGTTGTTTTGGGGTTTTGTGGGGTTTTTTGTTTGGTTATTGAAAGTGTTATGCGTGACTCCTGCACTAGAAAAAGAAAAAAAAATCTGAGCTGGTGGATACCTTATTTTATACCATAAAAAACACCCCCTGACAGCATCAATAGAGAGCACTTGATTTTTATAGGCCAAATACTAAATATGATCTGGTCATTCCCAAATAAATCATCAGTTTGTTTGTATGGCAAACCATTACAGCTTTTATGCAAAACACATCTACAGACTGTTTTTAAGACTGTGTAGAAAAACAGTGCCCCAGACAATCCCATAATGCTAAGAATAAATATTGCCCTTCAAAAACTAAATCTTGGTGAATTATTTTTTAAAATATATGTATTCTTCTATCTGTATATCTATGTATCTCCAATGAATCAGACTCATTACCCAAGAACTCCTTTGGAAGCACTGCATACTTTACCACCACTTCAGAGTTTTGCAGAGCCCTCTTCCTTGGCCCCATCTCTGCTGAAACACCTGCTATGGCAGCTCTTTTCCAGGTGGTTGCTCTCCCCTGTACACTTGCACTAGACCCTATCTGAGGTTGCCAGATTTGTCACTGCTAAGGAGCAGGATGATGGAAAAAGCTGCTGCCATGAGGATGTGCAGTTAGCACCTTTGTGACCAGTGAGAGCTTCACAGACCTCATCTGTCCCAATGACCATCAGTGATACATGGTTAGCTTCCTGAAAAATCACTGATTTACCTTTATAGTTCTATCAGCTGAGTAGAATGACTACATGCTGCTTATTTACTGCATTCATGCTCTTCTAAAAATAGTTGAAACGAAGTGAAACCAAACTGTTTTTTAAAGACACACAACCTTAGCATTTCTTCAGCTGATTACTGGAGTTCTATACTCTATTCTCAGTCTTCAAAAGGCAAAGCAAAACACAACATATGAAAAGCTGCTTCAATCCTAGAACACTACTAATAAAAAAGTCCACTAGAGGGAAGTAACAATTAGTGAGAATTGTAAGAAAATAGCATTGACTAACTTCACAAGATTTTGAAATGCAAAGCCATCTGTCCACTGTTCAGTAAATGAAGCACCATGACGAACTGTTGTAAAATGCCCCAGGCGTAATCTGTCTTGCATGCTCTTCTCTCTGCTTGCCAGCTTCTCCTGTGTGCTCTAAGAAAACAAAAAAATTTCATATTTAGTAACACTAAAGTGTTCCAGAAGTCAATAAAACACTAAGGGTTTTTTTTTCCTCCAACAGTCTTCTAAGGGAGGGATAAGAAGAGAGTAAACAAAACTAATGTTGCAGTATTTTCCCCATTTATTCTAATTTCTACAGAACTAAAGCATCTGCAGAACCAGTACTAGAGGACAATCTATGCACCAAAAAACCCAGCTGAGTTTGGCTTAGTTTTCCTATAAAGTTTGCTGCTCTTCATCATTAAAAAACCACTTTATTTAGAGTATCAGCATCACAGAGTATATAATTAAGATTCTATCTGTACATGTCTACTACAACAAATGAACTGACTCAGATATCATAAAGAAAGCACTTTCTATACTTAGCCTGGAAGCTTCCTTGACAGAGCATCTGTGTTACCACTTGTACTAAAGTGACTTGGGGCAGGGACCGCTGTGTGGCAACGCACTGTGGGCAGGCTTAAGTGCCATCAGATATTCACTGGCAGTGACAGAAGCACATGCCCTTCCTAGAACCAGCACTGCTACCACAAGCATCCTTGGGATGTGACAACCAACCGAGTCTGCCTGGTCCCTCTCAGAGAAGAAAGAGCACTATGAACAACTAATGCAAGGAAATCTCTTTAATTGTTACAAATGCTTGCTTCATAAGAAATGTCTATGGCCTGAAATCACACACACACAAAGTGAGAAGTTGTCAGAATTAAGGATCTTTTTACAAACAGACTTCTAGAGTGAACAAGGGCCTTTGACAGGAAACATCCCTTGAGGTATTCTCAGTCTGAAGGTACGCATTTACTATCGTGCCAAACGGATCTGATGCATCTTTTCCCTGCATTCCCCTTACGCTGGAACTTAAAAAGATCTGCAGTAATTTATTTATGACATGCTAGTGAGAAAACTCTCCTGAATCCTCCAATGGCTCACTTTGTGCCAGTGTGTATTGACAGCAGGATCCAGCAGCTAGCACTATGGAAGGCACTGAGGCTGTTTATCGTAAACATTTTTGCACCTTAATTTCTAATAACACGATTTGCTGTTAACTTTTTAAGATTTTTTTAAATGAGGCTATTTTAAAGAAGAGGGAGAGAAACAGGGTATCCTTGTCTTCTAATAAATTGCTACTAGTTTAAATGTAATTGGCGTGAAATTTTTTTTAAAAAATCTTTCATTAATAATAGTATGAAGGCAGTCATCTTCATTTCCTTTTTTCCATTAATTCTGAGGTAACAAGCTATTTTATCATTTTATACCAAAAATTACCTTAGCCACTTAAGTGTCTCACAAAGAGATATCCATCTTCTCTTCCCAGGTTATGTTCAAAAATTTTTTTATGCACTGTGTTCTTACAATTTGTCCAGAAAATATGCCATATACTAAATTCCTAACTTTTATGCTTTGCTATTTGAATTACTTAAAACGGGTAAATCTTTAAATTAAAAAAGTTACATTTTCCACGATCTGAAAAAGGCTAAGCGTTTTATTTAGTTTATTCAGGTTTATAAAAATACTGCCAGATAGAGACCGTGGATATTAACTTTTAATATCAAGTGACTAATGTGAAAAAGTTGAAATGAAAATGAAGGAATCATAATGGAGTTATACTTCAATCTCTCAGCTTTTATCACAAAGATTTTAAGAGCCAGTAAACTTACCTTTTCAATTAGTAGCTTCTTGCTCATTGAAATACATTTGTTTAACCTTTCTTTGTATTTTTCAAGTAGTTTTTGTTGTTCATCTATTTGTCTTCTAAGATCACAATTAGCCTAATAAATAGATACAAAATATGAAGAGATATACTGAAACACTGTTTTTTAGATCAGCTGTCACAGAAAATAAATATATCTACTTTCACATGACTAAAGTAAGGAACACACATGCATAAACACATCTATTTAAATAAATAAAAATTTCATTTCACAGACCTATCCCTATCTATAGAAGGATGCCTTGCTTCTTTTTTATTTCCTTTACATTGTCCTGCAATCTGTATTGCAGAGCATTCAGCATAATGAGAATATATAAAAGCTCTGTACTAATCTCATGTTCAGCTCTCCACTGAGGGCTCCACTTACATTCAAACTGGAAGTTTAAATTTTAGCATCAGAACTTAATATATTATTTCTGAAGTCATGTGAATCCTAACATCTTTAATTTAAAAGAAAGGAAAAATTTCACAATGATGAAAGTTTCAATGATCTGAGTAGGAAATTTAACAAATTTCCTGTGTTCCAATTATTACCTTAAGTATCCCACAATATTATTTTGAATAAAACAAAATCTAAAAAAAACAGTTTAGGGTTTTCTATCCCATACTGTTGAGCATGTGTTAAAACAATCTACATATACAATTTCATAGCACATGATCTCATGGGTTAATATTTTTATCTATTGTACTTATGTATGTACACATACAAACACTAAACAGACTACGATTTGTGAATACAGGTTTGTTTCATATTTCATATTTCTGTATATCCCCTCTCCAGTGCTTCCTCCAAGAGGGTAAGCATTAAGATTTTTTTCTGAAAACAGGTCTTCAAGCAGAGTATAGCATAATTTTCTTTTTGAAAGTAGTTATTCATTGCCTGTAACTATTTCTGTCACAATCACTTCCATTCTGAAAATGCCAACAGTTGTTCCACAGATAATGGCTATTCACAATTAGAATAAAAAAAAACCCCAAAAACACCCACTAGGTGAATTATAATATGAATTTAAGGAATTAATCAACTGCCTGCAAACGCTGCACCTTTAGAAGTCTATAAACATATTTAATCATTAACAAGTTGCAGCACAGAAGCTGAAAAAAATAAACATTTAATTATATAGACTTCTTAAAGAAAAAAATTACAAAAAATAAAAACTTGTTATACCTTTCTATTTAAGTAATTTTTTAAAAATCTAAAAAATTGTCCTCATATTCAGTCTGTTGTCCTGAATAAATACCTTTACCTCATGTCCAACACTTACCCTGAGTAAGTCATCTATTCGACCTTCTTTCTTTTCCAAGTCTTGATTTTTATTACTTTCTAGTGCAGCTAATTTCAGCATTGTGAGATCAGTCTAGAAAAAAACATTTTGAAATATTTACCCTTTCCTTTTACAACTACAGCATTATTCTTCTTATGCTTGTTAGGCAGAGAAATAAACTACTTTAAAACATTTAACAAGACTAGCAAATCTTATTTTCAGGTGTTTGGAAGTGTCATGAAAGGTTCTTATAAAAAATCACTTTCCCTCTTCATGAGGACAACTGTGAACAGTTGGGACAAACCATTAACAGTATTAAAAGATTTCATCACTAACTGAGAAGTTACTGTTCATAGAAAAGCATAAAAACAGGACAAGAACATAAATGTCAACTAATTAATTTCTCTGTATCGGTCAACAGGTGAAGCAACCTTTTCCTGCCTAATGTGAAAGACAGAACAGATCACATCAGAAATGGCAGAGAGAATGAAACAGTTGATTTCAGCTTTCAAAAGTCACGTCAGACTTGTGTGTTGATCATTTTGATTGCCATCTCATCCATCTCATTTTTCTTCTTCAATGTCAGATTTTAAATGCAGTATGACAATGGCAGCTGTCAATTCAAATACTGCCTGAAAAAGCAGCCTCTACTTCTAAAATTACACAACAGCTGAAGTCTTGAGCAAAAACCTACCAATGACATGGTCATCTATGTAATCGTGAAGTATGAATGCTGGGAGCTGAGCAAGTGCAGAATACAAAACTCACCAGAGATATTTAAATTATGAGCTGCTGAACTTAAGAGAAAAATGTGTTGGCAATACTAAGAAGTGAAGCTTTTGAAAATTTTTAAGTGTTTAGAAGAAGGTAAAAGACAAAGAAATAAATATAACTACTTTTTTCGTTTTTTCTGCAGTCTAAAGCGATCTACTCAAAACGTTACCTGAGTAATTTTAATAGATAACTGCTTTGGTTGTGTGAGAGGGTGGTCCCCAAAAGCTAATGAAGTAGGAGAAGGACTATTCTGTCGAACCTGAAAGGCATGAAAGCAAAGTACTTTAGATACATCTGTAATATTTAACTATGAGCATAGTCTTGGTAGAACTCTTGGCAGAACATCTCAAAGAACAGAGAAATAAGGTATTTTTTTACACAAACTGCAACTTGGAGCACTGCACTGAGAGCTATCAGGATGGCGTTACATACCACTTGCAGTTCAGGAAAGAATGCAATATATTCTTTGAGAAAACTAAGATTGTCACTTTTGGGAAACAGATTGAAAGATTTAAGACAATACAAGACTGACATAAGGTGATGTCAGTCTTACAGATTTATTTTTCTGATTCTGAGCTTTCACAACTCAAGAATAATGTGAGTTATTTTTGGAGTGTTTAGCTCTCGTGGGAGAACCAGAGAGGGGAAGCTAGTGCAGATCAGAACACAAATCCTGTTAATGAACCTAGTTTGTGCGAATGAGACCTTTTACAAGCCAAATTCCAAAATCTGTATTACACTCCATATTGTTGGCAAGACCAAGAGGATGCCTGAAGTTGAAAGCACATGGAATAAAAGCTGACGTCTACCATCAGAGAAAACAAATCTTTTCTGTAGCTGGCAAAATTTGTTTGGCCATTTAGAATAACATGTTGGTATGCTGAGCACTGAAACTGTGCTTATGAAAAGAGAAAAAAAATGAATTAGCACGACCAACAAAGAGAATTTTAAAGGCAGATTAGGTATCAATTATTGAAAAAAAATTACGATTTATCACAAACCAAGCTTTTAAAGTTCCAAGCTAGAGGTCCCAGTTTCCTTTAAGTAACAAAAAAACTCCCCTTTTTTGTGTGAGGCATATGAATAGATGTCATTACAACACTTTATTCAACATTTTACATAACTACCTTATATTTAAGAAAAAATGACCCAGTGTTAATGAAAAACTTAGTTTTAATACTTAATTTGATTTTTATTTCCTGTTGGAAGAATGAACTCTTCCCCAGCACTCATTCCTTTGAAAACTCTCCCCTTGAATATATATTATTTCCCATTTTGCTCTTTTTGGACTATAAAACTCTCCCCAGCAGTTATGAAGTTGCCAGACTCACAGAAGAAGGAGCGGAATGTGAATTCTGAGGAGAGCGGATTGCAGGAGGTACACCTCGCACTGGGCTCGAGCCGTTTCCACCTTGGTACTGTAGAGCAGATACACATCTCCAATCAGTCAATCTTCTCAAAATACATTATACATCTACTGAATGTAGACAGTACATTCTATAGCTTGTCTATATACAGAATTTTTAAATCAGATTGCATTACTTTTATTACTGCAGCCTTTAGCTGTTTAAAGAACAGTGTGAAAGATAATGGGTTTCGTATTTTAGTTCAGGCTCCATCAAGAAATGGCTGCATCTCTACTTCAAGGTTTAATACTCAGAAGATTACATAAAGAAAAAAGAAGTAATCTCTCAAGAGGCCTGTCCATTACAACCAAAAATGTTGTAGCATTCAAGAAAAGCTAAAAGGGTATTTGGAAAGAAAATTTTAAAGCCAAAGCAAATTTTACAAAATTCTTACCTCAAAATAGTCACTAATCTTGTGACCACGTCCCCCAATATTCTTTCCTGCAATAAATACAGTAATAAATTAGAATTGGTTAAATAAATTAATTGTGGAGGTGTCTTATATTTTTACCTATAAAATAATTATAGCAAAATCTTACCACTTCTTAATTGGTTTTTTTTGATGTGTAGTATGTGATGTCCCTGTATAGGTAATTAAGGGATTGCCAAAAAAAAGGGATTTGCATATTCCATTCATTGAGAAATCAGATATAAAGTCACCCTCAATTCCTACATCAGTTTAGAGCTTTACACAAACCCTTGACCTCTTCTAGATAACAGGAACCTCATCTGTCATCCTACAGACCAAACCTTTAGCTCCAAGTCCCTTCCCTTTTCAAGCACTATCTCAAGGTATCAAATTAACCAAGTCTTGTAATATTATATACTCCAGGTGAGTTATTATGCCCAAATATACTGCCCAAGGATTTTTAGGTGCTAGTAACAGTAAGGGCATAGAGAATGACAAGTATTTCCAGTCCTCTTAACCTGATCATGAATTGGGCAACTCACAGTGCTAACTAGGGAAATAAAACACCAGAGAATGAGGTTAGAATTTATCTTAGACTGAGACTTCAGGAGAACTAACATGAATTGTATTTCTTCAACAGGAGGACCTGACCCATATGTGGCATTCCAGAGATTGCACTTATATCTTATCCAATGCACAAATGTTTTCTTCTGTTTGGCCCTAAGATGACCAATAAATCTTAAGACTGGGTTTTTCTGCTGTAGCAGTCAGACTGCTAGGAGACACCTTGGAAATGCATATTGTTCAAAGCTTTTTACTTTATAAAAAGAAATTTTTGCAATATATTAGGAGATCATTATCCGTAGATCCATAAATTTAATTTCCACTTTTTAGCCAAGATTTTCAAGCTTTTTCTGTAGTTTCAGACCTGATGAATTCTCTCTAGTTCAATATACCTCTGTACTGACACTGCTGCATAATGATGGGTCACTAAGAAGAAACACAAAAAATCAGAAACATTTGGCAGTCCTTTTTCTGTCAAGACTTTTCACAGAAAAACTTAGATAAAATAATTCCAAGACCTAGAACAGCACACAGCCAACTTCTCCAGTGGTTACCCAGCCAAGTGTCCTTATTGCTGCTACTTCCCTCCAGCCAATTCTTTACCTACCTTAGAAATCACTAGCAGAATTACATCCTCATGCTTAATTCTCATATATCACTTTACCAAATTTGCTTTCATGCAGATAAATGACACAGACTGCATTCCTTTTCAGTATAGAAAAATCTATTTGATGCCATGTAACAGAACTCTGCACTGAAGAAATATGTCGAATTATTTTGCCACAGCCAATTATGAATAGATTTATACTGATTTATACCACTTTCTAATTACCCCTATGTTCTAAACAATCCTTTTCTTCAACATTTATGGACTAATTTACATATTACAAAATCAATATCCTGCGTATGCAATATACAAGAGATGAATTTCTTGTTTCTTTTTTCCAATACAATAGGAGTTTTTTGCTGTGTTTCTGCTTTACTGTACCACTCCAAGAGGCTGTAGTTTCTTAGGCAAGCTCCTTGAGAATATTGCAGTGCAGACTACTCAGTTTTACTGCTGCTGACACTAAAACAGTGATTATAAGACATTATAATTATGTTTTCTGTATTAAAAGGTCTCAAAAATTTCCATCATCTCTAATTTCAACACTCATTAGTAACAGGAAGGATAAGCTACTAGAACAATGAAAATAGGAAATTTCATTCAGGTTCTTTGAACAAAGCAGGTGTCTACAAAGTAACACTTAGGAAGAAATAAATTTTAATTAAAAACCATGATTCTTCTACTAATAGCATGCCTGCATCATGATGACTTCCAGATATGGAGCCCATTGCTTTATATCTGAAGTGACATTTTCTAGCTCTGTTAGAATGAAGAATAAAGCTGATACAGATGTTATCAGAAGTATTTCTGCTCCCCTTCTGATGATTCTTATCTTGAGGTTAAATTTTCACCTCACTCAAAAGCCACACTAAGGAGAGGAATGACAAAAACTAGACTTTGTAAATAATAAATCAGAAATCAGTCTCATCATGATTTCCCCACCCCCTTAGGCTACTACAATCTTCCACAGAAAAGGAAGAATAAAACTCAATTTTTATATGTACCTGTAAAAAAAGTATCAGATACTGTAATCAGTAATCCCTTTTTTCCCCCTTATCTCCTGGAAAAGAAATTCAAACCACAAGGTATTTTGGATGAGAATAATTTCTGTAATCCTTAAAAATATTACAGAGTTGTATCATAGCTGTGAGTTAGTTACACATGCAGTAGCTCACAATTCTTTTGGGTAATTACCAGTCCAGTTCACGTTTTATTTGCCCATCCCTTCCAGTGACAAATGGGAGGGTGAGAAGAATGAATAACTTATCATCCAAAACGTAACACCCATATTACGTAAGTGAATATACAGAATTTTTAAGGCTAACAGTCAAAATTGTGTTACATGCAATCACTACCTTATCAATTTACATTTTAATTTACCTTGGCTGCTTTCACTCTGAGTGTCTGCTTTTCTTTTTCTTCCTCTGGAAGGTTCTGACTGTTTCTTCTCTGGAGTCTACAAACAACAAAAAGAATATGATGCAACATAAGCTCTATTTATTTGTATTATTGCTGTATTATTGTGAAATAAATTTAAATCCTCATCCATAAAACATGATTTCACAATTCAGCAGGGATGCAATTTCAGACCATAGTTAAACTAGATAATATGATCTTTGGTGAATAAGGTACAAGCTAGAAGAGGCATTTAAGAAAGTGAGAAGTAATTCTTAAATTATTTCCCAAAAGGCAATTACAAATAGTAATTGTTAAGCAATTACTCCTTTTCATTCATTCCAGGGCTTATGAACACCCATTTTTGTTTCATTTATATCTACATTTTACGAAGATCTCTGGATTTTAGTGCAGGTGTTTTAAGGCTTAATACTTCAGTGAAATAATCTGATTCTTGATGGTGTTTTCTACACACTGCTGTAGCATAAACACAAAGTTCTAGTGCTTCAGTAGGAAGTCAATAATGTTACACTTTTTCATAAGTACTTCCAAACTAATAAAAACTGTATAGACTTCTGGAATCTGCTGAGAATTAAAAAGAAAAATAAAGAGGAAAAAGTAGAGAGCAAAAATTGCTCAAGATGTTAATATTTATCCACTTAGAAAGTGTCATCCTCCTCATATACTTTCATCTCAAGGAAAAGAAAGAAAAGCATCAATGATAAGTAAAAAAATACCAATCTGTTAGTACTTCTGGAAAAAAGTTTTCTATACAGTTGCCTAGAAATTACAATCACCATGTACAACACAGATAACAAGAAAGGACTGTGATCAGAAGCATCTCTAAATTATATTTGCTCCTCTTTGATCTGACGATTCAAACCAGTTAGTCTCCCCAATTTAAGTTAAATAATAAAAGCTGCTCTGGCTCAGCATATTGCAGCTCTGTGTGCATGTATTCTTCATGGTGCCTCATACACAACTGGAGAAAGCATGCTTACATGAACTATTTTATCAGTACCATTTTACCAGTAAACCAAAGGTCCTTAAAAAAGCTCAGACTAAATTTGAGATCAGTGACAAGATGCTTCATTCTCTCAGGATACCATAACTTTATCATTTTATTGTATCCGTCATTTGCTGGTCCAAATACGCATTCTTAACACAGCAAATTATATCAACATTCAAATTTCAACCATCAGTAAAATAATTTCAAGGACACTTCAATTCCAAAATCTTCATGTATAATCAACAAATACTGCTGGCAAGAACCACTTTAAGCTACCTGTGATCCCTAGAAAATTATTAGTCTATAAAAGAACCAGCAGGACAAGAAAGGTGTTCCTTACCTATACCATGTATTTTTTATGTGTTTTGACTCTGTGTGTAGCTTCATGAAGGTATCTTTGGAAGTTTTACAACCATAAATATTGTATTATCAGGCTATGAATTAAGTTTAAATTAAATATATTTTATTTTAAATAAACTCATCCAACTGACATCTGCATCTTTTACAGTGCTATCATATATTAGCAGAGTATACAACACAGACTCTTGGAAATGGAGTTATCTCAAGACTATTGATTCTAAAAGCAGAAAGCATAGCTTAGAAATTTTATTTTAATAATTTGAAATTATTGCCAGATAAATAGGTAACATTAAGCTACTTTTCCATGAACTAAATTGAAACTGCTTAAACAAGCATTTGCATGTTATTCTTGTTTTCCAACTTTAAATTTTGCAGTTACATTCCAATGTAGGCATTTTTATCTACCATATCAAGAAAAAAAAATGTTTAAAAGCTAATTAATGACCAAATATGTAAGATTTCCCCCACCAAAACTAATTTCTAGCTGCTGTGGCTTGTATTGTAAAACCAGCCATTTAAAGAGGTTTATAGTTTTAAAACTCAAGTAATTCATAAAAGTCTATTTCCTTAAGCTCTTCTGAGTTCTTTCAGTGTTTAATTTAACCTTCCAAACTAGAAAGTACTAGCACACTAATGAGGTTATTAATGAGGTTACTCAACAAGGTCATGTTCCCCTTTTCTAAGCACAAATTTCGCATGATAATGTACAGCACACATCAATCACTAGAAAATGTACTCCAAAATCCTTCCTAATGAATGGAGTCATAGGAATTACAAGAAACTGAAGACTAATGGGGCTGGGGAGTATCTCCCTGATAAATGAAGACTGAAGCTACTTTCTGTAGCTGCCAAAGTGTGTACATATAGCCAAGATTTAGATTAAAATCTTATTATTTCATAAGCAAGATAAAATAGTGTTAAGGTTACCCAATGCTAGATTGTAAAGTTATATTAAAGTCACACACAGCTTGGCATATTAGCAGAGCCTCATATATCTTGGTCTTGATCCTAGTTTTCCCCTCAATTTCACTGTGCTTCCCCAGGGTCTTCCCTTCACATTCATAGATTTAATGTGCCACTTCATGATGAAAGCATGAATGCATCACCAGGGTTTGATAAGAAATTGACACTCTTGCTAGAAATTAATTTCAATGATTCTGAGATTTGCATACCTACTTTTTTTTCCTCCCAAGACCTATTGTAATACAAGTGCTCTTTCAACATCAAATGATGGCACTGCTTCCCCAATGAGCACTCTTCCTACTTCCACACTACCATCACTGTTACTATGAAACCTCCAAGGTCACGTTATTAAAACAAACAAAAACCAACACAACAAAACAATCCCCAACCTGTTTGCAATACTAAGATCTACAGCTTGATTTTTATGGTACTTCAGCATATAAGTAACCAGATGTAATTTTAAGAACTGTAAAAATTTATTAACATACTTGCTACTACAATTATAATTTAAGTGAATACAACTAACAACTTCTGAAAAAGTCAAGAAAATGTATTTTGTTACTCAATGTCATTAAGACTCATCTTTCACTGTGCAACAGAGCACAGTGGACTTCGTGCAGAAACATTTTCGAAAAAGAAGTCTGTTTCTATTTTAGATAACAAGTCTTAGAATAGCTAAAAGACAAAATATTACCCTTACCCAGAAGCATGGCTTGATGTTAAAACACTGTGCAGAGACTTTCAAACTCACATGCCTTGGAAAAGCTTTGCCTCTGTATCTCATGTATAGAACTGTAAAATAACATTTTCCTACACCAAAAATTTATTATACATAAAGTCAGTGTTCTGAGATCACTAACTACTCATAGACAAGTTTTTCTGTCAAGGAATTGCAATAATGTATTATAACCTTCAGGCTACTGCAGCACATTTCCATTCCCACATCTACATCAGAACTGCATCACTGCCCAAAGTATTTCTAGGAAAAGACATGAATAAAAACAACAGGCAGACAGAATCTTCTGGTTAAGAAAATAGTCTATGCAGCTGGATGCATAATCCAGCTGGGAAAGGTGAGTGGAAAAGAAACATAGCAGAGCTTTTTGCAATGAGAAAAAACAAATCACACATACAGAACTTTTATTTATAAGGTATCAGCTTTGGGAATCAATTAAATTCATTTGCTGGCAGCCCAGTAAAAAAAGCATCTTGTAGTGACTGAGCAAATGAACAATTAGGCCTCAAAGTAAAGCTCTGGTATGTGAAAATAACACCAACATCACATTCCAAATAACCACCTCTCCAGCACGACACACTGTCACTCATGGTCTAGCCTAGGCTGGAAATCCACTCTTGGTTACAAAGGATATAATCTTATCCATGCAATCTGTGACACACAGAAGCAAAGCTGTCAGAGGGACTCGCCGCACCCGAAACGGGTGAATTCTAAGAGCTGTAGTATCAGTGCAACTATATCAATGCTCATCACTAAGAGGAAAATACTCAAGGGAAGTCTGAGCTCTGCACATTTAAACCTAAGAAAAGCATGAATCTTTTTTTTGGATTACAAATTGGATTTAGGTAAGAAAATACACAGTGACAACTGCAGCTTTTACGAATAAAGATGATGGCTGCTAAGGATGTCTGTCCTTGGCATAAATCTGTATTTGAAAAGAAAACATAGTAAACTAGTTTCTAGAATATTTTCAAGGATCCCAAGATCTGTTGAAGTTATCTGTGCTGATGAAACACTTATTACATATGAAGCAAAAGACAGCAAACTATGTAAGCATTTTCAGCTCCAAAGGCTGTATGCATCCTCAGACCATGACTACACAGATAACAGAGAAGCAGAAGCAGCTTGTTTCATGACCAAAAATCTACAGAAATTGACTTCTTCCAGTCACAGTTCCTCTTCCAAAATATAATGTCTTCCAGTAATTTATGCTCTTTCCTATCTGAGTAGTCTGAAATTACTTTAAAAGCTTCTATACAAAATCAAGCATCAAAGTAGAATAGAAAAAAATTACTTTTAGAATTAAAATTCTGAGGTAATAATGAATCTACCCATACACTTACCTCTGATTCTTTATCACTTAAAGATCCCAAGCTTCCAAAGCTGTGATTTGAACTCTCGTTATTTGTTGAGGCCTACCAAGACAAATAAAATACTCAACATTACACATAGAATTCCAAAACATAAACCACTGTTATCACTCACAGCTACAAGTAACAATCATTTCATGCTCTCATGGAAAAATTAACTGTAGAGTACTTGTGACTTGAAGGAGGGATAAGAAGTTTGACACAAGGATATTTTGACACATCACAGTAAATTCTGAATTTCCATTGCTTCTAAGCCAAGTAAAACCCTGGCATGTTCAAAACCATTGGAGAAAATTCTGGAGACTACTAGAACTTTTCAATTTCTGAAGAAGAAGAGGTATTGATTAAAATAGGTTTTAATTTTCTGTCATAGAATAGATTTTAAAAATAATCTTTGCAATAGTCTGGTCTGTCTTGGAGAAAATTAAAACCTATTGATAGTACTATTCTACATTCTTCCATATTTCCCCCAACACAATAAATTTACATTAGTGAGGGAACAAACAAACAAACAAAAACTAAACATAAACACTACAAAAAACCCCACAAGCAGTGATATAGTCCCAAATTACAATATTTATTTAGAAATATACTAAGGCTGATTTATTCAGAGATCTTTTGAACACAGCATGTCATAAAGACATTTTAATGAGTCATCATCAGCTGAGTGTCTTTTTATTAAAAAAACCCACCAAAACTCTTATACTGATGGACTGGTCTCTTATATAAAAGAAGGCAGAATAAATACTTTGAAGTGAAATTAGTTCCAAGGCAGTTTGCTCCTGAGCATTAAATTCCAGCCCAGTATCAGTTTGCAGGACAGTACTCATCTGTGACATCTGAATAGCCAGATCATCTCTGAATTAAAATTTCCAGAGAAATGTTAATTAAATACACAAAATTTCCATGTATATTTTCACCCTCAGGGCAATCTCCAGTACAGAAATGTCTGCATGTAGTTCTTCCTTGCCCTGTGTCAGTATCTGGTTATCCAAGTCAGATACAATAATATCAGTAACCTACATTTATATTTCCAACCTCGCTTACTGAAAAAGCTTGAACATGATGGGCTTTTTCACCCCAGAAATTCAAAACTCTTCATCAAAACACATGGTAAGGGTAGCCTTTCAAAAGAGTATAAATAAGAGTCAATTTCAATTTAATTACTAGAAGAGTACAATGACCTAGAGTATTTCAAAGAAGAACCATTAAATGCAGTTGCAAACTCTGTACTGTCTTGCTAGTTTAGGAAAATTAGAAACTGGTACATAGGGATTTAAATTTGTACACAAAGAAGTTTTCTCATTTTGGCCTTCAAAGTGAAGGCAGATCAATGGATATTATATTTAAAACTCACATTTTCCCAGTTACCTCTGCACATGAGATCAGAAACGTTTTATCAGTTTTTTTAATAAGAATCAGATAAGCTCATCTGAACACCCCCCCACCAAGATTACAGACTGTATTTTTTGAAAAGCATTTTTTTCTAAGCACAGCCCAGATTAGCTTCTACACTTCACATTATCTGCATGGATACATTAAATGGTCACAAATAAAAGAAATACAAACAAAACTGATATAATTGTGGTTTTACTGATTGTGTAACAAATCACAGGACTAGAAGGTAATAACAACAGTGTCTTAGATGAGGATCTGCATCTATAAGAAAACAGTGGTAATAGTGTCTTCTGCAAGTATTTATCAAAGCATTTGGTAGTATTAAAAAAACACTACTTCATCTAGATATCCATTTGGAAACCAACTGGACGAGATACAAATCTTGGAATGCATCAGGGACAAGAAATTTATTTTTTCCATGACAGAGTGAAATAGGAAATTAGTTATTTTAAATTTAGTTTTTGGCTAACTTGGATGAACAAAATGAGAATGTGAAAGTGGAATGTAATTTGGCTAACAGCTGAAATCAGCTGAACAACAGACAAGAAAAAGACTTCAACAGACCTTATGAAATGGTAAGAAGCGACTCACAGGGAACAGAAGTTTAAAGAAGAAGAACCCCAAGAAACTCAATAATGCCTTTTAACAAAATGTATTACACATACAGCAGTAGGCAGATTATGAGGGGAAATTTGCAATAAAGCAAGGGACCAAAAGAGCTGTATCAAAAAGTAAAAGTTAAATGAAGTTAGAAGTACAGATCTAGTAATAAAAAAGAATAGTAATTTGAATTTTGAGCAACTACCTGAGCTACTAAAATGAGTTAATTAATCAGGAGAGTAAGCAGTACTAGAAAACCCAAGGAATAAATAAGCTAAGATGGGCCAGAATTATTGTGTTTATCTCTTTCTAAGATTTTTAAGCATAAGATACAGCAAATATACAACTTCGCAATCATAATGAGAAGACAGTTAAACAGTCCATTTATGTCACTGTGTCAATCCAACCTCATGTCTTCCCCGACTATTTAATTCACTTCTTGGTTTAAACGGCAGTAACAAGTATGTCACCTTTTTACAACTTTTTGACAGTTACCCTCACGTCACTCTCCAAAACAAATAAAGTTATGACACAAAATCACTATGTAACAATTTCAATTCTGTGTAGTTTGTTCATAGTCATCAACACATGACATGTCCACAGAAATTTCATCAATGTCTGCTATCAGAAAGTATTTTGTTCTGTAATACTGATAACTAAAATACAGCATAGGAAGCTAAAAATGCTACAAGTTTGTGTAAAGCACTTAAAACATGAGGACACTGCAAACACTTTGGAAACAGAATTCAGAAGTAATTTAGTCATGAGAGAAATGTGCTTAAAAAATTAGCATTATACCTTTTTAATATCAGTTTATGAACTACTATAACTTGATGAAGAATATTCAAATGCACAAACACAAAATGGAGTACACTTCTGGCTAGGCAGTAGTATTGCAGAAATCAGTCTTGGAAGCTGAAGCAAACAAAATATGCAACAAAGACAAAATTATTTCGCAGCTGTATTAACTGAAGGGAAATATACAACATATGGAAGGTAATTATTAAGTGTTCATAAGGTTCTTCTTCAAGTGTTGCATCCTGGCTTAGATACTAAATGACAAGAAGTCTACAATGAAACTAAGAGAAATTTATATAAATGTCTGGAAATGTTGAAATAATTTATCTACATGCATTAATCTTCAAAAAAGTTTGATCTTATAAACAGTCATCACACCAGACTCCCCGTGTCTATTTCAAGTGGAACTGTAAGTAGATGGTCATCTGCAGCAGGGACAAGTCCACCTAAATACTTGGAAAATCTTCCATCTCTGATCACATGTGCACTACAGCAAAACCACTAAAGAGCCTGTATAAGCTCATTCTTCAGTGTTTTTAAGAACCATTCAACATCCACGTCACAGAAAGCTTCAGGATAAACAATCCTATCTCAAAGCAAAATAACAGACAAACAAGGCTTTTTCTGAGAGCCTCTTTCAACCCAATGTTTTTACAAGTAAACCACACTGACAATACAAAAATGAGATGGTGTGAGATAAATCAGTATTTCAAACATGGCAGATCTGAATGACTGCTCTTAGGACTTACTTTAGCTCCAACACTGCAACTTCCAGTACTCCCAGTGCTGCCACTTACTACTCCTGTGAATCTTGCCTCTAACAATTCTTGTCTTCTTGGGTCCAGGCTATGAAGTTCATCCATTGCTCCTAAAAAAATACATATAAAAATTCATTACATTTCCTAATATTTGCAGTGGAATACTTCACAAACAAACCAAACACACCACTGGCCTATGCAAAGGAAGGATTTCTACCCTCAACTTGACAATGACTCACCATCTGTTACCTAATAACCAAAGCACTCAAGGAATTGCAAAAATTTTGCAGCAAGTTCTGCGTATCAGAATAGCCTTGTCAATTCTGGTTGAAAACTAGAACCTGTTAGAGGCATGTAAGAGACAGAGTCTGCAGTATGCAATACGCCAACCAGGCAATTATTTATAGATTAAAAACTAGCTGACAGGAACAAAATATTTTCCAGCATAAAACCTCCCAATTCTGCAATGCATTCTGCAATGCTATTTTTTGGTATTATTTAAATGTTAGACTATCAATGTCAAAGATCAACAAGCTGGAATTATAGGGGAAAAAAAGGAAAATCAGAAGGTAAATCAGAGTCCTCAACACATGCAAAGGAATGTAGTGTTATATGGAGGTCCAAAGGTCAGAGAAAAAAGAAGCAGGATCAGCAATAAAAAAGGAACCAAGAATAACAGAGACCCTGCAGAGGTGATGGCTTCGACAGAGCACTGTAAATGAAGTAAAGCAGGGCTGCCGGCATCTGCAGGGAAAGTAAGGTGGAAGGAAATGGAGGAACAAAAGGAGTTTCTGATGAGCTCAGCCTACATGAGTAGGCTGCAACATGATGTGCAGCTTCCTCATTTGTATTTAAATCACTTATGGCTGTTTAATGAGTCTGAAAGATGATGTAGACAAATAGGTCTTCTGTATTTACACAAATGGCATTCTGTGTTTTTTATCTTTTCAACTACTTCAACGTTTGGTTTATCTTCAGTTGGAAACATTTTAGTTGCTTTATTTTAAATAAAATATTTCATGTCGGAGTCTTAATGCACTACTGTAATAGCACATCCTTCAAGTACCACATAGTAAGATAGCCTCAATTTTATCCGACTAAGACACAAGAAGTTGCTGCTTTTCAGTCCCACAGAACAATACGGCAGTTCAGAAAGGAATGGTGCCATGAAAAAACCTTTTGAAATTCTGCTTTTGTAAAGACTAGTTTTCAAAGTTTAACTGCTACTATAAACCTCTACTCATCAGCTAAACATTCTAACCAATGCACCAACGTAGCTTTTCCCTCGCTATTAGTAAGTCAAAGGACACTTTCTTACAGGACTCTTGGGTATCTCAAAATCTTCAGCATTCAAGCCCTACACAGATCTGACATTTTGGCCACTCCTGGCCATAGAGCTAACCCCTCTGGCATAGAAAGTACTGGTTTTGCTATTTGTCTAATTCAAGTTGCCCTTGCTCCTGCAGGAAGGTAGATGATGGCAGGTGTGTTGCCACCACTCTTTTCCCAGGGGAGCTGGTAACAGACTTCCTCCAATGGAAGAAAATCACACCAAGACATAAACAGCTGGTGAAGAAACATTAAGGACATGTGTTTGTGGCAGAGTCTTCTTTTGAAAAATCAAACCACGAGTGGCAGGTTGGAGATACCATATTTTGTTACTACACCCAAACGCAGCCATATACAGAGCTGGAAGACTCTTTTCCAACAACACAGGGGAATTACACAGTTTGAAACTGCAGCCAACTTCTCTGCAGTTGTAACACTGCTAGTAAACTTGTCTAGTAAAAATTTCACCAATTTCCACATCCTTTAGATTGCAAACTCCCTGTGTTTAAAACTGTTTGTGTATGTACAAGTAAGCTGAGTGCAGAACAATCAGGAATCCTCTTTAAAGTCTTGCTCCCTAAATTGTGCTTGTGTACTGCTTTCAAGGGTTTCTATAACAAACTGAACACTTCTCATATGCATAAAAATATTTCTTACATTTATGGACCATACAGTAAGGGTATTTTTTTTAAGAAGAGATGCTCAGCATGTGTTTCCCAGTATGTATGTATGTAATCTGCACCTTAATAGGAAAGTATTGCTCTGAAAAAGCATACGAAATGAATCACAATAGATTTGTCAGGAAAGTTTAAATGATTATTGTTTTGTTATAGCAAAACTTTTTAAGTGTATGCCACTCTGAAAAAAAGCATTTTAGTTTAGCAAAGTAAACCATTTAATGAAGCAGGTCTAGCAATATTTTGATTTATTAGCCTATTTGACTGCCCACAAAAGTTCAACAACCACTTAAAATTACTGATGGAACTCCAGCAATCACAAAACCACGTGTACATTACGCTATAATCACTGGATAGCTAAGGCCCATCTGAAGTACTGCAGGTCTCATGTACTTTGCCTTGATACTAATGCACTAAAGAGATCAGCAGCCCTAGGTTAACTCACTAGTCAGAATGGTGATGCAGCATGCAAAGGGGCAATCCACACCACAGATAAAATATAACCCCTTCTCTTTCTGCTCAGATTTTGGAGCCTACACACACTAATGAATGCACTGCATTCTCTATTTCTGCTGAAGTGGGTTTTGGTTTTTTTTTTGCTATTATGTTAGGGGGGTTTATTTTGGTTTGGGTTTTGTTATTGCTAAATATTCAAAACCAAAAAGCAACACGTACTCTGCTATCTTTGTGATTTAAAGGACAAGATAGAAAAGCTGGATTCAAACTTTATTTTAACAGAGAGAAATCCCAGGAAGGATCCCAAGAACTGCCTTCCTCATTTATGTTGTAATTTAAATACACCCTCCACATCCAAACACACAGCTGTTTTATCAAAAACAAGCAGCTCTGTACAATCCTTCAGTTCTCAGCACAAGTTACCTACTTTTAAAGGTACAGGCAATTTTAAGGCAGTTCATGTCATGGACAATTTTTTTTTTAAATTATAAAAATTATGTATTAAATGTAAGTGAGATATAATTTTTTAAGCATTAGACTTTATAAAATCTCCTGCTCACAGAATGCCTTGTCACCAAGACTGACATAACTTACAGTCCTGAAAATATACCCAGACTTCTTCTTTGAACTGATGTCATTCCTACACCTGAAGGCCAACTCACTAACTCAAGGGACATCCAATCACATTACAGAAGTACTTACAGCGTATTTACCATGATACTAAAGGAAAGACTGGCACTGCTACCACCCACCACCATTCAAACTTCTACTATCTTCCAAAGAACACCTGGAAGGTTACCTGAAATTCACGGAAAACTTGTAAAAAACCACTTTTCTTTATTTCTTGTAACCATTACAGATTCTGAATGCTGCTTCTGATAGTTTTTTGGGGTTTTTTTAATTATCAGCATTTTCTTCCTTTTGTATTTTGTGGACTGGTGGTATCCTCCACATTAATTTATCAGACGAATAAAGAGCCTCTTCCCTAGAAACTAATACAAAATATACAGATATCTAGTCCTGAAAATGGCCTTTTTAGCAGGATTTTTTTGAAAAGAACTCCAAATTCCTCTGAGAATTTCTTAAGCAATTGGGTATGCCAAAACTCTAAGTTCTAAGTCAGAGAAGCAACCTGCAAACTTTTTCATGGCATTTGGTACGATCTATCATACCATGCTCTACTTTAGCAAAACTGAGATGTAAAGCTTCAAAGGATTCTCCATGGTAGAACACTTCAGAACCAGTGACCAAAAAACAGTGAAGTGCGACTACACCTGTATTCCAAGGCTCTACACCCCCAAATACACAAATACTTGCAAATGATCCACTTATTTAACTAAGTACGTGCTCAGGCTGCAATAAAACTGATAATTTAGGAGAAAAGGTTCAGCAGAGGATTGCAGCTGCAATTATTCTTCACCTTCTAAAACTGCATCTTTTGTGATACTCTTGTACTACAACCTTTATCTCGAACACTGGAAGACTACACAGAGCAGCATTGCAGAGCCAAACACAAAGGGTTGACTGATCAGACTATTTTTCTTTTCCACTAAATATGGAATCAAACTACACAACTCAGTATTTATCTTTGACTCTCTTATCACCTTGAATTGACTCTTATTATCTGGTCATCAATTACAGCTTTGAAATGAAGAAAGATCAACAGCTTCACACATTGTCAGCTTTCTACAATGAAGATAAAGTTTATTATGCCCAAGTCAGATTCTAAGAAGAACAACTCTTCACATTAGATTGAGGCCCCCTTCTCCTGAATTCAAGGGCCGCACAAATCACTTTTCACTTAAGTGAAAGCCAAACTGGTTTGGTCTGGTTTCTTTAATGCATTTATATGCATACAGCTTTTAATGTCAAAGCAAAATACTTCAACACAGATACCTATCTGTTGAATAAAAAAGACAGTTTAACAGTAGCCCAAATGTAAATTGCATTTCCTGATGTGCTCCTAAGTAGGCACTCATATTTTATGGTAACGCACACAGTATGAGAGTTATGTGCAGCATCTTTTCAGGAAAACTTCACATTAATGTTGATAATATTGGTGCCTCAATGGCAGTAGCATCCTTTAGAGCAGTAATTCTAACTAATATCCAGCTAAAAGGGTGAGGGGCAAAAGAGGAAGCAGGGAGGGCAGTGTACACATTTCCAATATCAGGAAAAGCAGCCTGGAAAGCAGGGGTTTTTTTTGCCCTCACTCCCTTATCTATATTTTCATCAAGATTCCTTTAAAGGTATCAAACCAGACTTTAAGCATGGTAACCATTCTAAGTATAGAAACCAATGTTTAACAGCACTGCAGTGAATCCTTGAAGTCCTTAAGCAACTGTTTATTTCAGTTTGGAATATCCTAACTATGTATTTATCCCACTATGTTGATGTGCCAATAATTTAACTTCATAACAATGGAGCATGATAGCTCTTGTCATTCTAGAATACACATTTACCAGTAAGCTGGTAAAAGGAAAGCTTTAAAATATCAAATACAAAACAGACTACAAAAAATCACTAAACCCAGATTTTTAAACCCTTAAGCAGTCTCTTAAAAAAGAGGCCATGCAACTACTTTTCTCCATTCATCAACATGAAGACACATACCTGGATCCAGGTATGTATTTCCTTTTAATTGAGCTTTTCTCTTGTTTCATTTAGGGGAAAAAAAACCAACCCAGATCAAACCCAAAACCAAACCAATCAAACTATGCACTCAGCTTCATTCTTCTTCTCTATCTTTCTGAAAGTCTGGGCTTTCCTTATTGCAGAACCAACAGAGAGAACTTTTTCATTTCCAGGAAAAAAGGCGAATGAAGCTAATATTTCTACCTCCAAGAAAACAAACTACTTGGTAATAAACTATTACGTAGTTAGGTAAACGTTGGCCCGGGTCTCTTCCAGATTATACTTTCAGTGCTTTCAAAAAGCAAATGGAGAATAAAGTGACCCAGAGCAAGTTGTCAGCCAAGGAATAGAGGGAGCACTAAAATATGAGTTTGGCCAAGTGCAAATCAACTAACATCAAAACTGTATGGAATGACTGGAAAACTTGATTTCTAAGTTGGAAAATGACACCTGTTCAATCTAAAATAGAACTTTTGGGCAGTGAGGTTGAGAAATTAATAAAAAAACAGAAAGTCACAAAGTTGATCTGTGTTGCAAAGCCATATCTTGAATAGTCTCTTTTCCACTGTGTGTTTTGGGAATCACAGAGAACAGAACTGGAAACAGCCTTGAAAATTACTAATGTGCTAAGAAATCAAGTTGAGATGCTAGTATAATGCCAAGGCAGTTTTAATTTGAGAAGAGTTCAATTTCAAGGTAACAGCAAAAGTGCAGCCCATTCTTAGCAGAAGGCTTTGAAGTGCATCACCATCCAATGTGAATCACAATCCTGAAGTCAAGAAGGTCCCACACCATCAAAATCAACAGTCAGTAAAGCAAAGACAATCTCTGAGATTTAAAGCAAAGCAAATAAAATCCCAGAACTGTATTTATGTCCAGACAATCCAAAGCCTAGAGGACACTACTTAGCAATGCCCCAGGATTACAGCTCTTCCAAAACATTTAACACAGCTACAGATTATTCATGACAAAGTTTAACCTGGGAGTTTAGAAATGCTTAAAATCACTGACTTCCCAAGGAACAGGATTAACTTCTGTAAAAGACTATATAGCTACTACAACCTCCAAACAACAGGTAACATGAAAAAGTTCGGGCACTACATTCAAGTTGAAAACCTTAGCTGTATCTGAAGTTAACAGCGGCAGTAGATGAAACAGGAAAAGGTAAAAATATATCCTCATGTTCAAGTGAAACTAGCCTTTTGAAATATCATAAAGGGTAAGAAAATCCTAATGACAGAGACATGTCTAAGCCCAGGGTAAAGAAAAAACAGAATCCATTTAATTAATCAAGAGTGAAAATGCAGTATTTCTCAGCACCTGAGAACACTGAGGCACATAACACGGCAGACACCCCCAACACTGCTAAGGTGCCCCTACATGAACTTAACAGGCTTTTCTTATTAATCTAAAGGGGATCGAGGGGTAAAAGACAGATAATTAGCAGACAGATCAGGCTTTGGTCTACATGAAACCTGTGGGAGGGAAATAATCTAACTGCCAAATTTTGGCCTAAAAAAGCACAACTGTGGAAAATCTAAAAGTATAAGAAAAAAAATCTTTCTATGAACATAAAAAGACAGCAGTTTTTGACCAATATTATAAATTTTTATATGCTGATTACAGTTTATAATTGGTGGGTGGAAACTTATTAGAATACTAAGCAGAGAATTAAAAGTTTTTCTGATGTGGAGAAAAAAATACCCCCAAACACAGTAACTTCTAACCAATTTCTCATGGACTAAAAAGTTGACAAGGAAGTGCATTTTGGATAGATTGCTGGGTTAATAAAAACTAATTCCTCTAGTGCCCAAAGAACAGAAAAATATTCCATGTCCCTCCTCTCCAAGATGCAGCAGTCTATTTCCTTTTGGAAATCTTTTTAAATGACTATAGCCCTTGAACGTTGTTTATTTCACTTTTCCCAACAGTTCAACAGTCCAGAAATTTGATCTAAAATAAAGAAAACTTTGGCTGCTGGATAGATAAGTAATTTTCTGCAAATCATTCTACAACAGAAATCAATTCTTTAACGTTAAAAAAAAATTCGTAATGATCTTTAAACTTCATGCCTGTGCTGTCAGTTTTTTGATTTCAATTTTGTGGCCAACAACCTGGAAAAGAGAAGAGAATTATGGAGAAATATGTTCCTGAGGGAACCCCTGCCAACACCTTGAAAAAAGACTTATGAATAAAGCACTTGGGTCAACTCCAGACCAGCTAGGAGACATTTGTGGGTAACAATTTAAGAACGTTTAATTCTTCTTGCCTTCAGCTAGGCACTGTATTCTAGGGATCTCTTGAGGATTATGTGTCTCATCAGATGGCTGTAGGCAGCAGAGGCAGAGATGAATTTACAAGTTGCCTACCAATGCTTCAATTTGGCCACAGACCAACAACATACACTCCTCTGAGTGGGTATATGCCACAAGGAAGGTAGCTCAGAATGGCTCATTCAGAGCTCAGGGAGCAAGTGATTCATACAACAGAGAGGACAGTGGATCCCTGGGGTCTATTCTGGTGTAACTGGGGCTAAACCAGGCATGCAACCTTGGCATAGACAGCACTTAGTCACCAACCTACCCCCTGGAAGTATGACTGAATTGCCTGAAAGACACACCTGGCTCAAAAGTAATGCTTGGGACTCCTGAATCAATAAAGAACTGTCAGAAATTTCTGAGTGACAGTATTTTCCCAATGTATTGCATACAAGAAATTACACTTTCCTTTGAATCCACAGACAACAACTGCACAGGTGTAAATACAATCTGTTTGAGGTGCAGTGCAGTACTCAAGAGAGCAATGTAAGAGAAAGACCTGAAAAGGAAAAAAAAAAGCCAAAACTGACTGAGCACCTTTAAAAATTACATCCAACCATATGGTAAAACCTGTATGTCTATGACAACTTTCAAGACCAAAGTCTAAATTAATGATGCTGATGGTCTGAAAGCTATGTTTTTCACAATACTCATTGAAACAATGGCATGCTGTGTCTCATTTCAATTCTATTAATTATTCATAAAATTACTCAATATTTAGTTTTATTTGGCATGTAAAACCATATAATAGGTCCATTTTTAGCCAGATTTTTCTTTCTGGCAGCTTTTCTTGAAGGAATTCTTCACCAATTAAACTTTTCTCGTCTTGTCCCAGAAATTATTATGCAATTATTTTTGCAGTGTGGGGGTTAGTGATAGGAGTTGGCAAGTATGAAATAATTAATAAAGAGAAGATAAGATCTAGAACAGAACATTCAACCTGGTATCTATCTATCCATTTCCCAGACCTTCAATACAACTCCATGTGCATTGTGTACAGGAAGCGTTAGCATAGCAAATACTGCTATGAGCAACAGAACCACGACAAGGTCCTTCCTGAGTCTGTTGAACAATGCTTAATGTGATGAATGAAGGGAATGAAGGGACAAACAACTGAAAGAACAAGCAATGTATTTCTCCTTGTACTCAGCATTGGTGAGGTCACACCTTGAATAATGTGTTCAGTTCTGGGCCCCTCACTTTAAAAAGGACACTGAGGTGCTGGAGCGTGTCAGGTGAAGGGGAACAAGGCTGTGAAAGGTCTACAAAACCTGTGCTATGGGGAATGGCTGAGTGAGTTGTTTAGTCTTGAGAACACTCAGGATGGGCCTCATAGCTCTCTACAGCACCCTCAAGGAAGGCTGTAGTGAGGTAGGGGCTGGTCTCTTCTATGGTACCTAAAATGAGAAGGCCCAAAGAAATGGCCTTAAGCTGAGACAAGGGAAATTCAGATTAAATATTAGAAGTTTTTTTTTACTTTCAGGGCAGTCAGGCACTGGAATAACTTGCCCAGGGAGGTGACAGATTCTCCAGCCCTGGAGATGGTTAAGATGTGTCTGGATCTGAGTGATATATAATGGTTTCAATGATAGTGCTAGGCTAATGGTTGGACTGGACGATCTTGAAGGTCTCTTCCAACCTTGCTGATTCTATATTTCTGTATTACTAACAGACTGAAAGCTGTTTATCTGGAATTGCCAGCCCTCGTTGGCACTAATTAGGAGGCTACATTCTGAAGACTGGTATCACTGTATTCTCTCCTTTACTGAATTCAGTAGATATAAGTTCATGGGCACTACAACAGAAACACATGCTGTACCCCACTGCAGAACAGTCCACCTGGAAGAATAATTCCCCACATCCAAAACTGCACTCCATGCCCAGTAATCTCTGTATCAAATCCCAGTCTGCAATATCTTTTCCCATCATGAAAACCTTCCTATATCAATAAAACAGAAAAGCCACTACAAAAAATACACCATGGGAAAGTAGCAACAGTGAATAATATCCCTTCTGGAAATACCCTAATTTACAAGGCTTATTCTGAACTCATACAATTAGGAGTCTAAATAATAAGAAATTTGCTAAAACCATGTATTTCAAGTTGTTGGCTACAATATCACATGCAGAACAAGCCTGACAAGTCAACACTCTGAACATACACAAACTACACAGGCGATATCCTGAACATGTTCATTACAAGGAATGGTATCAATTTCTTTGAAATTTGTTGCTGTATCATCCCAAGTGTCACATTTACTTGCTTTTTAAAAAGGTCTGGACTCCTCACTTCCTACTGTTCTCTCTATTATTCTGAACTGCTAAGAGCAAGTTCTGAGTTGGCAGAAGGATTTTGGTGTTTTTTCAACAATGCCAACTTCCACCACTTAATAGCAAGCTGCCAGAGCCTGAACGCTACAAAGAAACAGGAAGAAATATGTTTGTTGAGGGAGTCCTTCACTGACTATTTTGCACTCTTCATTGCTAAAGAAAGTGATACCAGACACCAGGTTTATTGACTAGTTAACTCTCACTGTCTAAAGTACTGCTCTAAGCACTTAGTCCATGTAGAACAAACATACATATACTGAAAAACAAATGCATCTTCAGGAAAACTCATTTTTAATGACAGCATCTGATTTGAACATCTGGTCCAGTGACAGAATAATCAGAGATACAAAGCTCTCTTTTAAAGTGCTTTTAATAAAGTTATGTTCCAAACAACTGTCCATTTTGGCAGCAACTGGATAGCCAGCTAACACATCCACCTCATGTTTCTCATCATCTCCGACCTCTATAGTTTGTGCATGCATAAATGTGATCCTAACCTCTCTAAAATCCCTCAAAAAGCCTTAAACAATCCTATCTAGGTTCCACGCAGCTTTTTCCTGGAAAGGGAAGATTTACTGCACAGTTATAAGGTCAAAAGCAGTAACTTTTCTTTCTTCAGAGCTAAGATTAATGTTCTGGTTAAGAAAAAATGCCACTAAATACATTGCTTTATGACTGCATGCTACAAAGTTAGAAGTTAAAAGAAAATATGAAGGCACCCCTTCGTGTTGCCTTTGTCAATCAAAAGTCCAAAACACAAGTCCTTGCTAGTGTCCTGTAGAGAAGTATCAATCTTGATGTATTACGCTGTACTACTCCCACTGAAATAGATATACAATGCACAGACAAGTTTGTGCTTACAATTCCTCTATAAGGTAAGAAAAACCTATATATATTTTACAGAAAGTACCTATTATCTTGGCCAAAGTTATGCAAGACATCTGTGGCAGAACACTAAAAGACTGCCTGTCTACGAAACAAACATCTGCCTTGAATGCAACATTATGTCAAGAGAGATAAAAACTAACAGCCTGGGCTGCACATATGCAGGTGACATGCTGCCTATCTCTACATCTCCCTCCATGTATGTAGAGAAATGTGCAGCAATTACTCTTGCTTCCAGGCAACTCTGTAAAAGGTATCCAAACAGAAAGAGAGCAGCAGAACTTGCCCGTTTCAGCTTCATTTGCTGCAAAACCAGACGCACCCTGTCCCCCGGGGAAGGGGCAGCAAGCAGGGAGAAGCACACTGCAAGTTCATGGGTCACTTGTTGGCGATGCAGACTATCAGGTCACA
This sequence comes from Toxostoma redivivum, assembly GCA_013397375.1. Lineage (NCBI taxonomy): Eukaryota > Metazoa > Chordata > Aves > Passeriformes > Mimidae > Toxostoma > Toxostoma redivivum. Next base: position 293,729 of record VXBI01005045.1, on the reverse strand, counting down.
AGATAACACCAGTTTTGTGATACTCTCAAATGCATCCCGCTCTGAACAAAAGGCTCACAACATTCCATCCTTCCATTTATTTCTATGCTGAAAAGGACTAAAAGCCAGGAGCAGTCCTGAAGATGAAAGATCTACCTAGAGAAATACCAGAAAGTACAGCAAATTTTATTTGTAGTATTCAGTTAGAAGGCAGCAAACCAAGAGCTCTGAACACTCAAATCCACGAAATGGCTGTTCTGTGAGAATTTAAAATGGCACAGGCCTTTTGCACATATCAAAAACAAACAGTAGCTTCTGCTATCTGAAGGAGTGGAAAGGAAGTTAAAAGAAGAGAAAACCTATCGAGCAGGAACAGAGCAAGCAATGTCTCTTCCCATAGGCTTTTGGTCCTCACCCTCCTCAGAAAAAGTAATCTATGAAGGAAGAAATACAAGATGTTGCAGCTTTTCCCCAAATAAATTTTTTTAAGTTACCCGTAAGGCAGAGAGGCAGCCAAAACTTCTCAACAATTTAATAGAATAAATTTATTTTTCTGAGTTACAATGTCAGTCATTTACTATCTGAAAGTTCCATTTGTGTCAAGAGAAGGGTATTTCCAAATCTCCTTACTTCTATAGCTCCTACTGCCATTTCTACCCTCATGATCTTCAAAATCTCCCAAGTACAGACAGCCCACTGACCCTCAAGGCAAGTGCTCTGCTCCCTGGAGCACACAGGACAAACTGCCGACCACAGCACCTAACTCGTAATCTATATTGTTTGTGCTGTTACATGGCGAGCATCGTTATAAATAAGAAACTAAAAAAAAGTAAATTGTAAGTCTTTCCAAATATATTTATCTATTTCACTTATTACATTGTGATCAACTAGAGCATCAGCCTCCATACAATTCTAACATCGAACATAAAAAAAAGCTCTGAGATTAAACTAGGACAGTAAATTCACCACTCATTGTAATTACAAGATATATTAAATATTTTGTACTTTTGTACTACAGCATTTTAAGATAAAGGTATTAGCCTCCAGTAACACCATCAATTTCCTCCTTTTTCAAAATACCTACTTGGTCCACACAGCATAGAAACCACAAAAAATGAAACAAAAATAACATATATTAAGATATTTAGACTGCAGAATCACAAGATTCACCACAAACCACCACACTACCAGGCAGCTTGTGCAACAGGGATCCTGTCCCCTATGCTAAGCAGGCCATGCTACCTGTGAGATGGCTCACTGCTGTCTCTTGGAGGCATCCTCTCTAGGTGGTGCTCAGAGAAGCCAGAAACTAGATACTATTCCTTCAGGTTAGAACCAAACCTTGGTTGGGTTTTTTGTTTTTAAATTTACATCTTAAACAATCCAAGTTTCACTAAACACAGGAAGAAACTCATTTCCTCAAGGTCCCTTGTAAGGAGGAGATTCTCAGAACATGGCTAGACAAATTATACACACACAGAGCTGACATGTTAATGACTACACCTACATTTTTCTGGGACTTGCAGCATTGTTCCCATTCTACAGATAGAGAAAAAAAAAAGACCTACATGAATCAGTAAAAAATTAAGTTTAAGGCTGGGGGGAGAATATTTCAAGCTTTTTACTCCTAACAGCACAGCTACAAAGCCTGTTGATACCAACAGTATACACTGAATTCAGTTGCAACTTTGAGTACTGAGCATTTTTAAAAATTTAAAACCCACTCAGTTCACACACAAAGAAACTTCCTACGTAATCATCTGTCAAAAATTCAGTTTTAGTTTTGCTCAGCATTATCATTAAAGAAATTTGCATTACAGCCATTTCTCCTATCCAAAGCTCATTGCCTAATTTTAAACCAGCTTTCTTTTCTGCTATACTATCACTTTCATTCAAGTTTTAGAAGAAAAAAAACAGAAGGGATTTTCATTCCTTTCAACACAGTCCTTTCCTAAGAACTGCCCATCTTGCTGGCTAAGCGAACCTTGTGGAACACAGTCTGCAATCACATAAATAAAACTTCAAAATGTAAATGCAGTTAAAGCCCTAGGGGCAACCAGAAATTAGGAGTTATAAGTCTTTGATATCACAAATTGAAAAACAAAATATTTTCAGGTATATGTTCAAAACATACTTCAAGACACCAGTAAAAATGCTCATCTGTAATTAACATCATCCACCACGTAGAAGCACCTGAACACTCACAGTACCACTGCCCTTTTATTCTTAAGGGATAAGGATGTTACACTGCCTTCTGTGGACCACTGTAGGCATAATTTTAGCAAAGAAAAAGTGATCCAACCTCTCTTCCCAATCTGACAGGAGATAAAGAAGAATTTCTGTTTAAAATAGCTCACACCAGAGGCAGGGGAGCACCATGAAATCTCTTGGATGGGCTAGTGGAGCCTACTTCCTCAAGCCGACTTAAAAGGGACAGAAAAGATCCCACTACTGGGAAGCAGCAGCACACCTTACCAACATCTGACAAATTGGGATGTCTTATCTGGTGCACATCTGACACAACTGATCCACTTTGGGGTAACTAAGCACCAGCTAACCACATGGAAAATGCTTTAAAACGGAATACATCTATCACCAAACATATGATGGACTTAAGAGAGGACTCAGAACCAGAGCAGGCTTACCTCCATCAGTGAGAAAACACAAACAGTCCAAATGAGATCACTGCCTTTCAGTCAGACACGGCCAAGGCCCTGACAAGTGTCCAGGTGCATGGGGGTATCCACCACATGCACCACACTCCCCATCCCAGACTACTGTTGTAGCAAGCTGTGCCAGTGACAAAAACTTAAGCACTATTCAAAGCAATTGAATAAAAACACATCAGTAAGGAGAAAGTTCCAGCAACAGCAGTTCCCTGAAGAACAAAGATCTCAGCTGCAAGCTGTCCTCCTGCCTGTGCCCACCAGGAGCTACCACAGCCACAACAACCTTAAAACTGGATTTCAGCTTTTCTCAAGTGGTACCTGGTGGTCACTGAGGACTCTGACACCTCAGATAAACGAGCCTTCCTCTCCAGTCTTTCAAGACACAGGTGCCTGTGACTGCGAAATCCTAAGTGCATAAAGCACTGACCCTTGCTGTCAGCACTACAGCAGGAGAGCTCCTGCACGGTGATGTGCTGTAGAACACGGGAGGAGGCTCCTGGGTACATCCTTGCACCACCGTGTCACTGAGTGCACCTCAGCCGAGCATGGGACGTTGAACATCCAGAAGGTTCCTGCTCCTACTGCACACCCCACTCCCTGAATCAAAAGACTGCCCTCCCACCACTATCAACAGCATGCACAAATGAAAACTGAGCAGGACCACCACTGCTTACAGAAGCACAGGGGAAGCAGAGAAGCAGGATGGTACTGGAGGTCCCCACTGCAGCCCAGCACCAGTCAGGAAGGGAAATTGGGAAATTGGCAGTGGGAGAAGGCAGGCTGAGTGACCCAGTGGTGTAGGAGAGAGCACACATCCCACCTAGGGACAATAGGGATAGTGGCACACCCGAATTCTGCAACTTCTGACAGTCACTGGTATTGCTGTCTCATTGCTTGCTCCCCTTATAAAGATGGGATTTCAAAGCCACTAGACCATACACAAAAATATAGTAAAAATGGCAGTAAAAATTTCCCTTTTTTTTTTTTTTGGTTCGAACAAACTTGAAGAGAAAGATTTAAGAGAAACAGCAGGAAGGTGGTGTCAGACGCTGGCAGAGACTGGTGCCTGTTGTTTGCACTTCTCTGGAAGAAAAAAACAAGTGAAAGGCTCAGAGAACAGCACGTTGTGATTTAGCCAAGAGAACAAATCAGGTCAACTAGCAATCACACAACATGGGGGGTAATTTACTGGAGATTATTTCATTGTCATAGCTTCACTATTTCGTACTCAAATTATGATATATGTTGCAAGTATAACAAATAGGAGAAAATACAAGAAACACGATATTAATGTATCATGTAATGCACAACCAGGCTGGTGTGACCTTTACACGTTTCTGTTCTTCTGTTTAAACAATACCAAAACAATACCAAAAACTAAAACTCATGATATGGCAAAACTAGGCATGATTAATCCAGCTGCCAAATTTTGTACCATCTGCAATCATCATCAGATTTAACAAAATTACCTATTTGAAAAGAATCAAACAAGTTTTTAAGAGGTATGTAATAATAAACAACAGGAATTTAGAACATTTTCACTAAAAAGCAGCTGAAATCTTCATGTAAGTTTAGCTTGTTTTTGAGACCGCTTTGTGAAATGCAGGGTCCTAACAGCAACACTAGTATTCCTAATGATAAAACAGTTCACTGAGACAATGGTTTGTGTGTATATATAAAAATGTGTACATTCAGGACATATAAAACTGCTGCTTTCTTAATAGTAACCACTTGCATGTTCTGTATATGGTAGCATGTATCAAGCAACTGAAAAAAAATTGCGTATGGATGCAAAATACAAAGTGCCATCTAAGAAGCAAGACCAACATGACATTTGCTTTTCAGTTTCAATACTGGTGTAACGCCTCTTAAGTATTATTTATACCACAATCATTTAATAATACAATTTAATTACAAAGAGGCATTATGCAATCTGATTGTATAAGTAAATTAAATAAGCAATGAACTTCAAAAAAGCAACCACATACTGAGGCCATAACATGCACAGCAGAAAGGGCTTTTTAAATCTCATTTTAAAATTCTAAACCTGTATCTTCAGAAATTATTTCTATTTGAATCCTACTTTTAACTTTAAAATATTAAAAGTCCCACTCCTCATAATGACCCTTCATAAGACTAAGAACACAAGTACTAGAAGAACGACTCCACTTTATTCAAAATTAAAGTTGTGGAGAGCTTACAAGAGAGCCTCTTACCAAACCTTAGTACTGTGACTAAAACTACTGAAACTAAACCATGACTATTAAATTAAACAGTCAAGAAGCTTCTAAAAGATGTATCAAAGACACAGCAACCACACCCAAACAACCACCAGCTCAAGAAGTAACTGAATTGCCAAAAAAACCCTGGAAAAAAAACAAAGAAAAACCCTAGTAATACCTATAAAACCACTCTTTATAATCACTGCTATCACAGTTAAAATAAAAAACTTACTTTACAAAAATAATCACACTCCCAAGACCACCACCACTCTTGAATATTCAACAGATGTTAAAGTGATTAGTATTAATGTGTAGATTTTATTTTCAATTGCTTTATAATGAAAATATCAACTTAAAGGATGCTACTTTTCTCATCACTTTTACTAAGAATAATCTAAGAAATAACAAAGGCTGTAACATCCATGAGAGACAAAGTAGTTAGCAAGAGGGTATTAGGACACACACTAAAATTGGCTGAAGTACTGTTGCAAAATTTAGGACAAAACTGTGGAACCTATGAGAACACAGCATTAACTAGAAAAAACCCAATAGCTACCAAATACAGCTATGCAGTGTAAAGGTTGGATTAGTCCAAGATACAAGAATGAAAAAAAGAAGTATTACAAATCCTACTTGTAGCATCATCTGAGTCTGTCTGCACAGAACCAAGAGGTTCAGTGGTAGAGAACAGAAATGGGAAACACCTCTGCTGTTCAATCCAATGATCCCAAGAGCATCACAGTCCCACAGAGGGAAGACTAGGATCGAAATTATACTGTTTCAGACTTGCAGGACCTATGAAACTTGTATATTTATTTTTAAAATTACTTTCCTGTTTCTTGTCCTTCATCATATAGTTCAGAAGTTTGTTTACTTATTAAAAAAAAAAAGCAATCCATCAAAAGTTACAGATGCAAAAGACTTGAAGTATCTACACACTTTCAGATCAAGGTAGTTACAAAATTAAATAGTAATAAGCTGAGGAGATGTGACATCATACAACAGATTTTTCTAAAAGCATCAGGATTTCCTTTATTCCTCAAAAAAAATTTGTTGTTTTTCTCTTATAGGTATAGCTCTATTAGAAGTCCATAGAAATGGAATCTGATGCTTCTCTCAACTCTTGAAATAACTATGGTCAGGCTTCATTTCCTGTAAAAGGCACTCTAGAGTTTCTTACCATCATCCTTATCTCTTAAAATACGAAGCTCAGAGTGCTTTATTCTTAAGGACATTATAAAGAAAGCACAGCAACTGGAAACTTTAAGTTTCCACCTATTTAAAACTGCAGATATGATGAGGCAAGATACATTGCTTAATGCTCCTGCTGCCACCTCTCAGCAAGCAGAGGTGGTCCTAGCGAATACCAACCTTCCCCGTGAGGTCCAGTTTCACATAAAAGCTCCAGTAAATTAACCTTCCCACTCCGAAGTGACCAGATTCCTGTCACAGTTGTGTAGTCACACAACAATCACTAGCTCTCCCTCTAAATCCTTGGAGGACAGTAGTCAGCTTCAGAGCCTTTCCAGATAAAGCTACTGAGCACAAGGCAGGCAATTTTTCTTATTTGTGTATTTTAAAAACATGCTTCAGCATAAACATTAAACCAAATGTTTAATCAAAGCTTGGAGCAGTAAGAATCTACGGTGAGGTTCGAAGTTTATGATCTATTAAATTCATAAAAGAGAAAGACACCTTCAAACATTTTAAACTTGCCAACAGACCATCACATCACTGGAAGCTGTGGGTGAACTGCCTAAACTGGAGTTTTGAAGCACTTGATCAGCTTTCACCAGCAACTGCTTCAGCCATTTTCATTTGTTCAACCACTTCAAAAGTTGGTTTACTCAGAACTGCTGAAGAGCACCCAATAACTTGGAAAGCAGGAAAGCCTGGCTTTCCCTTCCCAATGATGAACACGAAGGACTGGTGACTGGATTTGATCTATTAACTCCAAATTTCGCAAGGTACGGTGACCGGAAGTAATCGACTCATTTCATAAACTACAGATAATTCTCCTTTATCTGGTCTAAATGCAAAGCACATCTGATATAATTGCTTCTTATTATGTACATAGCACAATTAGAATTCATTTTATTTAACTAACAAAGTTAGCTAAAAGCTGTCTAAAGCATGGGGAATTATGTTTCTTAAACATTAAGAATCAAAGCTGTGTAACTCCTTAAATAAATGCATATAGATGTGTCCCCTCTTGCCTAGCAAGAGGTATGATCAAATTAGACCAATTAGAATCAACTTTTCTTTAGGAAAAATAATTAAGCACAAATGCAAAATAAAATTAAAAACAATTATTTAATCAGAGTTTCCTGCTCACTGATTTAAGTCATGATTAAAATTAATAATATAGTCACTCTGATTTCAGTCAATCCCTCCAGCATGGACCCATCCCAGAGGATCGCATAATCCCAGTCTTCCCCCAGCATCTTCAGCATGTCCAACTTCACTTAAGACCTTCTGCTCCCTTCTTCCAGGACTAAGTTTGAGGTGGATTAAAGCTTACAAGCAGTCATGTTCTTGTCACCTAACACATTCTTCCTAGGTAAAGCCTAGGTGCCAAGACTTTTCTGCTGGTATATCCCGTCGGTCTGCTCAGGAATGAAAGAAAGGAGTAAGACCTCCAGAGAGAAGGTGCCTGGGAAAGAAGCAGATCCTTACTTCCTATCCCAAACAAAGCATCTCAGTAAGGACGGAGTCAAGATAATGGGAAATGTAGGATCCAAAATACCTTTTGATGCTTACTAATGCTTCCCTACTCCTAGCGAACTTCGTCCTTAAATACTGAACGTAAAGTGCAGCACTTGTTCCTTGTTATTTTCAGCAACTATTAGAAGTTTTCCACTTGCAACACCTGAAAAACTGGGTTATATTATGGTGGCCAGCTTCTGTTTAACTGCTCTCCAACGACCACAACTGAAGTACTGGCATTCTCAACAGAAGCCCTGACCACTCTTCTTCCTCTACCCAGAGCAATTTGGCAACCCAAATTTCCCTTTTCCTCTTTTATAGCTGAAACACCAAGCCAAATAGAAAGAAGTTCATAAAGCTTTTCTTCCTCCCACTTGTGTGCTTTTATGCTTTTTAGCTACAGTTCAGGAACTACTCTACTGCATAAAAACAATTTACTAACTTCAACATTTTTTCTTGTGTAAAAAAGCTCAGCATGGAAGCAAAAAAATTAGTATGGGAGTAAATGGATTGGGAGTAAGTACCACTTCAAAACACAACCTTATACCAAGAACACAGAAAGCATAAAGGATTATCTAAGCCTGTCATATTTCCATAATCTCAATTCTTAAGGTAGCAAAATTCTACAGAACTAACTTTGGTCATGATGCACATATATATGGTAGTGTTTCCCAGCAGTCACAACAGTATTTTGCAACCATTTAGGATTATCAAGCTCTAAGAAAACCCAAAGAAATGCCAATACTAACTGCAGACTACAGTTACTACTAACAAGCAAGTTTACTTCATCTTGGTGGAGAAAAAAAATTACTTGCTGAAAGAAAAAGCAAACAAGAAAAAACATAGAGGGGGAAAAAAAGAATGAGAGAAATAACAAGTTTTTTATTTGAACGGAGATAATAAATAAAAACATCCTGCCCCTATATCGATTCCCTCTCCATTTAAAATGAACTAGGTTAATGGGAAATTCCATCCCAGGCAGAATAAAACAGAATTAAAACAAAACAGTTGTCCAAGAACTAATTTACTGTATTTGCTACAGCACTTGCCTTTTAGAAAACCAGATTCAAACAAGGATCCATACTAAAAAAGCCTTCCTTTCCCAGTTCTCATTTGGACATGCTACAAGATCTCCAAAGAATTTGGCATAAGCATCAGCTTACTACGAGAATCACATCTTCAACAAAACCAGAAATAGCATCACAAGCTAGAATTTGTGTGTATCACTGGCACAACATTAATCTCAGACAACACCTGCTCATGCTACAGCCAGTCTAAATAACCTTTTATGATTGCTGTGCTCATTCTGAGTAAAAATATGCCATCACTTTTAAATACAGAAAGTGTTCCTGTTCTTCTCTGCTCCCATAAAAACTGGCCAAATCCATAAAATTTTTAACCTACACTTGAATGATAAAAGCCAACAAACTTTCTGAGAACTTCCTGTTAAAGCAAATAAAGTAGCTGAGGTTTTACACTACATGCAAACAATACAAAACAATAACTCTGAAAGTTTTAATAAGATTCAGGTTGCTTTCATGTTCATGGACTAATATACTGTATGTAGCATACATACAACCTGGCATCTAGAAGCATTTTCTAGACTGGAAACTTAAGGAGGAAATAAACTGTACCTTTGTGCTCAGATACACAACTACCATCACATTTTAGGTAACAACAAATATAAACAATACACATTTATCAAATTTTAGGAAAAAAGTTACCAAAAAAATTTGCTACCCATACAACAAAATTTCTTCAAAGACTGTCAAATACATGGCTTAAGTTTATTTACCATTTTGCCATCATATATTAATTTGGGCTCAAATTTAAAAACTGAAATTTGCATTCCTGTTGTGTTAATTCGAAGTTCTATCTAGCATTCTATTTTGCTTTTAGCAGAGTATTGAAAGCCAACAGCACACACAAAAAAAAACCTTACAAAGTATTATGCTTAATTACCAGACACTGCAGCACTGCCCAGTGAGCCAACCATGTCCTGGACTGCACCAAAAGCAGTGTCTAGAACGAGAAGGGAGGGGATTCTGCCCCTCTACTCCACTCTGCTGTGACCGCACCTGGAGAGCAATGAAGGACATGGACCTGCTGGAAGAACCCAGACAAAGGCCACGAAGATGATCAGAGGGCTGGAGCATCTCTGCTACAAAGACAGACTAGGGGAGTTGCTGTTGTTCAGCCTGGGGAAGAGAAGGCTCCAGGGAAACCATACAGCACTTGCCAGTACCTGAAGGGGGCCTATAAGAAAGTTGGACAGAGACCTTTTACAAGAGCATGAAGGGACAGGACAAGAGGGAACAGCTTTAAACTGATACAGAGTAGATTTAGATCAGATATTAGGAATAAATTATTTACTTTGGGGATGGTGAGACTCTGGAACAGGCTGGCCCTCCAGTAGCCGTGGAGTTGCGCCTGCTGCATCCCTGGAAGCATTCAAGGCCAAGCGGAATGGGGCTTTGAGCAACCTGGTCTACTGGGAGGTGCCCTTGCCCATGGCAGGGGTTGGAGCCAGATGATCTTTACAGTCCCTTCCAACCCAAGGCAATCCATGGAATCTCTTCTGACTCTGCCTTGTCAGCATTGGCCTGAACATTCCCGTTTACAAAACAGCACTTTGCAGGTATGCTCTTTCATATTTTTAGTTACACACATAAAGCAGACAAAAGTCAACAAACTTCAAACAGGAAATTGTGTGACTGCAATTATGTGAGCTATGGAACAAGATTTAGTCACACAACCACACATGCAGTATGTAAAATAATACCGTGTAACAGTCCTCCTGAATTCCTGATAACATCTACTGCAAGGCTCTTAAGTGACCACACATACCACACCAAAGTTATGGGTATATAAAACAACTGACAGAACGACAGATGTTTACAAGCTACACTAAAACGCAAACAAGAGATAGTTGTTATATAGTAAAAGTGTACAGATGCAACTGCATTCAAGTCCATCCCAGACTTTTCATTTCAAAACCTCGAAACATAAATTCAAATCAATACAGTTAAGCCAGGAGGCCGCTCTAGATCAAGATATAGAAGATAACATCCAATGGAAAATGTTGCTGCAACGTCGTAGCGCATTTTAAAAGATCAAAGTATTTTTTAAATATTATTTCTTCCAAATTCATACATATTTTCCAAGTAGTCTCTTGTGATAGTGACAAGGTATTGCCATTTTTTTAAATGTGTTTGTGCAATTGTTATATATGCTGGAGTTTTTCTTTTTTCCTATTAGAAATCCCAAAAATATTTTTAGAACTTCCTAAATTAAAGTGTTGAGGGTTTCTATTCTTAATAAACCAGAATCTTCAAATGCCCATGTGAGACATGTGAGATGATACCAGACCTTCATAAGTGAGGTCAGATCAATCACAGCACACATGGTACACTCTGTGAAGGTCTGCACTTCCAAAGGCAACAGGGACATAACTCTCACAGGAGCCAACCAAAAGGATTTGAATCCACAAACAAGCAGGCCAGGCTGGGAAAGCAGCTCTGCACAAGTGCCAAATGTGCTGTATTGGTAAATATTACCCACTCGAAACTGGCACCAGCAGTGATGCAGCTGTGATCCAGTATGGGCCGGCAGCCTTGTGCACTGCTCCAAAACTCACAAGCTCCATTAACATCACAAGGTATCACAAGTTCAGAATTGAAGACAGCACAGGCTCCCATAAACACACTGCACTGCAAATATTCCATACTTATTAGTTTCATCTGGCATCAATTTTTCACCTATATAAGCCAATGTCTATGAACATACTAATGTATATTTCAGGGCCTATTGATACTTCTTTGTAAAACGTATATATGTAAAGTAAGATGCATTAATAATATCCCACAAGCATGAATACAAAACATAAACCCAACCATGACAGCTTATGCTCATTTTCAAAGAGAGCTACCTAGTGAGGACACAATTTAAATGCAACCCAGGAGCACCAGGCAAATACAACACATTACAGTACCAAGCAAACACTAAGGTTTTGATTACTTTTAACCCCATAATCTGTATTATAGGATGCAAATTACAGTACCCAGAAAAATCCAACAGTATGAACTGTAAGAAAGAAAAATGTAAATAGCATAATCATCATATTAAAAATGAGTTTCACAAAAGATATTTTTCTTGTCTCGATAGAGGTACTCAAGGACCATCATTTTTTCTTAAAATAAATAGATATATAATTTATACTGCAATACTCATTTCAAGCTTGTATGGTAGGTATTTGAAATACATTCAAAAATATCCTACATATACGTATTACCTGCATGCATATTAATAACAGGAGTTGCAACAGTGAAGAAACCTACTCTCAATAAACCTAAAACTACGAATTTGGCTGCTGGTGGTCGTTTTTCTAACAGCTTTGGCTTCCCAGAGAAGATGAGCACAAAATGCCTGCCACTTTACTCAGCATCTTTAACATATACCATAATTCCTTCCCAGGTATTTTCTAGAGCATTTCACGTCAATCTACCTGCAGGAGCGTGTGCAAAAGTGACACAGAGTGATACAAGTCTGACAACTACTGGTGTGGAAAATGGAGAAACCAGACTGCATTGTATGTTTTCACAATGTCGAATCCCTGTTTACCAAGTACCTACATTGCTTATCAACCAAAAAAAACCAAGAAAACCCAAAAAGCAAGCAAGCAACTACAGGAAGACCTAAAAAACAAAGACTCCCTATCTTCGCAACTATTTCTATTTTAAGTTAGCAAGTTTCCTGCTTGGCGATGACGTTTTGCAGATGCTACAAGAAATGTTACATGGAATTCATTAAACTGGGGCAAATCAATTAAAATTATACAACTGCTCGGTATGCAAGTATCTGTGCATAAAAGTTCTCCTCTGCCACTAACTGGCGTTCAGCAAGTAGTTATTTTAGCTAAAAGCGCCGAGCAATTCACTAGCTGTATAACTGCTACATCTTGTGGCAACACAACACAAGGAGGAAAAGCAGACAATACCCGAAAGGGAACAGCGAAGGGACTTGTTTGCTCATAACCTTCATACAGATATTCCCTGCAAACACCCACAACACCCTGCTGTCGCTGTCGGTGTAACACAAGAGGGGAGGAGCAGGGGAGGGAGGAGAAAAATATTATCATCGAAGGCGTGATGGAGGACAGGAGAAAGTTGCAGTCATTCCGTGGCGGCCGCAAGGCGCCCCTGTCACTTCTGGCCGCAAAACCGGCCGCCCCCGAGGGCGCTTTCCCCATGGGGACGAACCTCCGGTGTCGGCCCCTCTCCTTCTCACCTCCATGATGCTAAAAGTGCCCAACTCCCTCCAGCAACAGCAGCTGCATCCTCCGGCGCAGCACTTCTACTTAGCCGCTGGAGGAGGGGAGCCTATTTCGGGGAGGACGCGGCGAGCGGCCGCCCGAGGAAACGCGAGCGGCTGCGGCAGGCGGACGGCCCGGGGACGGAGGGAGCACGGCGGGTCCCCCTCCGCGGCCCGGGGCGGGGGGAACAACGAGGCGCCGCCGCGCTGACGAGCGGGCGGGGGCGGCAGGGGCCCGCTCGCCCAGCGCCCGAGGCTCCGCTCACCGCCACCGGGCCCAGCGCTGACCCCGCGCCGCCGCCGGGGGCACCGACCTCTCCCGCCACCGCTTCCCGGCGGCCCGGGACCGGCCTCCGGCGGCGGCGACTGGGCTCCCCCCCAAGCGCCAGGCCCCCCACGCAGCCCCGCGGCGCGCTGGTTACCTTCCTTGGGCA
>VXBI01005045.1:198927-270371 GCA_013397375.1 Toxostoma redivivum | reverse complement strand
CATTCTTGTGTCAAACCTCTCCAATTTCCTTCCTAGAAAGGGCAGCAGGCCTATTGAATAAGAAGGAAACAGTAAATGCAGTATCTGTAGTATAAAGCCTTTAATTGGGTCCTCTCTAATTTTGCCTGCAATACAAAAAATGGTGTAGACAAAGTCAAGTTACAGTTGACACACAAGCAGTTAAGTATTTCTCCTAGAAAGTATTTATTTTAAAGGTTTTCTGACAGAGTAGGATAGCACTGAAGTAACATCCTTCAGGGACTTCTCATCCATCCTATTCTATTCAATTTTTCATTTAACAGTTTGGAAAATAGAAAAGGGAGTAAACTTGTCAAATTTGCAAAAAGTCTGGAAGGGGGTTGCAAACAGGTAAGCAGATCAGAATCCAAAATATTTAGACAATGTGAGAAACTACAGTTGCAGTAAGCTCATACTAGACAGACTGAATCTGACAAAAATAAAACAGTATATTAATATAACCCGATGATGTTTTAACAAGGCAACAGAATTGCAAAGAAGGATAGGAAGATTCAAGTGGATTTCAAACTAAATATGAGTCAACATGATGATGTTGCAGAAAGGCATTTCACATTCCAAGATGTATTAGGAAGTGTGCAGTATGTGAGATGCAGGACCTAATTATTTTGCAATCTTCAGTGGTGCTGAGGTCTCAGCTGGAGCATTCTGTGCAATTTTGGGCAATGCACTCCAAGAACAATTTCAACAATTTGGATGGAGTTGAAATGAAATCAAGAATGATATTTTGAGAATATGACTTACAAGGAAAGGTTGAAAAAATGAGGCTTCACTTCCTCAGAAAACTAAGACTGGGTGGGAAATGCATAAAATGTTGCATACAGGAAATCATGGTCAACAGATCTTTGTACACACCTGAATTATAATAAGAAGCTGCTTAATTTGCATCAAAGAATAGTCTAGATACAAAAAATGAGACAACAACAACAAAAAAAATCCTTTCAACCTAAAGTCTAGATTAATGAGGTTGTGGAATCCCTTCACTTGTGGCTTTTAACAGCAGCCTATACAAACATCTGTCAGGGATGACCTAGTTACCCATTTCCTGCCACAACAGGGGTAGACTGGACCTCCTTTTTTTTTTTCTTTTTTTTTTGTTCCCAGTGTAATGATTTCATGACTGGAGAACCTGTTTTATTTAACTTGGTTGCTACAGATTAAGCAGTACAACTATTACAACTGGGGAGCCAAGGCCTTAGTAAAATAAAACAAACCTCCACATAAAATAAAAAATAACTCAGAAAATTAAAAAAAAAAAGAAAACTAGCTTTAGCATTTTTTAAATATGTGTCAAAAATAATTATTTATTAATTACATTATTTCTTAAAATACAATTCTATTGTCTAAAACATACCTTTTACAACCATTAAGAAGTCAAATTGAGATTTTGAATTCATTTAAAATAACTAGGGTACTAAAAGCTATTATGATGTTAATTCTTAATGTCATTATTTCAAGTGAAGTAATATCAATGATTTTCATCAAGAAAGAGAAGGGATATGTGAAATACAGAAAAACAACTGTGAATGAAGCTCTGTCAGCACCTCAGGGATATGATGGTATTATAAACATAAACTGCACAAGAGCTTTTCTCCTGTACTTAAGATGCTGTCATCAGAAACCTGTGTTCATCCACAGCAGCTTTAGGTATCACTGTTACTGATACTTAGATAATATCAAGCTATGCACAGATGCACAGTGTCAAGCTATAGTTACAGTTGATCTGATGACACTTCCATCCCAAGAATTCATGCAATCCCTATTAAAGAAACCAAAACAACATTTATGTTGAAATCTTCATGACTACTATTAAACTTTTAGACTATTTCTAAGAATTAATGTAAAAAAATGTTTCTTTTTCCATTTTTCGTAACTACCAAGAAGGTCTCTTCCATTTTTCTAAGCATGAAAAAATTTCTGTCCCAGAATAACATTTTAAATCATTTATTTAAAACTGCTTCCTTAAAACTCTAAAATGGTTATGTTTTCAGACCAAGCTTGTAGTTCACAAAATGTACATAGCATAAGAAGTTTTTCAGTTGTTTTAAACTCTCCAATCAAGAAAAGAATCCTACTCCAACTCCTACTACCGGCCTGCAGTGGGATGAAAGTCAGTAAACTACAGACATCTGGTTCAAAATATGGGACATGTGGCCAAAGGCTTTAGCAGGTTCTATATTATCAAGATCCCCATGAACCTTTCCAAAATATGTGAATTATTAGAACTACACTAAATGGTAATTGATCCAAGATCAAGGTAATTATTTCCCATTTCTGTAGGATGAAACAAAACTGTGAAAGAATTCACAAAAGTAGCAAGATAAGAAAGGAAAATGCTATTTCTTCACTTGGTGTATAACATTCATAAGGCAACTGAGGAGATTAGCTTTAATTTCCAATCTTAACACACAGTTGCATGCTGGGTTTTAACAACACAAAAATGTGAGCTGGAGGATACTGCAGGAACACTGACACACCAAAGACACTTCCATTTTCTGGATTGGATTTTTGATTGTCCTGCATGCCAAAATGTAGGGTTTTCTCCCCCTTCTCAACCCGGTTTAAAGCACAAAGAAAAGAGATTAACTACATAATGTAAGAATTAGCATAACTGTTTGGGTAATACTAAGAAGAAAGTACAATAGTTGTGCCTGTAAAAGTAAGTTCTTATGCACGCAAAAAAATCAAATGTATACAGCTGTGCAATTTTAACCTACAAAGTAAAAGTCTGTGCTTCTAAATATATATTTTTGTGGCTGCAATGTATGTAGAATTGCTTCTTTTTAAACCAGCTCGAAGTGAAATTGAGTTTTAGGCCTTCCCATTTTTCCACCAATATGGTATAATGCTGCATATAGAATGAATGGCATCATAAGGGAATTTTTTTGTATCTCATCTCTTTTTTCACCAAATTGTATTCCTAGACTGTTCCCAGCAGCTGTTCATCTAATTCATCAGCAAGAACCATATTCAACAAGATTATACTGCTTTCATTTGTCCCCTTCAGAAAAGCAGAGGAAGAGCAGAAAAGTAGGAGACGTAAGAATGCAGTAAGTGAGTCTATAGGAAAAAACTAAAATTCTAGAGTCCTGCAACTCAGTTAAACCCTAGCTATAGGCAAAACATCACAAACAGCCCTTTGATGTGTTAATTGAAATTTAGCTTTCCACACAGTCCCATTTTCTTCTCAGCACAAGGGACACTAGCTGCTCTTGAGAAAGAAAAAATTAAATGCCTGTCATACAGTTTTTCCTTGCTTACTTCAATAACAAAGGGTTAAGACAGGCATTGAAAAAGCATCCAAGAGATTAGATAAACAAATAAAAATGCTTGTGTACATGTATATATGTGCATGATGATAAGACAATTCCTATACATCTTTCCTTCTCCTCTTGCTGCAACACAGACAAGAGACTGTCAAGCCTGTTAGGCCTCCTCCCTTTCTCTTCTGCTACAGCTTTCAGTAGGCACAATGCTTATTAGTACCACAAGAAATAGGGATTTTGCAGTTCAAATGAATCACATGTTCTGGAGTGTAATCAATGGCTAAATTAAAAAAAGAAAAGGTCATAAGTTAAGGACTGAAACTGCAAACAAAGCCAGAAAGGAATAGCAGATGTTAAACATGCAACAATATGTCGAGATGACATTAACTCTTACCTGCATCTTATCAAAGAAGCTGGCAGATCAAACCAGACACATTCATCTCTTGCTTGTAATTTGCTGTATGGCAGTCCAGCACTTTTTCACACAAGTATTAACAATCACAAAAAATACAGATGGAAAAGAATTCTACATGTCCTTCAGCCAATGCAGGATTTTTCATTTTGTATTTTCATTTCTTGATTCGGTATCAAGCACTGGAGAATTTTAGAGGTGGATCTAAAGCCCAGTAGCTCTCAATACACTGGAGTATTCTTCATTATGGTTTAGCTTTGCTGATTTTTCTAGAAGGCAGAAGAGGTTTTTTTGCTTTCTCATTAGCCTTCTAATTGTCCAATAAGTACTAAGGGGGTTGGGTTCATAATTCTTGCCAATTTTAGTAGGAAGCATTTACTGTCCACTAATAATAAATATTTATATTTGCAAAGTTGTTTTTTCTGTTATGTTACATCTTGACCCATAGCTGTTCATTTCACAAACAATCCATATTTGTTGCATATTTGTAAAAGTCAGTATCAGTATGCAGATACTGTAGCATGTTTTGGGGATGTCCTGTTGCTGTCTGGATTGCTGTGCAATTGATATCCTCCATTATGACCTTATTTTGAGATATATTTCTCATCTGTGCTATATTTCAATCCCTGTTTTTTAGATTGTTCCCTATTTGTTGGCCTTGTGCTGGTACTGAAGTGGCTCTAACTGAATGCTTTCAGTCTGGTCTGACAGATGTATGCCAGGATGAATCTAGTGTCACAGTTCATATACTGGAGAAAAAAAAAAATCAAAACTGCATCATCTGCAGCATGATTAAGGGACGATTTGAATCCCTAAGGCATTTCAGAGCATACTGCTAAAGATATTCCCTGTCAAAATAGGAAAATTTCATCTATTGCACGTAGAATAAACAGCCTGAAACACGCTAGCATGAAATGAGGCAATGAAGTGGTCTCACTGCGCCAAGCTGAGTATCTCATGATGTTGACATCTAATACCACAATGCAGAACTTTGCCCAGTCTTGAGTAAAACTTCCAGTACTTTCAGACAGCAAAAGGACTCTGTCCCCCCATACTACTGTTCTGTTTCCTTCTGGTTTGATATAAATAATTATTTTTCACTTTATTTTTTGGAAATTATTCAATGAAATCCTTTTCTTGCCTCCTCAAGTTCTCTCTACCACACACACACATTTCTTCAAGTGTTTTCCCATTTGCAATTGAGAAACTTCAAGTTTCTCAGGGAGGATCATTGCAAAGAAATTCTGGGGCCATCTTTAGTACGAGTCTTGTTTTCTCTTTAATAGTGGCAGAAAAATTCTCTAACACAGACTACAGCCACTGCTGAGCTTCAAGCTACAAGACACCCCTTGGTCTGAGAGTCAGGTGATTTTACATGTGCAAACAAATACAGGCAGGTATAAACTGAATGATGTCTCAGAGCCCCCTTCATTTGGAAAAGGCTATTGCACAATGCACTGAAGCACTCATAATGGCTCTATCCCTGCATATATGTATAAACTCAGCAGATCTCCATTGCTCTGGCAGGAGGCACTCAGACGCTATTCAGGGAAAGAGTGAGTGTTTCCATGCCATTAATCAAGCTGGTGACTAACATTAATACACTGATTGACAGGATGCTCACAGCAGCTATTATTGGCTATGGATGCCATTCAATGTTATCCTTTTCCCATCATGTTGCATTCATGATGTGCTGGCAGAGGCTGTATTTTATACATTAGCTTTCCTAGGAAAGCCCAGCTGCACCATAGGAGTAAAACTGATCATCCTGAAGTCAGGAGCAAATCTCTCATTAGAATCATAGGCCTTTAGGATCACAAATTCCAACTATTAAACTAGCATTAGAAATAGAGCTAGAATTTCACAGTAGGAGTTACTAATCCTTTATTTCTTATCTTTCTCTCTCAGGAAAACTTATTTTCACTTTTGAAAAATCTTTGATAAGACTCAATACAGACATATAAAAAAGGATGTCTATGAGACTTGACCACTAAAAGACAATGCATCTCATCTTCTGTCTTCCAAAGATAGATTCACCATTCATACTCATCTGTCATAGAAACAAAAGTGAAAGCAATGCCTATCTCAGATGAAGGGATTCAGTCAACGTTTAAGGATCTGGGGAGGCAAAGAAGACATAGTTTGCTATCAGATTGCTTCTCATGCATGTGCTTAATAAAGCTTACAGACCTCAGAAAGAGCCAAAATACATCTTTCATTACCAAGAAAACTTTACCTTAAACCACTAAAATCAGTCTTAAGACTCATACAGACAACTTTGTACACAATTTGCATTTTTTTCCACAGAAAGTCCCATCCCATTTTCCTATCAGACAATTCCACTTCAGGTAGTAAGGGTAAGAGCCTAATAACACACAGGGCTCTTTTAGCTGCTTGTACGTTAACAACCAGTATAATTGTGCCTAGCTTTTTATTTCAGATGGAGACTACCTGCTTCCCATCATAATGGTCCTTCATTAGAGGACCTATTCCATCATGATTCATGTGATACCTACACAAGTTCCCAACAGGAGTTGTACTTTGAATAATAAAGGTAACTTCTTTGTTCCATACAGATTTTGTGCCAGTTCTATCTCCTTTTCACTTATTCTAGTCACTATTTTGATCTTCTTTTTGATGACAGTACCACAGTACACTCATAAATTCATATGCCAAGTTATTAAAAAGTTTTTAAAAATCCAAAGAAGTTACGAAGTATGCTGTAAAACTTGTTCCAAATTGAGTTTTTAGATTCTCATGTATAAAGGATAATCCATGGCCAATTGCACATACTCATTTATTTACAGCAACATTTAGAGGCAAACAAAATTGCAGCAAGACATTTCTGCACATCAGTTTCTTTTTTCCATTCTATTTTTAATGTATTTCTATATTGATTCCTGACCACACCTCAGGCATGCACAAAGCAACACAACTGCTATCTATGTGGTTCTACAATTCTATGTGGAGCTGGGAAGAAGCAAGTCAACGTGGAATTTTGGAATTTTTATTTTGGTTTACACACATATGCACACAAATATGGATACTTACGTTCTTTATCTGTAGTTTCTGAGACAGAGGTGAACTGTTTCCAAAGAAAACCCTGTCATGGTCAAGCTTTGCTCTTACTGCAGAAAGATCCATTGGTATAGATGAGCTATGTTTTTTTCTGAGCTTTAGTAGATCTCTTAAGTACTTCAAATCTCATTCCTGGAGTGCTGAGAAAATAGAGCAGAATACTCACACCAATTTATTATTCTTTGAATGTGTAGAGCAAAGAGCAGAAGACAGATGAGCTGTATCCTCCATCTCTGAGAATACACAGCATCCTTCTGTCTTAGCTGCAAGTCTTCAGTGGCAAACTTACTGCTGTGCATGTTACCATGAGCAAGCAATGAGTTAACAATGAATGAGATGAGATGATTATTCACCAGGGTGGGACAACTTCTTACACAGGTTCACAACCAATTACAGTTTAGCAGCTGTACTGAACCCAAGGATTGCATGCCTTTTTTTGCTGATGGGACACATGAAATATCCAGGTTGTCTGAGAAGCCTTTGTTTATATATGGCTTTAGTCAACCTTTATTATGGTGGTTATCTTACCATGGCTCTTGTTATTTAGTCCTGATGTTTAGCAATAGTAAACTCTTGACTGGATAGTTTCTCGTCATGAGATTCAACAAAATGAAAGCCAAGATTACATAGGGATTTTTTTGGGAAAAAGTTACGATTCCTCTTTTAAAGAAGCTTTCACTTTTCAGTACTGTCATTCCAAACTCCAGCCCTTTTACCTCCATATGGTAAAGGGTAAGAGCAGCCTTTTGGACAAGGAATGCTGCAGAGGAGTGGAAGAAAAAAATTCCATCTGGGCGACCAGGGTGCCAATAACTGAGGCTAACACACATTCCAAATAACTCAGGACATCCCAGACTCCAGCTGAAAGAGCAATTGCACTGTTATTGCTAAGTTCCCCTAAAGACAGTGTGAGTGCAGAGTCCACAAAGACATTTGCTTTTTCCTTCTTTTCAGGATGAGAACCAAACTATCACCCTGCCTTAACACAAACAAGTACTTACTGCTAAGAATAAACTCAAAAAAGCTATTTACAATCTCATGTGTCTGATGTTGAGTATATGAAATAGAATATAAAATATCTATTCCCTATTACTGATTTGGGTATTTTTCCACAAAGCACTTCCTGAGTGTAATTCACAAATTAGATTCCTGTCTGTTTTCAATATGATTTTGCTTTTGCATAAAAATCGCAAACAAATTCCAAAATATTACAAGCCTCACGCACCTTGTTAAATACTATCTTGTCCACAAGGACTGTACAAGATACCTGGAGATGTACACACAAAGGCTGAAACAGAAGGAGACTAAAAGAGGTGTATAATTAAGAAGTCCCACATACAAAGCAAGATTTCTCTTATACTTCTAATACAGTATTTTGTGTAACCCCCAAGGCAAAACTTCTTATAACCACTGTCTGCAAGAAGAATTTACTGTCAACACATACTGTACACTAAAGGAACAAAATTACTTCTGTCCACATTCATACCAACCCCACAGCTCCTTAAGACAATAATTTTCAAAATATCTTTGTTCAGTAAAATAAGCATTGTTTGAAGTTTCTTTATGGCAGACTAGCAGAATCAAAATGAAGGCAGACTTGCTCACCACTTAAAGCACATGCCTTCTCTTTAATTTCTCAAAGGAATGAAAAGTATATTCAGCTTTTCCTCTTTCAGCACCACACTCTGCCCTTGTAAATTACTGAAATATGAATTTGTGAAGGCTGTTTCAAGTAGAAGGATGTTCCTGTGTATAGGAATGATGTTAAATTCCTGTCAAACTGAACATCCAAGTGAGATTGTTGTTAAGCTGCTTCCAAAGGACCAAGAGAATTTCTGCCATTCAGTTCAATGACTTTCTTCACCTCTATTAGACTAAACATAAATGTAATATAGCCAAACCAGATTCCAAAGGTTAGTCTTTCATTTAGGCAAAATACTGGAGATGCAAAACCTGTGTAGCATTTACAGAAATCTAGCATGGATTCAATAAGCCAATTGAACATGAAAGGAGCATGCTTTCTAAATGCAAATTATTCAGGTGCAATTTGAGTTCCTTAAAGGTTACTCTTCAGTTCCCTCTCCCTGTCTAATAAATGAGAATGCAGTATAGCTTAGTTTCCTTTTTCAGAATTCTTCATATTAAGTCACTGCTGCTTCTGTTACAGGCCTTTTCTGTATTGAGTAGATACAGACTATGGACTGCTTCTTTTCTGCAACTGCTGAACATAACATTCCATATTAATATTTTATTAAAGTATTTCTTATAAAAACTTAAAAACTAATTTAAAAAGCAGGTCTGACAACACAGCAATGTACAGATATACTCAAACTGCAGCATTTTTTCTTTCCTTTTCATTTTGCCAAAAGAGTCTACATTTTCCTATCTGGAAGCATAAAACCACAAATATCAAGAAAGTCCCAGAAAATGTAGCCCAACAACTCTTGATATTACACTCACCAAAGTGTCAACAGATCCCTGAAAAAGTATAGTAGTTCTAGGTCTGACTATGAAATTTCTTTATGATGAGATC
This sequence comes from Toxostoma redivivum, assembly GCA_013397375.1. NCBI lineage: Eukaryota > Metazoa > Chordata > Aves > Passeriformes > Mimidae > Toxostoma > Toxostoma redivivum. The sequence continues at coordinate 261,046 of VXBI01005045.1, read as the reverse complement.
TTGTCTTAAGTGAAGTCTGTGGCAAAAATTTTACTTGGTTCCTGAGGGTCAGAACAACATTTTTTGTATCAAATTTGAGACAGGGTCATCCTAGGAATCACATGAAAGAAAACATGTGATATTATACGCTAAGTGTCATAATAGGAGCGTTCTCACAAGAGGGACTTTATTTGTGCATAATAATAATCACTGGCCAGTAAGCTGCTGTGGGCCCTCTGTGGCAAGGCACATTCATTAGAGAAATTCACAAGTATATTTTATACCTCAAACTTGCATTTTTTCATGGGAATTTAATTTCACCACAAGTTATGTGGCAGCATTGTCAGAATTAACAGGGCTGAGAGAAACTGGAAAAAGAAGCACTAGCAGTTTTGTGAACACAATAAATATTTTGCGTTTTCTGTTTTCTTTTTTTTCACATAAGGTTCAAACAAGGCATCATAACTGGTCATACAATGTTAAGAGTTTTAGCTGGAATTGTGGCTATATTTTAGACAATCAATATTAATTCCATATCTCTGTTTCATCTCAGCTATATTCTGTATTTTTTCAAATGTATCAAGGCCTTGCCATTGTATATTAATGGTAGAACACATGAAATAACTAGTATTTGGAATGTTGTAGGTAGAAAATAGACAAATTACAGTAAGAGTTCAATTAAGAAAAAGAGAGGTATCGTGGTTTTCAGTCTGTGCGAAGACAGCATCTAAAAAAAAGATAAGTATAATAGAAACTAGTAATAAAGTCCCAAATGAATACCTTCAGCATACCATGCATAGTTGAAAGAAGGATTCAGTCTTCTTCAAAGAACATTAGGAAATGGGCTGAATAATAAACATTTACTGATTTTTCTACTAGTGGAATAAACCAGAACTTTCTTGTTTTCTTTATATCTACCACAGACAGCAGAAATATACGTGTAGGTCACATATTAGGCATTTATCTTCTGGAGCCCAGTGACCTTGACTCCACCTACATGCTGCTGAGAAACTTCATGAGAGCAACAGACAAGATGTTTATGGCTATGGCCAGACCTTTTAGCTCAAGTGTCAGAAGAATCCTCTGCCCTAGTTCAATCAAAAAAGATTCTTCTCATCATGCTGCTATAATATTGTCATGAAACCCCCTTTTGTTGTAAAATTGTCTTAGTCTTACCCCAGCTGGAAGGAAACTGATAAAATTCAAGTATTTTCAAGATTTTATGAGTTCCTAATTTGTTGTGGCTTTATAAGTCACACATGGCCGACTGTCTTTTAAAACCTCAAACTTTGCCTGTTTTAAGTTCTCACAGAAAATGAGGGCACAGCCTCATTTTGAAGCTCACATCTTATAGTAAGGTAACGGCTGTTTTTTGACTGATGAATCAGCTGCACATGAACTGCCACTGTACAAAAGCACTGCATGTTGGATGCAATGGCCAGAGCTTTGTCACTTAACATAGCTACAGGTCTCTTACATCCTATTAAAGAGTTCCGTTCCCAGCTATTTCACCTACGAAGAAATAGCTCTTGAAACATACTGTGTATACTCAGGATGAAGATTTGACACAAAATTTAAAAACTATTTTTCCTCAAAACAGCCTTTCCTCTGCTGCCATCCACATACTAGATAGTCTTTCCTTAATTCAGAGTTACAAGGAATTTTGCCCACTTGGACTGTAAGCAATCTGAATAATGAAGCATGTGCTTCACTCAAAGCAGAGCCAGGCACTCGAGTGCCCCTGGGCCATACCTAGCCTGCCTGAACAATACCCATGGGACCTCACAGCTTGTTTGAGGACTCACTTTCCTGGAAGACCTTGGTAGCTGGATTGGGAGATGGCACCTGTGCTGCACATGCTGTACAGCAGCAGGTTTGAGCAGACAGACAGGGCTGAGGTCTGCCCTGCCAGAGGTGTGATGCTGCTGCTGCAATGAACGTGCTTAGCCAAACTGATATTATTGCTGACCAGGCAGGATTTCTCCCTACCCACATTTTCAGGTGGCAGAGCACTCAGCAAGCATCTCTTCAGCTAGCATCTATGCAGAAGGCAGAGAATGCTGTCAAAATAAAACACTGTACCACCAGTGTAAAACCTTGCTTTATTAAAAATTAGCTCCTACTGCGTAATACTGAATTATACAAATTTATCTAAAGTGAAAGTCAAAATGCCTGTTTTAATTCTGATTCTGTCACAGCATTTTGAATGTCAAAGGTCCTACTTTAGCAAAGTTTCCAAACAAACCTAGTGTGCAGAACTTAATCAGAAATAAAAAAAACCCACAGCAATCTATGTACTGAATGTTAGTACAGTCCACCAGCTGCAAAGGTGACGTTAGGATTAATCTCTGATAATATTATTCAATAATATTATTATCAAACTGACATTTCCAGGCAGACTCCCACAAACTCCTTATTCCCTGAATACAATATCTAAAACCCAATCAAAGAGTCAAAATTCACCCCTTCTAAGGCTTAATTTAAGCTTCCTTCCTTAATTTAGGGTGCTCTTATGTTCCTTCCCCTGAAGTCTACTTGTTCCACCTCTTCTGCATATAGCAAAGATACACAAGCTACCATGAGAGAGTTCTGATGCTTAATAAAGACTGAAACTTGTTGCTCTGCTATATTTCTTTTAATAATTTAAAAATTTTAATTAATTTTTCTTGTCATAGAAACCATAGTTCTTCAGGAGTACGTGTCATACAAGCACAGCATTGGTTTTGATATAAGCCTATTAAGAATGAAATCATTCATGTCACCAATGCTGCATACGAGCGTCCATTGTTAGCAGATTAGGGCTTTAAATGTTCACCTCTATATTTAGAAACCAAAAACCAAATGGCCAGCTTTCCTGATGACTCAGCATCCATAATGACTGCAGAAGAATGTGGATCCCCAGCAGGCCCCTTGTATAAAAGTCCAAACGTGAAAGTTATGGCTTGTATACTTTTCCAGATTAAGAATAGAAAGATCTTTATTAACTTTTCTTTTACCACTCATTCCATACAACCATTTGTTAAAGGAAAAACTTCTAAGCAAATAACCTTTCTCTTTTACCTTGTGTTAAATGCCTATTTAAAGAATTTATTTTTTCTCATGCCTGGACCTTTCTTTACTTGAATGCCAGCCAATTTCCATTTCTCTACCTCTCAGCCTGCTGATGTTCTCTATGTTCTCATTTTATTTTTATACATACACATATACATATGTACATGTATGTATATAGATAATCTAAGCCTGTTAGGCTTATATTTGGCAGTAATTATTTTGTTGTGGTTTTGCTTTGTTTTGTTTTTAGAAGAGGGAGTACTGAAACTCTTGGAGAGGTAGAAAAGGATGCTCTAGGCTACCCTGGGGAAAGTTTGCATATTCATTGCTGATCTCACCAAACAAGCTGGGCATGAAAACCAAGAGGCCTGAAATTGTCATTGTTCATGTAGTTACACATGGATACAGATGCATACTTACGTTAACTTTTTATTTATTCACTCTATGTATACAACCAGTAATACTTACATAATGTGTACTTAAAATATCTCAGTAATACTTACCTACACACCACTTGAGAGTCTCCAAAAGCATTATTATGATAAATCAGAAGGTAGTGTAGCTGGAAACAAAAATATAAAAATGATATAAAGAATCACAAGCATACATATAGTATACATTTACAAAAAAAATTGTTGGTAACACACCAGATAAGACTGCTGTATTCTTGATCTCATACAGGAAAGGAAAGTCCACCAGAAAAAACACTTAGCTAATATTTGCCTGCATTACCTTAAGCCATCTGTGACTTCCAAAGAGGGTCATATTGACTAATTTAGAAAAAGGAGAATGAACAACTGGAAAAAAATGGAAGCCCAAAGCATAATACAAGTTTAGATCAGATTGCTTTACTGTATTTCCTTAGAATCACATACCATTGTGCAAAGTCTTTTGGTAATGAAATAACACAATGTCTGTGAAATGTAAAAACATAGGAAAACATAAATATGCATTTTCACTTTCTGAAAATGCATTAAAAAAAGCCATTCCCCTCCTCCTCCATTTTTTTTCTATCTTCACAAACTGTTATTTTGGACTTCAAAGGTCTTTTAAGTTTAAGAATAGATATACTTTCTCACAGGAACTTTCTCAAGTAATTGAGAGAAAAACAACAAATACAAACATGTCTTAAGGATTTTATTACAAATCACTTATCTTAGTCAATCAAGCTTATCTGGTTTGTTATTAAGTTTCATAAAACTTATTATCCACTACAGAATTTTGTAGGACAAAAAATTCTGAATATCCTACACAAAAATACACACATATGTAAGCAAACCAAATTTCAGCCCTTAAACAAAATAAGAGTGGCAAACAAAGTATTTTTATACCTCAATGTTTGCAATTTTGTCCTCACAGGTAGTATTAGGCCCTGTCATGGATTAACCCCAGACAGCAACTAAGCATCACCAAGCCACTTGCCCACTTCACTGGTGGAGTGGGGAAGTCATGAGGGTAAAAGCAAGAGGAGTCATGGGTTGAAATAAGGACAGCTCAATAGGTAAAGCAAAAGCTGTGCATGCAAACAGAGCTAAAGAATTAATTCACCACCTCCCACGGGCCAACATGTGCTCAGCCATCTCCAGGACAGCCAGGACTCCACCACACACAATGGTGACTTGGGAAGACAAACACTGTAACTCCAAATGCCCCCTCCACCCTCCTGTTTTCCTCAGATTTATGTGCTGAACATGACACTGCACGGTTTGTAACATCCCTTTGGTCAGTTGGTGTCAGCTGTGCTGTGTCCCCTCCCATATCCTTGTGCAATCCCAGCCCCAGCCTTCTCGCTGGTGAAGCAGTACAAGAAGCAGAAAAGACCTTGATACTGTGCAAGTGCAGCTCAGCAACAGCAAAAACATCTCTATATAACCGAACTGTTTTAGCACAAATCTAAGACATAGCACAGTACCAGCCACTGTGAAGAAAATTAACTCTACTACAACCAAAACCAAAGCAGGCACCATTAATATGGATTCCAATTGTGAGCAACTAGTCAGTATCTTGAAGAAGCTCTATAAACTTAAGGAGTCTTCTGGACTATAATGACATTGGAAATTTGGGTCAAAGATTCAAAGATTTTTTTTTTCTTTCAGATTAAACCCTGAGGCCTTTTATTAACATAGTTTCTAAGTAAAATAAATATTTACTGTTTCTGATACTCTGCCTCCAGGCAATTGATGCAAGAAGAAGAGTGTGATTTAGTAGCTTGTTAAATATCTTAAGTGATATAATAATACTTGCATATTTTGTAGACTGTGTGCCATGCAGCTTCCTTTTCCATCTGCTTTCTTTTGCTATTAAAATAAGCACATGTAAAAGAAAAAGAAACTAAACCCAAGGTTCTTGTTGATTATATTGATACCTCATAAACTTTAGTAAAATAAAATACAGACTTAATGCCAGGATGATTTTGTTTTTCTTTCTTTGTATAAGCTAGCTCAGACTGTTTCTGATTTAAAAAGCAGATTTTATTTCAGTCTGGTAACTATCACTGAGAATTTATTAAATTCACTAATACCCACTCTTGAACAAAAATGTGACATTTTAATCTAAAATAGGATAATGACTGTTTGTTGTAATTTGTATATCAGAGAAAGTCATGGTCAGTGACAATGACAGTTTTTTCATATCATCTTTTCTTAACACAAACATCTCTGGTTGTTAGATCGCAAAAATTCAAAAGGGATTAAATGAATTATTTTGAACAGCATTGTATGTCACCTTTGGGTTCAGCTCAGCCCATGTGTAAACAGACTTAGCATTGTCATTGAGAATTGCACCCATTTATGCCAGGGATTAACATGCCAGCATCTCTCTGTGAAATCACAGCTCCATGCTAAAGATGCAGCTTCTCGCTGCTGTTATTTTCTTTTCATTTTAAGTAAATGTACATTTACCTACAGGCTGCAGTGGTAGTTTGCAGGGATGGAGATTAAGCCTGAAGAGAGCACAGAAGATTCAACTCTATCCCACTTCAGAGTAAAAATTCTTTCTCTGAGGGATTATCACCCACATGCAAGTTCTAGAGTGCAAATCTCCTCCTTGAAATTCCTCATATTGCCTTTTCACTTCTCCACCCACTACTCTTTCTCATGCTCTCACTGTTGAGTGTAATCAATGTCATTGGAAGCAAAGCTGCCCGATTCCTCAGAACATCTGACTCCTGTGCTTAGTAGGGAATGTAACAAACAGAGCCATTTAAAATGGCAAAGCCTTTCCTAGTGCAAAATAAAAGACTAGAGCTAGTTTGGATTCCCTAAGCCCATCTGCTAGGTCCTACACTGCACAACAACCCTTTTCTTCAAGTTCAAAGATGCACTCCTCCATTTAAAGAGCACTTGTTATATCAGAAGGAAATGGAGGCTAGAGTGTGCCTGACATTAAAGAAAGAAAAAATTAGTGCTGGCTTGTTAATGAAACCTTCCAAAACTGCCAGTCTCAACCAAGCACAATTAATCAATTGTAACTCATATAGCAACCCAATTACTTTTCATTCTTTGGCTTTTGGCCTGTCCACGTGCCAGTTTACAGTTGGGAGTGACAGTAAAGTGTGGTGACACAGTTGTCTCTCTCCTGCTCTCTCAGGAATTGTACTGAATTTGTCATTCCATATAAAATACTAAGTGCTGTATGATTGCTACAGGATTACATGTTGTCATGCCAATTAGTATGTTCTCTATTTTTCTACCTTTTCCCCCTCTATCTTTTCTTAATTTGGTAACTGTGTCTACTAGGCCCATTTTGTATTCAGGCATATTCTTCAGCTCTACTGTTGAGCAATATTAGGATCTCACAAAAGGTAATGAAAAAGGTTTTAGAATTGTTATTTCCTTGTTTCTTTGTTTTTTTAATTGAAAGCATTTTAAAATCTTGAACAGTAAATATGCAAAATTTCCCATTCACACATATAAAAATGAAAATGGAAAATCTATACAATCATTTTTTGGTAACTCACCAATCTTTAGCCTCGTGAATATTGTGATTCCTTGTTTTTATAGGGCATGGTGATAAACACATAAAATGGAGGCTTGTTGCCTGCCAACTTGACTAATTTATTTTGTAAAGGTATAAATTAGACCTTCTAAATACTAAAACATAACATTATATGCCATTCTCACATTGACTATCATTCAATTCCCACAACTGTCTTCATATGAAAATTCCTAGGGACATGAGAAAACTTCACTATCTTCTTGTACTGCATCTTTTTCTTCTCACTGAACAGGACACACTATAGAGAAGACTATACACTGGATTTATGCAGTAGCTATAGAGCATTCTATTTTCACATCATACTTAGAAAAGCTAGTATTTTGGTTGTTTTTATAACTAGCAGTATGCACCAAGCCTGTTTTTTTAATGAACTTAAAATTTCATTTAGTATCAAAACACATGAATGCCTAGATTATTCTAAATCTAATTATTTATCAAATTGTATATGTCATCTGTGGGTTTTAGCCTTATTAAGCTAATTCACTTTCTTCCTTAATCTTTTGAGTTCTCTTCAAAATTGTAGCAACTCGATCAATAAAATATCCTCTGAAAATGAGACTATCTTGTTGCTAACTCCTTTTTCACAGCAACAATTGACAAGATATCTTTAGCTAACATTAGGTATACAAAGCTTCAAAACACAGATATTAACTTTAATATTCTTGACATACATTATACCTCAAATAAGCAAAATTTTCAGCCTCTTGGATAAGTGCTCCTCTGCAACCATAAGTGTTTTAAAATAACAAAACATATTCCATTTCTAAATTGCTGTGCTCCCAGATGAAGCCTATTCTGCTATTTTTCTTTACGTTTTATTTCTAGTTTATACAAATTCTTTTAAAGTTCTGTTGAACAGATGCAAATATAACAGAAACTGATATTGGGAGGTTCTTATCTCTCGGTGATCATCTGCAGATATTGTCTTGATTTAAATGGGATATCATCAGAATACATGGAGTAAATTTAATTGTTCTACCTTGATTGCACATAATCAGGATACACACTTCTGTTTCTCTCTGATATTTGCTTCCCAGGAGGTTAGGAATGTAGCTTCTGTCACTATAGGGTTCTACCTGAAAGAAGGTAAAAACATTGTTCCCTAAGGAGAAAGCAAAAGCAGGTGTATCATACACATGCCTGCACTGTTGAAAACATGTGCATAGCACAGGCAAACGACAACAAGTGAAGCATTCCATCTTTTTAATACATTGAAATGCATTGTGCACATATGGATGGAAGAGAACACCTATAATATTCTTCTAAGATGTGAAAATACATTACCATTTGGGAGAATAAAAACTTTGAAGATAGGTCTTTCTACCTCATCAGTCCTTATACTGATTGCTTTGCTTACCCAGATTTCACTCTATTTTTGTGACGAATAGTCCCCTTTCTCTTCTCGCCTCCACTATTTAATTTCATTCATTTCTAGGCCCAAGATCCTCACTCTGCCACACCATATCCTGTTACAAATCTCCAAAAACTGTGCCCACAGTGTACTGTTCCTCAGTTCCCTGTTCTGCATCTCATTTTTTTTAGTCTGTCTATCCAAGATTCCTTCTCATCCTAGTTCCCAGAGGAAAGACCCACTCCCTTTCTTGCCTGCCTTTGAGCTGCATCTTCATCTTTCTCCCCTCTTGTATGTATGGCTCTTGCTTTCAAATTAGGCAAGTTCTCCTTTTAGTTGTTTGGTACTAGAAAAAGGTGAAGGATGGTCTCTCAACAGAGAAGTTTTCTTCTCAGCTCAAAGCCCAGTCCAGGCATGACCTGTATGCCAGGAAGCACAGGCAAAATGAAGAACCTGCTAAGATGTCCATGGCAACCCAGGTAGTTCTTACTGATTACATACGAAGTGCAACTGCATGTAGGAGACTTACACTTGTCCAAATTCTGGATGATTCTTAAGAGAAAGGGAACTGGCACATAAGTGAAGTAAAAAACCCCTCATGTCCAATCCTTGTTCCAAACATGGAGAGAAGTTTACATATACTGAAAGGCAAAGTGAACTGTATTATTAATAATAGCGACTTGGATTTTTTTTGCAACATGTATACATATTTTATTTTCCAGGTTGTTCAACCACCCATTATGAAGAGGCTCTATGAACAAGAAATGGTTTATATATGAACTATTTACATAGACATCATACCCATATTCAAGGACTGGTTGGGTGGGACTTTGAGCAACCTGGTCTAGTGGAAGGTGTCCTTGCCTGCAGCAGAGGGGATGGAACTAGATCATCTTTAAGGTTCCTTCCAACCTAAACCATTCTATGATTCTCTGACACTTAACTTAAAATTATTAAAAAATAGAGCCACTATATATAATTTAGCATCTATACAATTCATGGCATTCACACAAAAAGCAATCTGTACAGAAAGAAATAAAACTCCCTTTTTTTAATTTCTAACACTAACTCATCCAGCCAACTTTACTGCAAATGTTTGTGTATACAGCTCCTGAAGAAACTGCTTAGTTGTCCACTATGCATAGGAAAAAGAGGAAGTAAAGCATATGTGAACAGATCAAAGAGCACACTGGAACAGTCAGTAAAGTTCACACCACAAATGAAAATGAAGTAGCAAAATTTATGTTAAGTGATTTTCACTGTTGGTTAATACAAATACTAGGGTTGTTTGCTGTAAATTTTTAGTCATTATTAACTAGCAGAATCAGGAGATGATCTGTGCAGTTACCAAGACAATAAACTTTTCCCTAGCTCTACTCAGCGTGATGAGTCTCCTCATCATGCCTGCATTTGGCTGTCCTTTTCAGATTTGGTGAATTTGTGAATATGGCACAAGCACCTGCCTTGGTTTTGATAAGAAGAAGGCAATATTTTTTTTATGTGAGCTAATTGTTATTAACTAGATACTTCAAAATTAGCATAGGAAAAAGAAAGTAGAGTCACTTCTTTACTCTAACTTCCTCACACTTGCTTAAAAACTGAGCAAGGTCTAAACTAGTAAGTACCATGTACATTTGGGCAAAAAATACATGGTATTCATAAAGCAAGCCAAAGCCAATGAAGCCAGATAATTTGTACAGATAATTTGGAAGTGTTTTAAAATATGTTTTTTATTAACCTTTTTGAAAATTGAAATGTTATAAAGCCAAAATACAGAAAGTGCTACTCAGATTCAAAAGTTCTTACTGGGAATAATGCCTTTTTCCATATCCCCTTTTGTGAATCTTTAAACTGTTCAGACAGTGGATATTTTACACTTAAAATAGTAGCTGATCTTATTACTTCCAAATCAGCCACCGTTATTGCAAAAGAGGCAGCCAATACTTACACTGCACATTGTGGAAGAGAAACAGCTGATTTTGCTTAAAGCCATTCAAAATTCAGGGTTTGTTTTTTTCTGATGTCACGCTTTTGTTTAACTAACAACATAGCGTATTAAAATCTTGCCAGAATCAATATATCCTTGTGAGTGCCAAACCAAACAAATGGAAAATTTACATCACACACATGAATGAGACTGCATGATACTCAAGAACATATCATCATCACTCCCCTGGAAAATTCTACAAGTGAAAATTATTTGTGCTAGCTAAGAGCTATGTATATTCAGAAGTCACAATTAATAAAACAGAGTAGCAACATATTCAAAATGTAAGACATTTATTTGTATTTTCCTTGAGGGTACTACAAGCTCTTAGGGCTTTAAGAAAGACAGCTATGTTTTAACCTTTGATTTATACCACAAGAGTTTTATTGCAGGTTACAATAATGCCATTGCTACTCAAAGCTTCCTAAGCCTCTTAATTAATAAAACAGTGCCTTCCTCTAATGGGAGTTTCAAATATATCAAAAATCCAGGATCAGACCCCTTATTGCACCTCATTCTTGAAACACATCTGGGTTTAAGGGGATGAAGCTACTTGGCATCCCCATTTAGAAAACTCAGGGTTTTCTTCCTAGAAGATCATCACTCCTCCCTAGCTTAGCAACTATCAACTTGCAAAAAGAACGGGTTGGGCTGTCAGCTGTGACATGTTTACCCTTCAGACTAAAAAAGCAACAAAAGAGCATTTGAGTGTCACAGTATTAATGACACTCAAAAGTACATGTTATAGATTACATGCATCCCATACCCTTGTTTAAATAAGAGATTTATTTTATTCATTCACCTGTTTCTTGTTCTCTCCTCCTTGTGGCAAACTGATTTAAAATTACATTTAAACAGCAGAGTGGCATAGTGGTATCTTTAAATATGAGCTCAACAGCCTCAGGATCATGTTCTACATTTGAAAACATTGCTTGCAGTTCAGTTTTCTTCTTAAAAGAATTTGAAGTACTATAGTTCTGTCCTTTACTGTATCCTCACCTGGCCCATAATGTTTTTTCTTTCTAATAAACAATCCCTAAGAAAGCAACTTATTTTTGTGAACAACAAAAATATCTCAGCTGCCAGGTAGATTACCATTCTAGTGTGATTATATTGCCCCATAACAATATTAATAAAATGCACTCAGGACTACTGTTTTTGCTCCTCCCTCTAGTGAATCTAACATATTGTAAAAATAAAATAATTGTATTTATCCAGACAACAATCCAATATTAACTATTTGGTTTCAGAACTGTTTTGGCATTTTGGTAATTCTTTTCTATATGAAGCATGTTCAGTTTACAACCTAAAGCACTTTAAATGTAATGTATTGTACTCGAATTTGGCATGTTCCTTATGAGCATGTAGATGAAAAGTGGAGACTTTGGCATAATAAATCAGTCACAGTGGAGGACAAAAATCACTGAGTAATCTGATATGTACATATCACATGCAGTTAGTGTGAAGTGATGGCTACATGCAAATCACAAAAAGACTTTTGTCTTCATTATTATGCATCAAGAAATTTCCCTCCAAAGAGGAAATACAGTTGTAAGACACAGTGGTTGGAAAGGATGTGACTCAGAAATTAACACAGTGCAGCCTGTAGTAATAGTGAGAACAGATATTCTATTTCTCTAAATCTCTGCAACAATTATGCTTCAGACTAAAGCTTTTTACATACTGTGAATTTTAACAGGAATGAGGTATATACTTATACTTATTGTCTATTCATATTCAAGGGAGTAAAATAATGCCTGTTCACAGTTATGAAAAATTATTGCATATAAAGCAGAAGTCTGAAATGGCCTTTTTTTCCCCCAGATTTTTCTCACACATATATATTTATAAAGAAAAGAAAGTCAGAGAAAGGTTTTCAGTTCAATACATTTATTGAACTTTTTTATACTTTTCACTGGCTAACACAACATTTACTGGAAATATACATACTTCAATTTGCTTCAGTTTCTGAAGTTCAATTCTGTACAACATTTTTGGAGTAAAATTATTTACAAGGGTGACTTTTGGTGGTTTCTTCAGGATTACGCAGAGATAGCAACGGCTTCTGGAACTTGCTTTGTATCCAAACTCGCTGCATTTTCACTTTTTTCTTTCTGTTTACTTGTAATCGCCGATCAACTAAATTCTGTACTTCAGTTAATCCAGCCAAGTTGAACATGTTCCATACCTCATCTATTTTTTCATATGAAGAATTATTGTGATTAGAAAAAAAAGTCATTTGTAGAATGTAGTAATTACAAACCTGTAGTTCAACCGAAGATGAAAGTAAATCTGGTTTTCAATTTGAAAGCTAAAGGGCACTGCCCGTAATAAGGCTTTTGTTAAAAATTCATTTTCACAGCTCTTGATTCATATTGCAGTAAAAATTGTTATGCTGAGGCCCAAACCACATTAGTTATTACTCACAGCATCCACAGATACCCTTTCTTCATAGGGTTCAAGACGCCATAGCTGAGTAAATAAATGCATGCCATTTGGCCACTGTTCATGCATTATCGAGATAAAGCTATTTCCCCTGACAAATGACAATCCAGACTTTTATGCCATATATAGCTACAGACTCTCCTTCCAAGCATGTTTAACTCAATTTTAACAGAGAAATCACATGCATGTTTAAATAATAAAATTTGAGCATACAATTACACACAGGATACTTAAAGAGAAATTTCCAGTGATATCTGTAAACAGCCTTTCAGGACCCTAAATGCAACAAGTGTGCACACAAAGGAAATTATTTTCTTACAACAGTTAGCTTTGGGCTTTTTAAAAGCAGGGAATTTTTTAAAAAGCCAATAAAACCTCCTTAAATATATGTTTTATGATTCATAATCCAAATCATCTTGAGAAACACTCAAGCCTTTCTATGAAACTATAACATTCCATACCTTTGGTAAAGAAATATACTCTGGTTCCATCTCCTCTTACATAAAAATTTTCTGACAAGCAATGACCTAAGAAATTAGAGCAGTAATGAAAAAGGACACGTCACTTTTTTTTTTCCAGAAAGAGCTAAAACGAACAGAGAACTACAAAACCATTCAGGAATTACCTTTTTTAAAACGAAGTTGAGCTGTATCGTATCTGCCGTAGTCTCGAAATAACAACATTCCTCCAGGTTTCAGTAGCTTAGCCAACCTATTTACAACCCCTTGCATCCTTAGAGAATAGATGAGATGCTGGTGAAGTTTGCAAACATAAGCAACCAAGTTTGCTGCCACAGACCAAAAAGGCAGCATCACCTAAGAATAAGAGACTGTTCAGGACAGTAGTTGTGCACAGAATTACAGCCTTCCCGATATAAACAGAAGTTTTGCACACACAGAAAGGAGTGTATGTGCACAAAAAGTGAAAGTGTTTTGAGAAATTTTATCCAGCAGAACTAGAAGACATTAATTATACAGCTTAAAGAAAATTTAATACTTCCAAGTCTGCAATCAAATTTTAGAGGTTTAATACTTCCAATTCTGCCTTCTAGTAGAAATGAAGTATGTTAAAAATTGACTACAAGAGTAGAAGTTATCAAAAACTAAACAAAACAGCCTAGAGAGAAATTGCTAAGAAACAATTTGCTGAATATAAATGTGTCCCTCTCACATGTATTTTCCATCTTTTCAAAGTACGTAAGTTGTTCATCATGATTCCCTTGGTTTTCTTTTCATTTTCCATTTTCAAAGTTTCCAGAAAAAAATGTATACTGAGCAAGATAAATTTGGATCACATTTTTCTTTCTGCAGTCATTTTAATTCTATGAGATAGCAGTAATGACTAAACACATCTTTGCAAAGTGGGTCTCACAATACAGATAGTCACATGAAAATCTTTGTGTGTATACAACACATGCACACAAAAGCATCCATGTCAGCCCTGAGGAAGAAAACCCAACTCAAACCAAACAAACAAAACCAACAACGACAACCCTGAAACAAACAAACAATAAAAAGTAAAAAAACGAACCGGAAAATAAACGTCAAAAACCTCAAGTGTATTCTTAAAAGATTAATAGGAAAAGATCCACAGAAATTCTGACACAACAGAAGAATTCTGATTACTGCCTCTACATGCACAGTGACTGAATGAATCACTATTGTCCAATTTCTTTCTGGCAGCATCACTGGAGTTACAGAGATCTGAAATCTCCTGATTGAATTGTGTTTGAAATCTGGACTCTGACTTTGTGTGACTCGTGCTCATCTTTGAATAAACAGAAAGGAGAAATATCCTATAGAGGGAAGGGTTTTCTGTATAAAATGTTTTCTGTATAAAAATTTCACTAGTAGCAGGGAAACAGTTCTCAGACTTAGGCAAATACTGTTCTGTAGGCCAAGCCCATTTTAATTACATTCTTGAAGTAATAAATGTATTATCACACAAACAGCATGTACATCCCTTCATATAAGCTAGTTAGAGTCAAGAAGTTTAACTTACATTACCTCTTTCACATTTTTTGCATTAAAAAAGGGTGTTTTCACAATCAGCCAACCTTAACAGTCATAAAATTTGGTTCATTAGACATTGAGAGGCATTAGCAAAGGCTAACAGTACTCAACACCATACATGAAAATTAGACCAAATGTTCTTAATCCAAACGAGTTAAAAATTATAGATGCATTTTAGTTTAAAAGGGCTGCATGTAAGCATTGGAATGTGGCTAGATCAGCAATCTAAGTCTTTATTAACATATTGTAAGGTGGTAAATCATGAATGTTTGGTTTTGATCACTGAAAATAACTACTTTCTAGAAGACTATCAGTCTGGTTTTTTTAATTTGCCATCTTTTTGAATCTGTCACTTCTAATAGAGATGTACTTAGTTACAATATATCCCATGTATTTTGATGGAGACTGGAGACTCACTAATTACAATTAGCCTTTTCTCTTGAAGCCTGAAAATGGCAAACAGAATTTAAAATACCTTATATATGCTGTAGCTTATTAAATAACAAAGATTCATCATCTTCTTTTGCTATTATTGAAAACCTTCAGTTAAAAAAGAGAGGTAACCCATTTGCTTTGCCCTTTAGTCTTCATTTACCTGTCAGGATGAATAGTAGAGAGCACAAAGACAAGGAGAATGACATCCAGGATCTCATCTGGAAAAGGATAGGGTAAAGCATCATCACACACATCATGAACAAAGGCAGAACACCAGGCTGAATTGTAGGACGAATGTGACTGTCAGGAAAAAGATAAAAAGAGGCACAGAGAGAACAGTAGTAGTTAATACGTTTACTGTGACTCAAGAAACATTTTTTCTTCAATTATTCTGCATTGTAAAACATCTCATATAAAAGCCTATTCTGTCCGGTACCTTACTCAAGCTGAGAAGCAAGCTCACTGATGGTATTCATTCCCCTCTGCATACAGTATGACTTTGTTCTTTGGAATATTGAAAACTTCAGTTAAAAGTTGTCAAAGCCATCACATTCTTTTTCATGAAGATGGCTTCCTGGCAACCTCCTGAATTACAGGCTTGTAAGGTACTCTATAGCAAGTGCATGAATTACCTTTACCAGCTCCACTGCTCCTGAAGCAAAATCACAACAGTATAGAAAGGTTCCAGGTGTATTGCTAGGAAAACAAAACCAACATCCGTTAAAAAATTATTAATGTATAAGATGAAAGTCAACATCAGTGTTCATGAAACCTCAGAGGGTCCTCTGGGGCGCTCCACAGGCTTGATCAAGCATGCTTTATTGATGTCTAGCACATGGAAAGCCACATAGGTTGTAATGAACCAATAGGGCAGACAAATTCATAAGAATACCAACAGACAGTTAGTACAAAAAGAATTATAGCCATGTCAGGGAGGAAGCAAAAAGGAAAAGAAAAAGGGTTACAGAGGGCTGTCAGAACTGATGACAGTGTCCTGGTGCTGTAATGCATAAATGCACATTAATAGGTCACATTTTCTTTCAGGAGCACTGCATAACTAGCCCATACATGCAGTTTAATTAACAATATGATTTGGACAGGGATGATTGCAAAAGTCATCCAGTTCTGTAGAAGTTTGGGTTTCCATGTACCACCTTACTGTCCTTTTGATTTGATTAAGCATTATTGGCTATTTTACTCCATTATCTCCTTTTCTTCCAGCTAGGATGAAAAAGAATTTCCTGTAGCACTGTTTTCCCTTGTCTTCCCATCCAAGACTCAGCCAGCTACAAATTTCCTTGTACCATTCATCAGGTACAAGTAATTCTAGGGAGAAGTTTTTTCACCTTTGCAAGATAAACTGAGAAAGCTACTCAAAACCCACTGAGACATGACCTCATTATCAACTCGATGATCACTTTAATTAATTTTAAAAATATTTAACGTTTTGGATAGATGGCTTCTTTAGAAGGGAATCAATAAACTCTGCCAGTGCCTCTAAGATCTCACAGTATACACAGCTAAGCTAGAGACTTCTGAAGGCTCAACAGTAGAATGCTTCTGGAACAAAATATACTCCATTCTTGTTGCTGAGAAAAACCTTTATCAGCTCTGTGACCACCATGAGAATTGATGAATTTACATGTTTATTATGAATGAAAACAAGCAGCCAGGCTTTGACCCTGTCAGTCCATTGGGAAAGTTAAGCTGATTACCAAATAGACTTGTTAAAATGTTGGGATTTTAAAGATTTTTTTTTTTAGAGCAGAACTATGTAGAAAGTCCACTTAAGACAAACAGATGGCTTGATCTGGATGGCATTTTCATAACATACTGTATTAAAAAGTACTAACTTAAATTTTAGGGGAGGCAAGGGGAAGAGGTTTAAGAGTTACATTATTAACCTTAGTGATTTTTTTTTTGTAGCCAGGTTACACTTGCTTGACCCTGGCTTGTTTTAATATACATATAATTACATGCATATAGATATATTATTTTATATGCATATAATTGCCAGAATGGCAATTTTCATTGTATTAAATTCTGAGTAAAATCAACTATTCTATAATGCCAAGCCTACTTAGAGATAAGAGATCTTTCCATTAGGTCGTATACAAGACAAACAAGCAAGTTGTTCAATGTATGAACCAATGTGATTGACTGAAGGATTTACATATGAATAGAGTTCTCCAGGAAAAATACCTAATGAGTAGACTCTTAATTATCAGAAATGCCAATCTATGACTAATGCCTCCTGTGAGGAAAACACAAAAATTTGTCTCATCTTTTTCAATACAGCCACATGATATCTTTTCCTATATAGGGTTCCTTTCAAAGTTTTCCTATGAAACCAGGCTCTCCTTTCGTTACACTCTGTCTAAAGCAAAGCATTTGCTGTGGGATGAAGATGCATTGCTAGCACTTAGAGGTTTCATGTATGACCCTGGTCCATCACTCAATCTTTCCTGCTGTGTTTCCATATCTGCAAAATGGAGTATTTTTGTATAATGGTGATACTAGCAATCAGAATTCATTGATAGAATAATGAACTGTGTTGTTCTCAAGATCTTAAAGGCATGAATAATGAGAAATCTATTTCAACCCTTGAAACATACATAGCCTTTCCAATAAAACCTTCCTGCCTACATGGATGGGAGGACAAGCTGTCATAACAGATTTTTCTAAAACTGGAAGCAAAGTAGATTAAGATATTTCAATTAATTAAGTAACGTGATACAGGACTTGTGCCTTGACACTAAAATCACAAGTAATGTGACAAATATACCAGCCAATTCAGAAATAATAGAACTTCTTCCCAGTAGATCATAAGGCACTATCTATGTTCTCTATAATCCTGGCCCTCTGAAAAGAGACTTGGTAGCTTTACAGTGACCTATAAAACAAGAGACTATTTCACCTGCTTGAGATTAACTACAAGAAATCAGCACCCAAAGACAAACTTTGTCAGCAAATATGATCCCCCAAGACCAGGGTGGAGCAATATGAGGACTATCCTATACTGATGCTACTAATATTATTTGTGGTCTGACACACTAAGAACCTTAGGGCTGTAAAATGGTTCACTTAACACTTCCTGTAGCACAGATCCAGCACCAACATTTAGTGAAAATAAAGATGTGAATACAACATTCATATTTGGAAATTTAACACTATGTACCATAGAACTTTCAGAATAGGAAAGACACTGTTTCCAGCTCCACAACCAACCTAAAATCAGAAAAGAAACATAAAGTTAAAATAAATGAGCAAGTAAAACCTTTTTTGTTATTTTTGTCTTAAACTAGTTGGCCAGTAGGACCCATTAGACTTGAAGGTATGTTGGACAGAAGAGGTATCATCAGCTATAATCAGCTCATATCACAACTCTCAAATCATTTACATTTCTACACGATGTCTTTCTAAAGTTAAGAGAGAATCCATCTCTCAAACTGCATAAGAAATTGCAATATTCCTGTCCAATTTCACCATCTGGCAAGAATGAGGCTCAATTAGACAAAGCGCTTAAACTCACACCTTTCCTTAGGCAATAAGAAACCTGACCTTCAGGGAAAATGGAATCTGACAATCCAGCCCTTTTCTGATTTGGGAAAAACTTTAAAGGGAAAACCAAGTCCAGAATTAGGTTTCTCTGAAAGTTTTTAACATAAATGAATCTAGTATGTAAAATTCCAAAGGCTTACTTTCTTGATAATTAATAAGATTATCAGATTTTTGAGTAATTAAGTGGAGCTCTATATGATGGGCAGAACATTTGCAGTGCATTACCTCTAATATTCGGAAAGTGGCATCACAACCAGGGAAGGATTCTACCTTGCCAAGTTCTTCTCCACAGTTTTTACCTTGAAGATTGTCAGTAAGAGCTTTCGCTTGATTTTCATTATATATATATCCTTGCACAGTAGAACCACCTCCATAATTTTTCTTCCAGTATTTTTCTCCTTCTTCAAACATTCGATTTCTGAGTGAAAAACTGTTGTCATTATTTATTTTTGTCTGTTCTGAATATATTTTTTCTGTTTTGAACTCTTGTCTCCTTTCTTCTGGAAGAATTTCTGGAAACTCCAGAAACAGCCAATTGCGATCCTTGAAGAAGTTATTTTTATGTGTCTTGTAAAATTCATTCCAATATTTACTGGCTTCTCTCTCATATTTATCTGAAATTAAAACAGAACAAAACTTTGGTGAATATGAGCTTAGATAGAAAATACTCTAAAGCAACATATAATTTGGACTTCAAATATACAGTTTAGAAATCCATAGTTCCACACATTGTAGATTTAAATTAAAACATATGGATTTTGTGTCTCACCTTAACTTGTGCTCAAAATAACTCCTATAAAGGTTTAATTAGATTTGATGTCACTTAGAAAGGTGTAGACAGGCTTACTTCATTTTATTTAAAAAGTAGTGACATCATAGCACCACCAAAATAAACAATCTGAAGATTCTTAGACAAGCTTTCATGTCTCAAATTATAAAAAAATGCATCTTTTCAATTATTTAAGAAACAGTAATTTCATGCTTTATGAAATTTTGTAATCAATTGCAAATTTGTTGATATCTCATCACCTCTTCAAAAAAAATTCCAATTCCGTGAACTGGACTGATAAATGCTATTGCATAGCAAATAGACAGTAATTCACACTTAACCTTTCAACAATACAGAAGGAAAATACTTGCTTCCTTATTTTCAAAACACTTCAGAGTCTTACAACAGACCTTTGTGTTCACTTTTAATTCACAAAACATTCTGAGTGTTAGAAAGTCAAAGAGTAGACTGGAAGGGATTTCACACAGGGAATTCATACTCCCTCTCCACAAAAATCTGTCCAACTTATTCTTAAAATACCACCTTTCACATACAACTTTCTTCAGTAATATATTACAGTCCTTAATTTTCTACACAGTTAGAAACCTTTTCCATTACCTAACTAAAAACTCATAACTAGCAATTAGGTCGAGCAATTCTTGTCTCAGCTAGGGATCAAGCAGACAAAGCAAAGAGTACTCTCTTTTCTCTTTCCAACACCTATTTACATATTTGAAGTATTCTACTATGCCTCCATAAACAATATCTTTTCTAGATCATCTAAAGCTCTCTTCTTTCTGATTTTTAGACCTCTGATCATTTCAATTTTTCTTCTCTAGATTCTCTCCAACTGATTTACTACTTTTGGGTGTTGTGTTCTGGCAAAGGCATTATTATTGCAGAGCAAAAGGAGTATTTTATGAGGCTTACAGGTTGTAATCCTGTTTATAACTCCCAGCTTGCCATTTTGCAACAGTGTGACACTGCTGATTCAGCTAGTGATTCACCACAACTCTGAGATCTTCTGCAAAATGACTACCAAGTAAATTGTTCCAAAACCTAGGTTTTTTTTAACTTAAGGAATTATTCTGAAGCAAAGAAATCTGCACTCATTTTTAGCACATTTATATATTTCAGATTATTTTTCCACTGCTTGTCCAGATCTTTCTGAATCTGAATCCTGTCCTTCACCCTGAAACATCTCTTCATTTAACATCATCTTCAACTCTCTATTTTCCCAAGGTCACTAATGAAAATACCAAGCAGAACTGAACGCAGAATAAAACTCTCCTCTGCCCAGCACTTCCATTCTGAAAGGATCTCTCTAGGCATTCATTCACCCAAAAGCAGTTTCATTAGCTCTCACTTGCCTAACTTGCTTATGAAAACATCAAGTAAAGCAAGTCAGAAGCCTGACTAAGGATAAACTTCAGGATGTCTTCTACTTTTCCCTTATCCTCAGGGCTTGTAACCTTCTTCAACAAGGAAATTAGCTTAACTTTACATGATTTATTCTTGAAAAAAATATTTGTTGGCCAGTATTCATCTCCTTTGTTCTTCTGAACCCAATGTCTGCAAGCTCTGGATGTACTCTTCCAGTATTTTTCCAGGAACTGAAACTAATTATCTGACTCTTCTTTTTTTCCCACCTCCTTTTTAAAAAAGCAAATATTCTCTTTTCTGCTTTTCCACTCAACCATGTACTCTATGCATGTACTTTGTAACCTGTTCTTTCTCAGTTCAAGAACAAAATCTTTCCTCTTTCTCACTAGCACTAATTGTGCTAGCCACTGGACTGGAGCTAGCTAACCCTTTCAAAGGAAGGCTGACAAAAAGATCAGAATTACAGCTTTTCAATCTCTCTTTTGTTGATAATTTTCCTTCCTTATCCCTCCTAAGTTTCAAATGAATTTTTTTTTCTTGTTTTTTTACCCCTTATTTCCAAAGTATTTGCAGAACTATCTTGCTACCCCTGACATCTCTTGCTGCAAAAGTGTACCTCATATAATGTGTTGCCTTTCTTATTTTGTTCTCACTCACACCAACACATTAATTCTTTTAATATAAATGCACAGTGCGCTTCTCCTACTACTCTCTTTAAATCTTAACATATTATTTCCTAAATTGCTACAGCTTTTCAGAGATAAACAAGGCTGAGAATTATCATTAGAGGCACAGACAGGCAGTGGGAAGTGGTAAGGAGGTGGCAGAATGCCTTGTCCTAGAAATCTGCATAATGTTTTAAAATTAACATTTAATACATCCAATTGTATTATTAAAGGGCAAGACCCAGCCATGTAATTGTAATTGTACAGGCCTGTTTTATATTAAAAGTTCAGAGTTTATTGAGGTCATATATATATTGGATTTCAATAGTTTAAGTTGTACATTTATAGATTGCTCAGCTTCAGTATAAAAATCAAAAACCCTTATAGTCAAAAGGCTCTTTAATTATTATCACCCCTTCCTACAGTCACCATTTTCCTACAAGTCTGCTCAGAACCCTTGTACTTAAATTCACATCAAGTTTTCCAGATTTCAGAACTGAAGGAAAGCAATAGCTAAAGTCAGCCTTTCAAACTGTATTAGTATGGAATGGCATGGGTTCAAGTGAAGGAACTCTTTACTTTGCATTGTTGCACAGGCCATTTCTGCAGCTCTGTGTAATAATATGCATGCAGTATTATCAAACTTTTATTTCATTTTGTGTATTTAATTAGTCTACTCCCAAAATTTTCCAAAGCATGTAATAATTACATAACTAAAAAAATATATAAACTTCCAAGAAAAACAAAAAACAAAGTACCCTTAACCAAACAAAAACCCAAACCAAACCAACCAATACCAAACCAAAACAAACGACAAAAAAACCTTACCCACCAACCAACACCAACCAGAAAAAAAACCACCAAAAACAAACAAACACCTCTTTACTTTGTCAATCGATTTTTCTCCATAACAGGATCTTCCACTGCTAGCAAGCATGCTTGAGAAGAAACTGCACATGCTAATAAGTAAATCAAACTCCTAAAGGTAATATCATGAGTTCATTCAATTTAACTTCTCTTGCTTTAAAAAGGCTCACCAGAGCTCTTCTACTTTAGTAATACAATAGTATTGCTGAAATCTGTCTTTTTCCCCCCTTACTGTAGCTTTCAAGGCCCCAAAATAACCTGCTCATTAGCCTTGGTCTAGTTCATTGTTTACACAAATAGGCCAAAATGTACTTCCACTTGCAGAATGAAGCCGAAGCTTTCTGAAGGAACTCCATCAGCAATGCTCACCTATTCAAGTTCTAAACAGAGGGGCATTCATAGGAAATGTCCTTAGATTCTTGTGTTTCATGGCAATAGACAAATGCCTGATTATTCCATTTCTCACCAGCACAAACTAACTTCTAATTGATTGTAGATGAAGAATGAAAGGATCCATGAGCCACACGGTCACACAGATTACTTTTCAATTATGAGCTCTTTTTCAGCTTTTTATACAAATCAGATTAAGGTATCAGATGCAATTTTTGAAAAACAAATATTGTACTCATGTATGTAGATAAAGAATATGAGAGGTAACAGAGAAAGGCAGGTTGACAATCTCAGAGTATTCAAGGTAATGAAGGGCACACAATGCAAGGCACATTCTCAGATAATTCAAATAAACTCCAACATGTGCCTTAGTTACACCAAGGCACAGGATCATAATGACACTATCTGACAGAGTCACTACATGCTAAGTAAACTGAGGCACAGGATATCCAAGTAACCCCTTTCAGAATATCTTTCTAACAAAACAACAAATTAAGAATCCAGTCTTCTATGCTACTATCAATTATATATTCCAGCTTCAGTATCCATAACTACCCTAGAGTTTAGTCTACGATTTAGTTTGCCAGTTTGAACCTAGAGCTATCACCCTTCAGAAACCAAGAATACATTAAATTTCCCTTCTGAAGACAGGCACAAAACTCCTCAATCCCTCACAGAGCAGACTGTACAGGATGTATTGGAACACCTACCACACCAAGTGAACACACTGATTCCTGAAGCTCTCCTAGCCCAGTCTGGCAAAGGCAGCAATCTGAGACCAGCCGGGACCACTGCAACTTTCATGGCATTTAACTGAAATACAGTGCAATGTACAAACACAAGCTCTCTAAAATAGTTCACAAAGCACTAAAAAGCATTTGAATATTGTACATGGGAATCTTTATCCCCAGCACCCTAGCTGAATGCAAATTCATTCCCTTTGATTCTGTAAAAGCCTTGTGTAGTAGAAGTTGCACTCTGGAGGACTGCAAAAGAGGTCAGAACAGCTGCACCATACTGATGCACTTGTTTTACACGGAGTCTATTGCCACCCTAATTGTAAAATTGTTTAAATAAGTAACTGTGTTGTCAGAAAAACACACTGTGAGATCTTTTGAGGCAACAAATGGAAAAAAACACAAAATCAAATAAAAAATTTAGACAAAAGAATGTAGAAATAAAGAGTGTTCCTGCATCTCCAAATGTTTTAATAAAGAGCATTAAAACAAGAATTTTTATACAGTTTGAAATTTGTTACCTTGGTCTTCTGACTGAACTTTCACAAGAGAGTTCTCTGTTGCTTTTTTCTTGGCATTCTCCTCTTCTTCTTGTGACCATTGCATGTGGTCCCTGCAAAAGGTAGTTGAAGAACCAGCTTTTCAATAGGGTTTTTCGTAATATTTTTTCCCAGGATAAACAGTCATGAATTAGCTACACTGTCTCAAATACCTTTTTTAAATTTCTTGAGTGCAAGCAAATGACCACAAGGAGACTGACAGTTAAAACCTAAGTTTCAGTGTATGATAGATAAAAATTAATTACTAATTAGGTAAAAGTCAAGTGATTAAGAAACATGCCCCAACTGCAAAGAGACTGAAGTAGAATGCATTTCTTTGATTAATAACAGGATTATATATATCTTGTAAATTGAAGGTGTTTACAGGAGTGTATTTTGAGTATCCCATTAGAACTGTATTTAGCTGAACACAGTAATAGACCTACCAACAAACACTTTAATGAAAGAAGCACCTCACATTAATAGTGTTTATGATGAGGAACTAAGGACTAGCAAAGAAATCAGCTGTTTTGGAACAGGGAGCATCATCCACCTATTCAATTGGAACAGTGGAACTGATGAACAGGATTTTACTTTTCTGAGGAAAAGAGAAAGGTAACATCTTTAAAAAAACAGAATGAGACTTTTGTAAGAAAAGTCAAGCAATGCTGCAATATTTCCAAAGTCTATGCCATCTATATTTGTGTAAAATGGTTACCTAAATGTTATGTTAATCCATGGTCACAGAACCAAGCCCAGATCTCATCCTGATGACCAAACTGCCTTCCCTGCAGATTCTGGTTTGGATCAGACCACAATGGGAAGTGCCCAAAAATGTGCTGCAGGATGTTTTCAAAAGTCAATCAGCTGTCCCTCCAAATTGTCCAGTCTGAACAGATTAAATCAGATAATATAATTCAAGTAATCTATTAGATCCTAATCCTACTGAACTCAGCTAACTGCAAGCCCATGACTAAAATTCCATTGGTTACTATGGGAAAAGGAAGAAGGTGCCAACTTGAAAAGTTGATTGTCTCTAAAAGCTAATGAGCATCTTCCTTTTCCGTACTTGGTGACATATAGGTAATTTAATTCTTAGACCTTCACTGTTCCTCTTTTGTTAATTGTGGGAGACTAATTGGTATGTATTTGTCTGCTTGCCTCAGACTTGATTTCCGCCTCTCTACTGAAATATATCTCATTATTGTCCCCAGCAGGTTGCCTCTCCCCTTCCTGTATTTGTTCATATACCAAATGTTCCTGTGCAGTGTCATGGCTCTGACAGACACGCTGCAGTAGAATAAAACTGAATGACTGAAGCATTACCAGGCAGATATCCTCTTGGAAAGACTTGCTTCCCTCACTGCTATCACTAGTTTTGACCTTGCCTATTCCAGCAAGCTGAAACCAAGGACTATTCAGATGGCAATAATACACAGTCAGCCCTTCTGAGAGATGACTTGCTGCGCTGTAATCTTTAGCTGATCAATTTTAATCCATCATTGTGTGTCTGTCAGAGCCCTTAGGGGATCTACACACAATACTAAAGGTGCCTGAAGCCCTCCATCTTCATTAACAGCCTTTTTTTTCCCTTTTTTCCCCCTCCTTGAAAATTCATAAAGCACCTTATGGTGCTTTTGTAGAAATTTCTGTATGGTAGATCCGAAATAATACTGCTGCAGCGCCTCTTGATCAAAATCTACAAAAGAGGAGATATTGCATAGTTCTTACACAAATTATTTACATAGTATGGATGCTTCAAATGAGGCAGATCTTTCAGCAATACAAGTTGGTAGGAACACAGGACACATAAGAATTCTAAGCACAGAAGTGTTTAAATACAGAAGTGTTTTAATCTGAACACTGAGGGCAGCAAAGCAAGCTATCCATTTTAACCACACCAGGAACTGTTAACATGAGTAGGCCTGATATGAGATCAAACAGTGCTGCTTTCAGTTCAGTCTATTCAACTTAGTCCTTTTCCACTAACTTGTTTGCTAACTTGGGGTTTAATTATCTCTGTGATAATGTGAAAACTGTGTCAATTACTGACCTGAATAGAAGCAGACATTTTTTGCTCCCATGTTTAGCATCATTCATTACTTCTCTCTCAAAACGACAGTAAAGCACCACAATAAACATCTAAAGCATTAGATCCCAAATTTAATTTACATAGTATTTCTAGCAGCAATGGTAGCAGATCTTGGCTCTCTGCCAATTCACACAAAACAAATGTCACTTTATGAACTACCAAAGATGGTAAGTGGAAAACAAAAGGACATCATACATCAACGTTAGAGAAGATGAGTATCTTATGCTCATCCTGCATAATCTATTTAGCACTACCACCACTCATCCTAATTCTCCTTATCTCCCTAGTGAGAATCCTACCAATGCAGTGAGCTTCAGAAACAATGACCTACCCCACATCATAGCCAGGTTCTTGATTTAACAAGACCACCACAACATCCATGCACCCCTGCTTCAATTCAGTTTCACCTGTTTCCCCATCTGAGCTACATAGATTCACCTGCAGATCCACTTTCTGAACAGCCCTGTTTCTTTCACTTCCATCTTCACAATCCATCCCAATCACCTGCATTAAAGTTTGATAACTCTGTGTTAGAATGTCACCAAAGGATAGCAGGAAAAACTGAAGCTACACATGATCCTTTTTTTTGAAGGAAATTATAAAACAAACAAACAGTTTCATCAAAACCCAATGTTACAGAAAAAGGGTGGCCCTTTTCTTAAAATCTTTTCCCACCTTGATTATATAGCCTATATTTCAATCAGCATTTACACATGAAAAGGATTCATCCACCTAGCAGGAAGCACTAAGCCTGGAAGATGCTTAAGAACTACACTGCATATAGATTTATGAAACACAAACTTTACACTCCTAATACAATAATCAGACAGCTTCCAGCTTCCTTGACCAAGGAAGTATAGCCAACTCCAAACTTCACCTTAAAGTGAAAAGTGTTAGGGACTACAGCTTGGGGATATCTAGTTTGGAACTAACAGGTGACAAATCTAGTTGTGTATCTAATAATGAGTTAAGCCCAAATTTAAAAACTAAAAGGAGTTATGAAGATACTAGTTTATCAACAAAAAGAAAATCTTCTGTATCATATTCTTAAGACTTTTTATACATCAGAAATTGATATAGAGAATATTTTGAAACAATTTCAATTAAAAAGCAAAGTGGAACAATAACATGAGTTAAAAAAAAATATTTTAAAAATCCTGGCTAGTTAAAAGCTTGTCCAGTAACTTCTCTGACAGCTAAGAGCAGAAGGCAGAAGACAGTCTGAGAAAAGTAAAAGAATTGCAGATGACTTCTATGAAGTCATCTTAAGTCCTGAAATGTGTCATGTTACTCCTATGTTATATTACCCATTGGTTATTGTCAACCACATACAGTCCCTTTTACTAATTTTGCTAAACCTTTGTTCTCAAAAATGGGGACAGAATTCAAAAATATGTTAAAATTTTGTAAGAAGTAATTTTTGTATACCTTCTAAATCTCTCACTTCTGAACAAATATTCCTTGGGTTTAATGATGAAATTTAGGAATAGAAATTCCTCATCTCCCACGTATCTTAGGTAGCTATTTGGGACACCAGATATTCTACTTTCTAAATAGATTTAGTTAATCTTCTATCCTTCTATCCTTCCTGTATCACTTACTGGTTTTTGTTCATCTCCATTCCACCATCAAAAATCTTAGGCTTTTCAGTCTCATTTTTCCCACTGTGTTGACTAGCAGTCTCATTCTTTTCTGAGCACCCATTAACCACGAAAGCATCCTTTAGAGATGTTGCAAATCAGGGCAATTCTTATTCTTGTCAGCATTTACAAATTGATGTCTTCTCTTCCATTACATTGCTTATTTATGTTAAGATTCAATTTACTTTTTTTGATAATTGCAGCGTGTGAAAATTTCTGCTGAGTTATCTGTAACATCTTCAGTACCCCTTCACAAGAATAGGAGTAATTTACATGTTCCTTTCAAAATGGTGTCAATTTTAGGCTAGGATGCTAATCCAGTATGCAATGCTATTGTACCTAGAAACTTTCTGCCATTTTAAATAACAGGGACTATCTTATCTCTATAGTCTCTGTCTCCTAATTGATTACTGATCCATAATAATATTTTGCCTTTCACTCCCTGACTAACTATTTGCTTGGCAGCTTTTAAAGCAAGTCACTAAGAGCTCATAACTGTCAGATTACTTGTGACAGTCTCAGGTTTCCTCTAGTGCAACCTTCTTATGTGCTATTCTGGCAGCACCTTGTTTTATACACACACACCATTATTCATCAAAGTAAATAGCACACAAAATTATATGAAAATCAGCCTTGAAGAAACATCTCACCACATGTTATGTTCAAAGACCTTAGAAGGATCAGTTAAAATCCGTGATCCGAGTGGAACCGCTGGTCGTCTATTACTTTGGTGCCTGTGTTGCATCTTGTTTTTCCTCAGACATAAAGCAGAAAGCCTTGTAATGAAGTTCACTGTGTTGAGAGACCTGAAAACACATTTAACTGAAATTACAGTTTTGCAGTAACCTAATTGTTTATGTCACTTACATGAGAGACTGGTCAAATAACCAAGAACAGAAATCACATTTACTAAAACATCAATTCAAATGCTTTTTAGAAAACAGCAACATCCCTTCAGTGAGCTGAAAGCCCAAATAATCCCAAAGTAGGCTACTGGAATGAAACCATTCAAAACATAAATACCTGGTATCATTTCAAAGTCCTATGAGAGAGGGGAAGGAAAAGAAATACAGAGGAAAACAATATCTCAAGACTGATATTGTACCTTTATGAATGCAAGCAAGAAATGATCAATAAAGAAACCACTTCTTCTAGTGGGTACACACTGTCAGCAAAATTGACATTTTTAACCCCACTCATTTTCTTCAAAAGATTTCACTCTGGAACTGTGACTATGGTTTTATACTTTTTAATAGGAAATTAAATAACTTTTTTAAGTGTAAACATAATGCATATATAAAGCCATCCAACATTTCTGCCATGTATTCTCCTGATCCCTGTTCAGTGCTGTCTTTGAAATGTAATGATGATACATGTTTAATTTCTATTAATGGAAATTAAAAAGTGATTCAGATTTTTGTATTACATGTGTAAATTTATCTTACATTGATGAATTTTACTTTACTTGGAATATCTTCATAAAGGATCAGTAATGAAAGAAAACAAGTGTGTAGCTAGTATTAGCATTTTTGGTGGGGTTTTCTTCATATTCTCGTTAACACAAGCTTTCAATGAGATGAGTAGAAGGAAATACCCCTCCAACTACTTTTACCCTGATAGGCTTTTGTTCTTTTTACCTTAAAATTATTCTAAGTCCTATTTTCTCCTGCTTTTTTATCTTCCTTTTTTGCACTGCTGCTTCTGTAAAGAACACACCTACAAATTTAATGCACTGGAAATACAATATGTAGTTACAAAAGAACAGGCGTAAGATACTTCTAAAAACATTCTGTGCAAATTGGTTGCAAAACAAAGATTTTTATCTCGAGGAAAAGAGTAGTACTTGATCGCAAGTCCTGGACTGTGAATTGAAAACTATTAATATGTACACATCAATACAAAGACTGGCAAAGGAATCACTTCAATTAAATGAACAATTCCTCACTTAACATGTACCTTTGAATGAGTCATGCTTTTAAAATGGCATTGTTTATTCATTTTAAGCTTACAGGAAAAAAAAAGGAAAAAAGATTAAAATTTCTTTTTATTTGTCAAAGTTTAAATAAAATGGAGTTTGCCTTATGGTTGACAATACCAAATAAAGCCACTGTTAATTTTGGCTGCTGAGACTGCAATGTTACCAGGACATGGAAGCATTGCCATACAGTGAAAATGTAACATTTAGGCCTATTAAAAAAAAAATCAAAACTTCTTCTAATGTTAATGAGTTAACTGTTTATTTGGGTTTTTTTTAATGTGGCTCAACAACTAAAACAATTCCAATTTATACTTCAATTACTACAAGTTGTTCATGGTTTTTATTTGAAAATATGTATGCATTTTTCGTAACATAATCCATAATTATTAACATATATGGGATATAATGAAATAATGAGACACAAAAATTAAGACATCATGACAATTTCTGCAAAATGCATAATTTACATAAAGGCAATGAAAAATAAAATTCTTGAAAATAAAAACAAATAGAAAATCCTCCAAAACCACAATTCAAAATTATTATTAAATTATAGAGATGCTTGGATAAAGATTCCATTATTACATTGCAAACTGTTTACAAATCCTCTTCCTCCCTCCATTATTTGAAAAGACCTGAGTTAGTATCTTGCATTTCCTGTGCCAGCATTGATATTCACCATAAAATACAATGATTCAGCTGCTAGGCTAGTCACATAATTTCTCTTGGCTTTCTAAATATCTCAATAAGAACATGAAAAGATGCACAGATGGGAACTATAGTCAGATGACTAAGATGATCTTACATCAGTAAAATCCAGCTATGCAAGCCTTTCTATGAAAAAGAGTGATAATTGAACAATTTTAGCAGATAAATTCTGAAAATGGAAGGCAAGTGGGGTAGGTGAGGAAGTTTACTGCTGCAGTCAATGTTAAATGCAAATGAACTCCCTTGAGCCATGCATATCCCTGAGAGTCAGAAGTCATCCACAGATCATGAGATTAGTGGGCAACATGGCTACTAAAAGCTTAAAAAGCATTAAATGACTCGTAAGCCCAAATTACATTTTCTGAAGCAAGTCATTGCTTGATTGTTTAACTGAAGTTCGCTAATGGAACAGGCAAACAACCTTTCTTGTTACCAGGTAATATGATCATACCCTGAAATTATGACAGCAAGAAATGTTGCCTGAAAGAATTAGGAGTTCTTTCCCTGTTGACAGTCACAGTCAGGAATTCTTTAAGTTTGATTATTAATCAAAACAATTCAACTTTCATCTTTAAGGAAATTAACATAAAACTGAATTACATTAAAAATTACTTAATTTTGTGGCAGCATAGCTATTTTCAGGAAAAAAAATCCTTTAAAGAAACAATGCACTTGATAACCATGTTGAAGAGCAACATGGAAGTCTTTGTTTCCCTGTGGAGAACTGCCTTTTAGACTTTACAATTCTGTCACTGTTACAAGAACAGATTAGGTCCTCAATTTAACTGAGAAATTTTAAGAAACACTTTAAACTCCTTCCCACCTCAAACAAGCAAACACAGCATCTTTAGTACAGCTTTTTGCAGGTGAACATGTAGAAAAATGTAATACACATCAACTGCCTGTCAGATCTGAAGTTAGCATTAAATTCATTGATGTTGTCATTAAAACCATGAGCAGTCACACCCATAGAAGAAAAATTAGATATAGGAGAAAAGAACTGCTCTAAAATTTTTTAACTGTGAATTACACCCCAAAACATATGCAAACCACTTAAGTGATGAGTAAAATTCTTTAAAAGTATCAATTCTGAGAGAGATGTCAGAGGGAAAAAAAAACAACAAAAAGAACAGAAATAATCTGTTACCTTTGACCAAGAACTAATTTAATGAACTTACTGGATGAAAATATTTTGACATTTGGCCTCCAACTACAAATCTAACAATCACTAAGTCTACTTGTAGAGTCTCTGTTATAAAGACAAAAATAGCCTATATTAGGAATAGTGTATGCAGCTTTTGTTACATTCCCATTCCAGACAGAAAAGTATTCTGGAAACAACTGACTTCATACAATTACTTCTGCTTGGCACCTAGTAGTTCATCTAGACAACATATGATCATTAATCCCCAACACTCTTCTGTAAAGCCTTGCTAATCTGTATTATCACCATCAGGCACAACCAAAACTCAAAACACTTTACACAACGGAGATGCAAGTGGCTATCAGCGACAGAAAGGAAAAAAAAATTCAAGATAATGGTAACACAGAATTCATATAACTATGAATTACCAGTAGTTATTTTTTAAATACATACATATTAATATTTCTAATCTAGGTGGAGTGACTTTACTGTCAACCAGACTCATTCATTAACCAAGTGCTTAATCCTATTCTATTTGACCAAGTGACTAATCATGCCCTCTTGGGGCTTCATGATTAGTTTTTCAGTCATATACTTCCAAAAAATTATGCACATTTGAAACAACAGGGTATTTCACAACTTCTCAAACTCAGCAGATCTAAAAATTTCAACTGTTTTCCTTTCTCATGCCCCAGGAATGATGCAGCCCTCCCTGTGAGCATACAGCAACTTCAGTAAAACTGCTGC
Source organism: Toxostoma redivivum (assembly GCA_013397375.1). Taxonomy (NCBI): domain Eukaryota; kingdom Metazoa; phylum Chordata; class Aves; order Passeriformes; family Mimidae; genus Toxostoma; species Toxostoma redivivum. The sequence continues at coordinate 228,570 of VXBI01005045.1, read as the reverse complement.
AGAGCAGTGCCTCCCAGGGTAGAGAAAACACAAAAGAAAAAAATTTTGATTTATTCTTATTCCTAAAGAGACAATAAAGTTAAGATTAGTTGAAAAGCAAAGCAGATAAAAACAAACAAACCTGCCAGATGTGATTTTAAGCACATATACTTGTGCTGAGTGAGAAGTGCCTGTTCTTCCAAAAGCTGCGAGGTAGCCTGTTAAAAATAGTCGAGCAAAGAGGAAATAGTTTATGCTACGAGAGAGAAGGGGAGATATATCCTGCGGATTTACTGGAAACATTTACTTGAATAATCAAAGAAGAGTTCCTCGTTGCCCTGCACACCCTCTGCTGGCTGCTACTTACACAGGAAGGAGGCAAAAGTAAAAAAAAGAGCTATTGAGACTTTATGTGTATATATACGCATAGTGAATATATATCTAAACCTCCAAATGCAATCACTTAAACTATTTTAACCATATTATCTACAAAATACTGAATATTTAAATGTATTGCCTAACAGAAGATGATTTGCCTCAACACCAACTATGGGTTTTTTTATTAAAGGTGATGAGAATTGGGATAGAGCAGCATGAATTTTACTACTGTCTACAGTTTATATTCAAGAACCTCATCCATTTACATTCTTGCAAAGGACTCTGGATGTCCATGGGGACTTTGATGAGCTACAACCTGCCTTGCCAGCTTTGAAGTCACTGGTGATGATGCAAATCCACTGGACAGCATGCTCCACTTACTGCGCTAATCAGCTCTTTAAAGGAGTAACTGCAACCATTATGTTTTTGTGTATCTGCCTTCATGCAATAAGTGGAAAGCAACAGAAACTTAAAGGACTCTCTCTTTCTTCCAGTATCAATGAAGATTCAAGGTTCCACTCAGATCCCGAAGAACAGATATGGGCACACAAAAAGATCAGCAACTTTCGATTACCCCATTTGGGCGCTTGGCCTCTGGCAAGGAAGAGAAACAAGTCTGTCCACTTCAGTTGCTCTGTCGGCAAGAAGCGATTGATGACTGCGCCAACATTTGGGACGTATCTCTCTAAAAATACAAAAACGAAGTGTCACACATCTTAAGAAGTTTCTGTTGACTTGAATTTTTAAAGGGGTTTCAACAAATCCTTTAACCTTCCCCCCAGGTCCCAGTACACTCAATCCCACACCGCCGTACCCAAAAGGGCTCGCGGCCGGTGCCCAAAGGCTCGCAGGTGCCAGGCCGGGCGTTCGCCCCCGGAAATGCCCCGCGCCCAACTCCGAGGGCTGAGCTCTACAGCACGAACATTTTAAAAGAAAGAAGATACCAGTTCCCCCTTGTCCTTAACTGGCTACCACTAACAAAACTTTCCTGCCTTCATTTAAACAAAACGAACGGGTAAAATGCTTCCATCGGCACGCCCCGCACGTCGAGCGCCCGCATCCTTCAGCGCGGGATCGGCGAGGAACCCGGCCAAAGCAGAGCTCCTGGTGTACGGGCGGCTCCGCGGTACCGGCCGACGGCCACTGCCGACGATTCTCACCGAGCCCTGTACAGCGCCGGCTCCTGCCCTGTCCTCGGAGCGGTGCCTTATAAGAACCAACGCCGCAGCGCTCCCGTACGGGAGGGCGACCACGCTCCGCCTGCCACCCGCGGGCACCACGCGGCCGCGTCAGCCGGCCCGGCCCGCCCAGGAGCGGCGGCGGCGCTCCGCGGGGCACGGCGGGAGGTGAAGTCCGGGCGCGCCGCGCGATTCCGCCCGCGGAAAAACTACAGTACCCAGCGGGCCGCGGGCAGGCGGCGGAGGGCCGTCCCCGCCTGGCGTTTGCGGAAACCGGCGCTGCGGCTGCCGGGGAAGCGCGGGGTACCGTCCGGAGGCCTCGGCCAGCCTCGCCCGGGAGCCAAGGAGCAAAGGGCCCCTCGGGCCTTTCCCCACTTCGCTTCACCTCTCGCCGTCAGGGCGGGGGTTTGAGATAAACCCGGCGCGGGCCTGGCCCTGCAAGGCTGCACGCCCTGCCGAGAGCGAGCCTGGAGCGGGGGAGAAAGGCGATCCCGCCTCGCGGGCCGAGAACATGCCCGCAGGCGGCCACCGGCGGGGGCAGGACCGCCCTCCGGGCGTGCGGGGTGCACAACGTCTGCCGCCTCCTCACCCGCAGGGCCCACGGCTTCTATGCCAGAGATGCTGGTGTCGCCCACAGGAAGAACCTGGGACTCCTCAGAAGGATCATGTGTCAGGTAAAGGCTGCGTTTCGGCGCTGGCTGCAGCCCTGCGGCTTCGGCCTTTAAGCCGAGGGGGTTGAGTGTCACTGCTCAGCCCAGGCGTTCCAGAGGTCCCTGGTCACGCCGGAGAACAAGTCTGGGGAGAAAAAAGGTGCAGTTTTGATAAAGAGAGTTAGTAGTGGTTAAATTTATTTCACAAGGCTCAGACCTAGAAATGTAGAGGAAAAACTTCATAGGCACTTGCATATCTAATAATTGTATTAGAAATAAGCTTTTATGAGATTTTATATCACCTATTTCCACAAGATGGCTTCATATTTAATAGTAATCTTAAATTCTTAGTGCTTCATGTTAAATTTGAAAAGAGTTGGCACAATAAAATAACCGGCAGAGATTTTCAGGTATACATAACCCCAGTTCTCAGTGAAACTGATGTTACAGAAAAAATAGAAATTAAACCCATTACAAACTGAAGCGAACTCTTTTTTTTTTTTTTAGTCAAAACAATTACTGCTTCCAAACAGTAGTTGATAGACATCAGAAAAGAGTGTGAAAGTGAATTGGCAATTATCTTATATTGAAAATACATTTATTAGAAGTCACCTGAAGTCTCTGCTTATGTAACTAGATCAACAGACATGCAAGATTTACTGAAATAAAAATAAGTACGTCTGACTTAGACTTCTTTTTTTCTAAGACTGGAACCTTCGTTAATGGTGTAGAGCTCCTGATATCACAGATGCATGCAAGAAGTTTAATGTGAGCAGTTTATTTCATTAACGTTTCGGGCACTTATTGCAAATAACAGTAAATACGTTTTTCTATCTCTCACACCAAACACCACCAGCAGAATGGAATTAGGTGTTCAATAAATCAAATTAATTACATATAAAAGAATTCTCTGCATATTTATACTCTGGGAGCTTAGTCCTTGATTTCAAAAGTCACCATGGAAGTTTAGTTGCCAGTTTTAATGCAGTTAATGACAAAGTATTCCTTACCCCTGCTGTCCATAATAGCTAATTAAAAATATTTTAATTTGGTCTTTAAAAAAGACAAAATTTTCTTATAAAAGGTCTGTTAATTCTATTTATAAAAACCAAATAAGATTCTTTCTTGTGTATTCAGCAGTAAAGTTGTAATTAATGTAATTTATTAAGTTGCGGGAGCCAAATAAAATTTATTTCAGAAGCAAGATTTGTTACAAACAGCCATCACTGTGAAAACTATTGCATTTCAGGAAAGCACTAAATTCAAGAATGTTTGGACAACTCATTCTGCATCTCCTATTGCATATGAAAGAGGAAGAATTTACATGGACAATTACCAATGCTGTATTACCAGGTAATAAATTTACAATTATGAGGTACTGACTTACAGATTTGAGACTGATTCTGTGTTACATTGCTAACTTTACTCATACAAATAGCTGCTGTGAATTAAATGGGGTTTACTTGGGAACAAAAAATAAGCAGGTGATAAATCTCATCTTTCTGGTGCAGTATAACCTCAGCTTTCAGAGCAGGAATGTAAGATTAACACAATTTTCTAATCTTGCACTAAAAGCCAAATGAACAGTAGTTCGTTGTAGTCTGGCAACTAGCACTGTGCTAAAGAGTGTCACAGAATCAGCCTATGTAACAAGCTTGGTACTATGTGAATTCTGTATAAAATAAGTAAATTATTCTTCATGTAAAAGTAAAGCCTGCAGAATGTTCTAGTTTTGGCAAATGTATTTTGTAGATAATTTCTCTGATCTAATATATTCTCCTGTTCCACAATCATTTGCAGAGACATAGGTTAGGAGGCAGCACGTGGTAGGGTAGAGGACAGGAAATCCATGTGCACCAGCCCCTGTCTTTGCCTATCCATGCTGTGAGAGAAGTAGCGTGGACTTGAGAAGTGCATTGCTGAGGAAGATGTGGGCAGAGCAGTTTTGAGAGAGTGTTATGATACATAAAAGATAAACTACTCTGTCAGGGTAAACCACTAAGAGTTAATTAAGTTACTCTATCACCCACAGCTGAGATCTAAATCTGCTTCTATTCCTACACTGTCTGAATATTTTCAGTACTGGGTTAACCTGTCTAACATCTTTCACGTTTTTCTTTGTCTCATCCTCTCCCAGAGGGCAAAACTGTGCACAGTACAAAGCTTTTATTTTGTTGCATTTTTCCCAACCTGGAAATGAAACTCAAGATAATCTTAGGAAGGAGGTAATATAAAATGGAATCCTTAATGAAGGCCTTCAGAGGCAGTTGTGGAAAGATGTCCACAAAAGCCCACCCCTACAGGGATGAGTACACATTTATAGGTTTTAGGAAATTAGCATAATTGATAAAAAGCACCAGTTAGGAGGACAAGTGGTGATACAATCCCCCCCTCCCCCGCTAAGTCAAGCCCCTTCTCTGGAGTCTCCCCTTCAGCACCAGTTGTACTTTGTCCATGAGAATGTATCTCCAAGAGTTGTTCTCAGCCTTGGTTCCCAGGAAGAACCAAGGTACCACTGGGGCCTTGTACATCCCAGGACTTAGAGCTCTGGAATTTGTTTTGTCTTTCTGTCTAGGAAAAGGCCATGGAAAAGTACAGAGAAAACTAGCTACTAGTACAATAGGTGACAGAGTTACAAATACATGTGTGAAAAATATAGAGAATATATGATAGGAAACACCCAAATGGCATCAATTTTAATTAGTAGAGGTTTTTTTTTAAATATATGAACATGACACCGAACCTTTGTTATGAAAGGCAGCATTGGAAGAACTTGAGAGGAAGGTTTCAGGACAATCATGAGTTTTGGAAATACGCTTTCTTCTTAATGTATATAACTAGAGCAAGAATGTTACTATTAAGTTTGTTACTTAAAAAAAACAAACTAAAACCAACCAGGAACTAGAAGTAAAAAGAAACCCAAAACTAAAAACAAAACAAAAAAATCAGACAAAAGTATTTAGAGAAGGTTAGATTTTAAATATTACATTATATTAACTATTGTTTATCAGGCCTTATTTTGAGAGCAACTTCAGGTATATTTACAAAGTAAAAATAAGTTGCTTAGATTTCTGACCTGCCTGAGGAAAAGGCAGGATGTATAAAACTATATGAAATTACTTGTTGGTAGAAAGTGGTCCATAAAACAGACTAATGATCAGCAATCATTTTCCTCTAGCATTGCACAACAGCCAAGACTAATTTATCAAAAGTCAAAGTGTGCCAAGTCTGAAAAAATAGAAGATGCTTTATTATTGGAATGCCCACTGGTAAGATTACTTTTTACTAGAGCATTTTGTGCAAAACTTGATGTAACATTTAGGATGGAGTGCTTTTTCCTTCCAAACTATTTTCTCAATGTTTATATGGAGTTAGATCATTAAAGGTTTGCAGCATGTGCCTTATTTATATTAACAGAACGTTTAGAGATATACTTCTCTGAATCTCTCAATAGTGCATTCACATGCTTTATTCATAAGATTTCATGGAAGATTTTAAAACCACTGCTTTTATTCTTATGCAACTAATCCTAAATTCCTTACAAAATAATTCTACTTATATTTTTCTTTAATTTTTTTAAATGGCAAGGACAGTAGCTGGGAGTTTTGATTTTCTTCAGATCTGTTGACATTAAAAAAACAAAAAGCAGATACACTGGAGGCCCATTGAAGTGATCCTGCCCAAAAACTGTTCTACTGTTTCTACCTGATAATTACATAATTTCTCTCCTTCACCCAGTGCCCACAGAGCTTACAAATATTAGCCCTATCCTTGCGGTGTCTAAAAACTAAAGTAGTGTAAATACCATTTGTAGCAGTTACTGTTGAGTTACCACTGAATGTCTTACTTTAAAATACTTAAGCAATTTTCTCTTCTAGATTGATATCAGTTAGATAAATAAGCAGTTAATTTTTGCAAGGCAAGGATTTTTTAAAGGGTGCCCTTTTTAGAAAAGGTAACTGTCTTGCAGAAAGTTTCACAGCACATTATGTCATAGGTAATTACTTGGCATGGACATGAGCTTAGAGATACTGATCTGATTAGCAGGCAGCTTTCCTCCTTCAGTTTTTGAGGAATGTGTATTTACTTTTGTGTTCTTCTGACAGTGTCAAAATGTTTTGTATCTTCCTGATACAAAGTTTTTTCTAATAGCCATTTTTTTATGTAGGGAGAAATGCTACCGAGTCCATCAGATTATAAAGCTTCCCTGATAGTCTTGACAGTGCAGAACTGGCTTCTACGTCTCTCTGCTGATAGTGGAGAAGTACTGGAAAAAGTGTATCTTGCTGGTTCCTGTTGCAAATTCTTCAGGTATTAAACAACAACTAGGCTTTGTATCATTAACAGTTGGTAGTAGTATAGAGGAGAAGGAGAGTTTAATATAATTAACAGTTATTAGTACTATAGAGGATAAGGGCAATTGTGTTATTTTAGTACTACCCTATGGCTGACAACAGGCTTGTTAATCTAGAACATTACCTGGAGTACTGTTCCTGCATGTTCTCACCTGTAGAAGAATTTCATCTACTTAAATATTATGGGGTCAAATTTTATATCAAGTTCCACAGAACCTAGCCTACTATTTGCCTTTCTCTGACAACTTTACAGTCTTTACTATTGGAATAGCAACCTACCAGGAGAGGATTTTAAGAGCTGAAAAACAAACCTCAAATACACAAACAATATGTTTGAAGTCTGAGCTGTTTTTAATTTGCAAAGGTTTTTCTCCATAAGGTATCCCTATTTCTCTTTTAAAGCAGGGCAGTTACTGCTTCTGGTAAACTGCTTCTTTTTTTTGGTTTTCAGAAAAAAGTATTTTCTTTAGGCTGAAGGATAAGTAAGTGATGATTAATAAAGGAGGGAGAAAGGTTAAGATAGTGAATATTCATCCTTTCCAAATTTTCCTCACAATCCTGTATGAAATAAGTCATTCCTAGTTCCATGGATTTCTGCATTATTGCAAACAGCAAACATCTTGAGCACCTCTTCAAAATTCAAATACTGAATTTTGCCTGGGCACAGGCATCTGCTTAGTTATATTTGATTGTATTTTATGTGAAATAGTGTATTAATAAATGGTTTTTAAATGATTAAGACAGGCCTTTCTTGTCACAAATAGGTATCTGAGCTGGGATACTCCTCAAGAGGTAATGATTGTAAAGTCAGCTCAGAATAAGCTCCCTGCAGCAGCACGGCAGGTAAGTGTGCTGAAAAACTCATTTTTACAACATTGAGAAAAAAAAATGTACAAGCACAAAGATGGGGACGTTATACTTGGTTATTATGGTAGCAGATAAAGGTGTCCTACCTTTAATAACTATATTCAGTATTGTTCCTTCCCAGGCAGGAATCCAACAGACTGTATTGTTTTATCTTGCTGTATTCCAAGTTTTGCCTCTTTCATTCATTGGAATGCTGGAAATAAACAAAAAGGTAATTTAATTTCTCTAATAATCTGTAATCTATATTGTAGTTCTATGACAGCTGTAGTTTGGGCACTTATTTCAGAAGTCATACTTAGAGTTTGTAAAAGCAATCGAAACATTAATTAGCAGCAGTGTTCTTGTGTCTGATAGGGGCATCGGGGCAAATATTTTTAATTATAATGACCAGAAGAGAAGATACAAATGGATTCTGCTACTGGGTTACTCTTTGACATGTAGCAGGACTTTAGCTTTTCTTAGAGCAATCATAAAAATTAGGGAACCCTAAAGTGTTTGTACACTTCTTTTCACCTCCTTAATGGAAGACAGATGTGAGTCTGACCCAGTCCTAGTAATAGTCTATTAATTCTAGATGCAGTTGCAAATGTTTCACATTTTTATTATCACTGTTACTGAATGACAAAAGTAAATAGGTTTTGCTTTATCAGTCAAGAACAAACAACCTGAGTTCAGTTTCTGACCTATAAGTAAGTGTATATACTTAGGAAGAAACTTTGAGCCAGATTGTAGTTTTGACTGTTCTAAGTCAGGAAAGCTCTGGATACAAATTACACATGAAACAGTACAAACACGCAAACTCTGTCTTTTAGGTTCTGTGCAGTACAGTGTCTTTTAGGGTCCAGAGCTACAAGCTGGAGTTTTAGCTGGTGCTAGGTTGGGTTGAGGCTCTCATTGAAATTGGGCCTGGCAAGTGAAGGCAGGGGTTAAACTTTTTCATTTGGGCCCATGAAAGCTTGGAGGTACTGTGTATTGTTCAAAATTAGTATTTAGGACTGGAAGAAACATTACCAGTATCAAAGGTATTCTCAATCTGGTTAGGAATGGCATGCCAGATTCATTGTAGTCATGGCAGGCAAAACATGTGAAAGAGCACTTCTTCAGCTGGGTCTGTAGTGAGTACTCATCAGAGAAATTGTTAAAACTGTAATGGAAGGGGCAGCATTTGAGATGTGACAATCCACCCAGCAGGGGATGCAAGCAGGGAAGGCAGTGCCAGCCCTGACACGGATCAGTGGAATGTTGTTAGATTTGAGTTGGGGTTAGTGTTACTGCTTAAAGCTGCAGAACGCACCCCGCGCGACAGCTTTACTGAGATGGCATACTGCAATACCACAGCACATTCTGAGTTCAGAGTGGCTGAGGTCTCAAGGATAGGAAGGAGACTTTAGGGTTTGAAGATTATTAGAGTTTGTGTCTGAAAGACACAGACCTAAGCTAACAAATGTATTGAGAAAGAGCAATAAAACTAAATAAAAGGCAAAGTCTCAGGGGTGAATATATCTTTCAGAACCGAACAAATCACAAAATTGCTGGTAGTGTTAAGATGTAGGTGTCTTACAGTTTCTGAGTTTCCTAAGTTTTTTATTGTTTTTAAGCCTGTTTTAACTGGTTTAATTGCTTTTTCACATAGTGAGTCAGATTAAAGAAAACTACATTTTCAAGCATATCTATTAAAAAAATCTATCAACTTCACATGTTGGTATCAATTAAATATTAAGAATTAGTTCATGGGGTTTGCTCAGTGATGTGTTACGCAGTGGCACAAATGAATAGTGCATAATTATTAAAAAAGATAAGTCAGCTTCTCATGTATATGTCTAATTTGGATTCAGAGAAAATCCTGTACTCTGTGACGGCTGGATAATGTAGTTTTAGTACAGCTGTACATAGCCATAGAGTTGTGATTAGACTAGTATTTCACCCTGGGGATGAAGAACAGAAGATCTGAAATCAGGACTTTTAGATTGAGTTGCTAGTTTTGCTAACGTGGGATGCTGAATAATATAATCTATTCATGTATGATAATAACTGGGTAGCATGATATGAAGATATACTGAGGATTGATTAGAGCATGAATCTGCTTGCAGAATATGACTAATGTAACCTCAGGTGTTACTGCAGTGCAGTGGATTAAAGAAACAGCAAAACAGATGAGTTACAGAAAAACACTGATCACAGAATTTGGTCAGAATAACAAAAATAAAGTGATTGAAAAATCGAAGATATAATTGTTATTTGTGTTCTCTCAATTGTTTCTTCTCTATTAGCATATTTTTTGCTTCCTTTTATTCCAGATTTTTGGTAATAGTGTGACAGATGTTGCTGTTTCTAATGGAATCCTGATTGTAATGTATAGCATGGGTCTGGTCAGACTCTATAACTTCAAGGCCATTTTGGAACAGGTAACGAAATAAAGATGTTTCATACAGTCCATGCTATTTTTGGGTAAAAAGTTATAAATATTCATGTACTCTACATAAGTATGTGGGTTCCTGCCTTGATCTGTTTAAGGTCAGAAGAAACAAATGGATACACTATCAGAAAAATTACTTACAGTAGTTACAGGTGGCAAACCATAATAGATACAGGGTTAGACAGGCACTTCTGGGGAGTTACATAAATGTTACACCAGAAGTGCTTCTCTCTACACACCTAGTCTGTAGTTAGAGATGATTAAGACCAGAAACTGGTGGGCATGGGGAAATTTGATCTCAAACAGAACTGCAGTTAGATTTGTGAGTTTATATCCTTCCAATCAAAAATCAAATATTAATTAAAAAATGAGACCTCAAGCAATATCTAAAAAGATAAAGAATGCAGTAGTAATAGAGAGTAAAACTAAACAGGAAGTAAGTATGCATTCGTATAGCTAAATTGTTCTGTGTTATTTTAGTTCATGGAACAACCTTTTGATTTGGGACAAGAATTCAACTGGAATGGTCAGGTGGGAGTTGTAGGAAAGTATCCATTTGGTCTTCCATGTAACATTAAAATAACAGGTAATTATGATCTTTGTATTAGCTTGACTATGTCTTTTATGGATTGATTATGGCTTATTTCACACTAAGAAAAAATATTAAAATTACTGTGCTCATATTGTGCTGTAGCTGTATTTCTGGATTTACACTATTTTAAAACGTGCTTTGCTTTACTTGTAATTACAGTAATAATTACATAGGACATAACAAGAAAACTGTTAAAGATTTTCAGATAGCTTAGTTGCTCTATAATCAATGCATGAAATGGAAACCCCTTTCTTTATTTCTGAGATGCAATTGCTCTTGAGAAAGAGGAACGACTAGGATAGCTGTTAGTAGCTCCCAGAAACAGTATGTGGTACGTAAGCAAAAGATGTGAGAACATTTACTCCAACTTGCAGAGGAAATTCAAAGAGACTGAATACAATTTGTCCTACTTGCATTTTGATACTTTGGTTGTCAGAAATGTGCCGGTTTCAGTGAAATGAATTCCTCAGAAGAGAACAAATTATTAAAAATACTTCTAATTCCTCAAATCATTCTTATAAATGTTCTGCATTATGTAATGACTTCTTTCTCTAAAAGCAAACAGTGGCTTCTGTTGGTGCACTTGAGATTAGAATTTGGTGCTAAGAATCTTAATGAATGACCAAAGCCTGAGGCTTCTTTTGAAATTTCTTTTCTTTAAAATACATTCTCACAAGCTTACACTTGAGGCATCTAAAAAAAAATTTAAAAGGTGGGTTTCACAGATATCAAAGAATGCATGCATTTATTTAGTTAGTTTTGAATGTTTCTATATTAAATTTTTTTTTCAGGTGATTGTCCACATAAAAAATGCCTTTTTTTCTTCAGAGTGTCAGATTATAAGAGACAAATCAATCCAATTTTTTATAAAAATGGAAGAATACATACACAAAGATAAAAGACAAACTTACATAGTGAAGTTTTAATGCAATGTTTTATCAAAACAAAGCAATAGGTTGCTATATTTGATGTTTCCGTTTTTGCAAAGGGAAATCTTCCCCCATTTTTCTCTCCGCCTCAATCTGTGAAACCACTCTTTTATGTTAGGGACCTGTGGAAAACCTGCTGTGTGAACTTTAATAGGAAGATTTGATCTCATGGCTTATAGATCATTGTAGTTTTTAGTTCTGAGATTTAAAACCTGTGTACTGGAGAAAACCTTTTTGACCTTTAATCATATTCAGGAATTTGTGATTTGGAAGTTTTGAACCCATGAAATATATTTTTCATGCTTGTCTTTTGCAAATAGTTGCATTCCTGTGGTTTTTGAGTTGTTTTCTTTCAAGAATGAGATGGGCAAATGCTTCAGTGAGCAAGATCTTAACAGTTTCAGAGTGCAGGCTTGTATTTACTATAATTTAACTGTATGTAGTTTTCTTTCTTACTTAAGTCCTAGCCTCCCTACTGAAATTGCCTGAAGGGATGGGCATTATTACAGTACTGTTTTTATGGTGTGAGGTACCCAAAAGGAAGTGTATAGAGATAAAAAATTACAGGCTAAGATGTACTGTGCTACAGCTCTTAACTGGCAAGGAATTGATTTTGGTCACAGTATGTGATTTTCTGAACAGCCCAGAACTTAAAACTGTAATTTGATTTATTGTTAGATTTTTTTTTTATTGTAATTTGATTTATTGTTGATACAGTAGTTTCAGAAAAAAAAGCAAGGAGAAGGATACTTTGTAGAAAACTTTTCTTGTTATTTCTTTGGTTTTACAAACTTGTAAAACCAAACAAACTTGTTAGTGCTGCCAGGAACAACTTTATTTAGATAAGTTTGCAGAGTTTAAAGTAAGCGAACAAAGAAACTCAACTAGAGATTGAAAACTGGCAAGACTTGGGAAAAGACTTGCAAACAATAAAACAGGAAGTGTTAAGCAACAAGAGCAAGTGACATACAGTGGGAAAGGTGGAGTTGAGGCAGCAGAATCACATTATCACAGTGGTTTACTTGACTATGATCTTGCAAATCTTTGCTAAATGAACATAAAAGGAAAGGCATATTATATAAGCAGCCTCTACTACTCAGTACTGATATACTATTGAGATACGTTTAATTGTATCATTTAGTCCACCTACCAGAAATTTTGAGGAACTTTGATATATAAGCTTTATTTATAAGGTTGTTTGGGTAAAATGTCACAAACTTCCTTAAATAATTTTTCATTTTCTGATGGATTTTAGTATCAGGTCAGTAGGTCCTTTGCTTGTGCTTCCATCTTCAACATTCTCTACATTTCCAACAGATGCATGAGTTTTTTTATAACCTATAGTTTGTTATCTCTTGCACAGAATCTCCCATTTCCTATGTGCCACTCCAAAAGGTAAATGGGACACAGCCACTTTCCACCTTAGGAAAGACTTCATTTCCATTGGCAGTGAACTAATTCCATTCAATCTAAATGGCTGAATTGATGGAAACATGAACAAAGGGAGAGGAGAGGAGAGGAGCACTCCATAAACATAATATCAGATGTTATGTGACAGCACCATTGGCATTAGGATAATTATCTAGACAAAGCAGGATAAGAACAAGTCAAAATCTGGATAAGACCTTTGGGACTCTCAGTCCAGATAAGAGCCTTGTTCTCCTTGCACTAATTCAGTTTGAGTTTTTTATATTCTGCCTGTTTAAATTCCCCTTGTAATTGCAGATTTTTTCCATGTTTTGTCAGTTTTTTCCCTAGCTGTTCTCTGTACTGTTAGAAAGAGCTGATCTTCAGTTTGAAATTGATTCAGTTATAGCAGCTGTAGAAATTGCTTTCATTTAGCTAGTTCGCAGAAGTTGTAAAGTTCTGTGCAGTCCATTTCATTCAAAGATGCTTCTCATTTAGTAAACAGAAGACTTGTACTAATGGCCTGGTACATGTCAGTAATTTATCACAACTGAACTGAAAGGAAAACTAGATACCTTTTGCCATTAGTTGCCAAAAATTCCATATTTTGATTGATTTTTATGAACTCAGCTACAGATTGCATCCACTGTGGTCTACACTATTTTGTTGTATTTCACAAAAGGAGAAAGCAGAATCTGAATATTCTATCTTCCTGCATTTAATTATGTTATTTGAGGTTGCTGCTTGCTGTTTCCAGTTATTTATCACTGTTTTTCCCAAGAGAATAGTGACCATTTTGATATGGTCTCTGATCTGTTCATGTATGCATCCTTTCTCAATCAGATGAGCTAGAATAATTTTAATTATTTGCTGTGTCTTTGCTCATAAGTCAAAGGTACTAAAAGAGTATTCAGCATCAAGATCTGAGAAGGCAGTAACCCTCTAGAGGGAACTGCACATGTGCACCTGGATGCTGGGTGAGGTAGCATAGCTGGTGCTGGAAAAGAGTTCATAGTCAATGTGTTTCCACCAATCTTCAAAAGTTCTGAAGAATTAGTAGCTTTACTGGAATTTGGAATTGTAAGGATCAATGGAATTATGACTGTTCTGCTACTAATGGTGTTAACATTACCGAATATTTGCAGATACCCCACCTTTGCTATTTGAAGCATCTTCTCTGGAGAATGCATTTCAAATTGGAGGTTACCCTTGGCATTATATCATCACACCTAACAAGAAAAAACATAAAGGAGTCTTCCATATTTGTTCACTGAAAGACAATGCTTTGGTAATATATTTAGAAAGCAGATTCTCTGAAATTAATGTGTATTATGTTTGTCTTAATCTCTTACTCTGAGTAGGTTACAATACCTTTGTTTACCAGTGTAGTGCTTTCACAGGGCTCACCCCAGTATCAAATTAGCTGTCCCATGGAGTTATGTGTAAAATACTTTCTTCTGAATCAGTATTGCTTCTCATATTTCCTTCATTCCAATACAGTAGTAGTGCTGTCAGAGCTACACAATGCTGTATTCATGACTTAAGTCTCATTACCTGTTGCCTTGCATGGTAACATCCTAATGCACTTCTGACTATTCAGCCTACTAAATGCTGACTACAGAATTATTTTAAATTTTAAGATACTGCAGAATAAATATCCTTAATGTTTGTAGTTTATCTTTGACTTGCACCTTTTCTCTCTCCCTAAAAAGATTTGATTGCTCAGTTTAATTCCCTTCTGTCCCTGGAAAGGTTTTATTAGTTAGTTTAATCTGTTCCTAATTATTTTTGTTTATGTACTATTCATCATATGAATAATATTTTTGTGTGAGCTCTCCATCTCAGCTTTTATTTTGAATCTGGAATTGACCTGAAGATCGTTCTGTATTTCAAGCAATTTCTGGGCCTCTTCAGAGTTTCTTGACTAAATAAGTCTCATCCGTAAATGTCCTTATCTCTTTTGCTTTCCTGATCAATTATTTCCCTCCTATCTTATTTTCAAAACTGATGTTTCACAATTGTAGCTGAAGATCAATTTTGATTCAAATGGATTTGCAGAATCCTTTCTCATCTTTTTTTTTCTATGTGTGGGTTCATATATTTGGCAATTTGAATGATTGATGTCAGCTAAATATAGCAACAGAAAGCCACTGCCAAAATCCCGAGATTTTGACTGGCTTGCATCTGATAGCTGAAATCACAAGGTATTCCATGCTTACATGCTCCACAAATAATTTGCACCAACGAGGCTGAACCTGAGGTTTGAAGCTCAAGTCAAACTCTGCTAATGTTTGTTGCTTGTCTTGACACATCTCATGTCTTAGATACTCAAATAGCTAGAATTGTTGAAGTGTTTGCACGGTGTAAGTTAAATTTTCATTCTGCTTATTTTCAGGAGAGAAAGGACAATATATAGCTAAGGGACAAGGTTATTGCTTATTGCATATTTAAAATCTCAAAACTGTTCCACTGAGTATCTTGAGAGTTGGAACTGAGATTTTTTATTATTATTGTTTTTATTATTGTTCCACTGCCATCCTTTCTGGTCATGTTTAGGAGCAATACTTAAAAACCTCCAGAAGTATATAGTGAGGAGCTCAGTATTTCCCCTTTAACTAGATCTGTGAGACTTTCAAGATACTAATATTCTAAGCTTTCCTTTTCTTCTTCAGGCAAAAAATGGCATACAGGATATGAAATGCTGTTCACTTGAACCTGACTGGATATATTTCCATCCAGATATGTCAGGCAGAATAATCCACGTGGGACCAAATTTGATAAAGTATGAGCCTTTTTTACTCAAATCTTTTATTCATTAGAGAAGTTGCATAACTGCATAAATTCAGTAGTCTGACAATTTGCAGGCCCAAACACTCATCAGACTATAGAAACTGTAAAATCTATTAATTTTTCAGAATCAAAAGTTCTTCTAGAAACATCTGCAAATTTCTGTGTGATGAATGTGGGCACTAGCGGTCAGAGTTTAAATTTTGGTATGAAAAATACTCAAGGACCTTTGTGTCAAAATTTCACTGATAAACATAAATTACAAAAAGAATTAATTTCCCTTTATTTATAATGCTTTAATGTAGTAGGTTTTAAAAATTATATACAAATGTTGTAATAAGCAGATTAGAATACATTACTTACTTTGTAATTTGTTTCTTTTGTAGAGTCTTAAAGCTTAAGGAAGTTAAAAATCATGCAGATCAAATGGAGATTGCAGAAGATTTTACGATTGTAGCCAACAGAGAAAACTGTGTGAGTTTAGTGTCTACGATCACAATGTATGATTTTGAGCTATAAACAGGGGTTTGCATATTTGAGTAATCACTGTGTTTTGTGGGATTTATCCAAGGTTTATTGAAAGACATTCTCTGTCTTCATTGAACTTTAAGCAGTATGAAAAGAATTTTGAAAACACTAACACTTTGAGGATAGATTTTTGAAACCCCCAGTCTTTAGTTTTCAGCATTCTTTAAGGTGTGCAGTGTAACCATGTATCATGGATTTAAAACATACTTAAAAAATGGTGACAGATTTCCTTCAAATGAAGGTGCCACCAAATGATAATTTTGTGCATCTCTGGTGCTCAGGTAAGTTGATCATACAAATATTATAAATGTTTCAAGTCTTCATAAGACAACGAAGACACTACATTGCTTTCAAAAGTCCATTCCTTTTTCTGGCTGTGCACACCTGTCATTCTCTTGTGACAAGTTTGGCATTCATCTAACCCCTGGTGAGCCAAATCAGTGCACGGAAGTAACAGAATAAAAACCTGGCAGAAAAGGTGAGTACTTTCTCTTGCTTGTTTTCCTGAACTGGAACAGGACTGGACTGAGTCATCAGTGGATTGGAGGAATGCAGAAAGGTAGAATCAAGTGTGAGAGGATGATTTAAAACTACTGGTAGAACTGAGCTCTTAAATCACCTCAATTGTTTTATGAAGTCTTTTGTGATACAGAATCACAAAGACAAATCTAATGTCAAAAAGGTTAAAAAGCATACGTGAAAAAAATTCTCAGTAGTGCCTGAAACTGTCATTTTGATTCAGCAGACAAGGCTATGTCTTACCTAAAAGCAAGTTTTTAGAGTTTGAATACTGTAAAATGTCTGCAAATCTGTGATGCTAATTTTTAAGCTTTTGCAGAAAAAAAGGTTTGTGTATTAAAAATCTGCACAAACTCAAGCACAAAACTTGTATTGAATTCAAAATTTGCCATACTGCTTTTTGAGAGTTGTGTAGGTAACTTCTGTTACAGTAAGAAGGAAGAAATATGAGTTCTAATCCTGCCTGTGCTGTGATTATTCCTTTTGACTTCTATTAAGACACTGATAACCTGGTTTTTTTAATATTTCTGGTGTTAATGAAGCCCAGTGGAAGCAGCCATAGTGGTTTGAGATGCTATTTCTCCCATCTTCTGGAAGTAAAAGTTTAGGAAAAAATTGGTGGTGATTTAGTAGTTTTAATTCTCATTCCAGCATCTTGGTTCTAGTCGCTTCTGTTCAAAAAATTATAGTAACCTTTGCCACCTCTGTGGAACACCTCTGAATATGAGTAAACAGCAATATATCTCCACTAAAGTCACCAAGTTCGTGAACTCACATAAAGAAAACAGCAGCACCAGGGCTACACCCAGCTAATGAGTAAAACAAGGTCAGAAAGCACAATACATGAAACAGATACATTGTGCAATTGATAGAAACTAAATTGCTCTGACATCTAGAGACATTTTTTTTATGTTTCTCCGAAGGTGAACAACAGTGTTACTGTAACAGCTTCTGGTCGAGTGGTGAAAAAGCGTTTTACCTTGCTGGATGATGACCCAGAGCAAGAGGTAACTGATGTAGTAGTAAGAGCACTTCATGGATTATTTCAGTGTTTAGCTAGCCAGAAGCCCTTCTTGTTTCGGGAGCAGTGGGTGTAACCATTACCTGTATATATCCTTGAGTTCTTTATTCCTCTTCTCTTTGTCTTCCTCCAGTTGCTTCACATGCTGTTTATCATCTTTTCTTCTTGGTTGACATTTGAGCTTTGTATCTTTCCTTTCTTTCAAGAACTGATCTTATGCCCCACAATACCATAACTCCATGTGACTTCAATAGCACAGAAAAGATATGTTAACGTGACAAATCATTACTCTTTTCATCATTTAAATATCTACTTTGAACATTTCTTATAAAAGCATTTTATTAAATGAAAAACTTCTTCTTTTCCTCTTATTTAGGATCCTCTTTTTTATAGTATCTCTAAACTTTTAATTTTTCTATCCCAGTTACTTTGATTGGATTGTAGGATAAGGTATTTAATACCTTTCCTTTAAGTAACTGCTTGAGAATGAAAGCACCACTTGAGTCTTAAAAGGTTATGAAAATATTTTTAGCTCTCTATCTAGAGCTGGGTCTGTAATTGACATAAGCACAACAGGTAAAATTCATCAGTTTCTGGCAGTCACTCCTTTATTCTGAGGAAATAGATTTTACTATGGTAAAAATATAGCACAGTCCAGTATATTAAGGGTCTATAGTTATTTCTATTCACTTTTTCTTTTAACCATAAGAAAAATAATTGTTCACTATTTTTTTTCCTGCTGTTACACTTTACTTGTGATTCCAGTAAATGTTTGGACATTATGGAAGAAAAAGACTGGTTTGAATTTAAAGAATTTGTCACAATGAGATAAAGGCAATTAAGATTGTGAACCATCTTCACATTTTGGTTTCAGTTCTTCACTGACATATAATTTGTGGAGCCACAGAGAGATCTGAACAGAACATGTAGATATTCATGGAATTACTCTAATGTACCTGTTCCCTCAAAACCAATGATGGTTTAAAGCTACACTGTCTCTTAACATCTGTGCTTCAAGAGCCTAAATACATGTCTTTGGCCACTTCAGAAGTACTTATTTTCTATTTTCTATATGCTACATATAAAATACATATACTTGCACATTAGGATTTTTCAGAACATCACTTCCTTTTCTCCTGCTTAAGGAATTTTGCTGAAATACCCTGGCAGCTCATGTTGGGAAAAATGCCTGTTGGGTATTAGGCTCTCAAAGTTTTCTTTTGGATGAGAAGACTTAAGAACAAGAATTTGCCCAATTCTGCTTTCATGTGAAGAAAAAAGAGCTATGCAATTTAGGTAGAGGGGAATGTGAATTTATGTTTGATTTGTAAACTTGAGATTTTGTTTTTCCTAAGACATTCAAAATTGTGGACTATGAAGATGAATTGGATTTATTATCCACTGTGGCAGTTACTCAGATAGGAGCTGATGGAAGAGCTCACCTTGACTTTCATTGCAATGAACATGGGATTCTACTTAAGAGTATTCCATTAAAGGAGTCCTGGGATGTGGTGAGGAAAATTATTTTATTCCCACTGTCTCTTCCTCATACTTATTTACATACTGCTTGTGTTCAGATTTCAAGCAGATATATAAGTAGTGTTGCAAAGGGATGAGATTTGCATAAAATAATAATTACAACTCTAAAATTGTAAGTACTCTATCAGACAGTAGTTAATTTACCTGAAAATCTCCATTATTTGAAATTGTGATTTTTTTTTTTTTCTTGTTGCTTGATTTGTTTGGGGTTATTTTGGTTAGGCTAAGGGTTGTCTCCTTAATGTATTTCTGAAGTATTTATCAACTTAAATAGTCCATGGTTAGTTATGTCAGACTAACTTTACGACTTGTAAATAGTCTCCCTAGTTTAACTTGAAGTACTCATGCATAGAATGAAGCATGGACTTCACTGTATAGATATTTGGGAAGATGGAATGGGTTGTTCATACAGTCCAAGTTTAGGTGGACATCCAGCTTAGACGGTCTGAAATTTTCAGCACTGTTACAGCTCTTTTATCATTGACTGCATAGGCAACTTGTCATCTTAAATCAGATGCTCTGAACTTAGATTCCTAAAATAGGGATGTGAGAAACCTCTCAAAGTTTTAAAATTCTGTTCTTTATCTGGAAGAGTAATCTCTGTGTATCCACACAAAATTTCTGCCTGATCATGGAGTTCACCATTGTTAAATATTTTTGTTCCTCGTGGAAAATGATACAGATATTAGCAAGTTATGAAATAGAGACTACAATCTAACTTTTTTTTTCTCATTTCAGACTTACAGTCATGAAGTTTACTTTGACAAAGACCTTGTATTACATATAGAACAGAAGCCTAACAGGAGATTCAGTTGTTATGTTTACCAAATGGTATGTGATACTGCAAAAGATGATGATTCTTAATGCTATTAAAAAACCAGAAAGTGTTCAGTAAAAAAAGGAGGGAGAACTTTTGTATATATTTAAGCCATAAACACCAGCTACAGAGACTTTTGGATGCTATTTAAGGATTCTGCAAAAGATGGTGGTTCTTAATGCTATAAAATAAACCCAGAAAGTGTTTAGTAGAAAAATGAGGGAGAACTTTTGTATATATTTAAGCCATAAACACCAGCTACAGAGACTTTTGGATGCTATTTAAGGACTCCACACATAGTAGTCAACTACTGTTTTTCTGGGTGGATTTAATCTTAACATTTTGTACTACTACATAAGGTCTTGTTTCTTTTTTTCTTTGTGACACTGTACGCTTGCCTGTAGTTCATGGCTTTTCATGTATTCATCAGTTCACCATTAATGCTAGATGCAGCATTTATTGCTTCTCTTCAGCAATAGGATTTAAATACTGGACATCAAGGAGAAAGACATGGACTTACTTATTATCTGCCATCTGCTGTGGTCTGTCTTATATAGCTTTACCTATGCAACTCTAGTGATGCCTTGGGAGGCTACCTAGAACAGAGGCTAGACAATGTTAAAGGAATAAAGTAGGTATTTATTAAAAGGCCTTCAAAGAATACAGCTTGGGATGTACAAGAGCCCGGCCATGGCTCTACCCAAGATGGATGACGGGTCACACGTTTTCACACTTTTGTAAGTTTTGGTCCATTACATACTGGGGTTAATTTTCCAATTACAGCTTCAGGTTATAACGTTTCATCCTCTCAGATTGCTCTCCATAGTTTACTGTTGTTTATACTTTTTGGGCCTGAAGCTGTAATGGTGTCCTTGGTTCTCGTTCTGGAAAAAGTTTGTTTTATCTAACTAAACTGTGAGGAGAACTTGTTAACACTTTATATGAAGTTCAGAGTTATATACTAATGCAGTACAGAATCTGAAAAATAAGAAAGCTAAAACTTAAGGCATCACTAATACAAACTGTTAATCAATCAAAGTATGTAAAACTATCTAGGATAAATTTTGTATGTAGTATGAAAATTGTAGTGTTACCATTAAACCACTTAGACAAAATCCTTCTATTAGTTGTGTGTGAGAAATAAAATCGCTCAGGTTTTCTGGTTGTGTAAGTTTTGGTTTAAAGAGAAATATTAATAAATTATGTATTTTACTGTCTTTTTTATATTTTATACGTTTTTACATATGTATACATATATATATATCTCTCCAAGCAATTCTCTGCCTGTCCCTGTTTGGCCCAGTCTGAGCCAAAGCTCTCAGCTCTTCACCCTTATTACTGTGTGCAGCCTGTCTGATGCATTGGAGTTCTGTGTGGTGTATTCAGAACCTGCAGAACAAAAGCTTTCATTTTAAATTAAAAAACGCCCACAACAACAAAACACAGGCTGTAGACTTCATGGTGATAAAGATGGGCTCAGAAGCATAGCTCACCAAAACAGAACTCACTAGCACCACTGTCATCATAAGCATGGTAACTCTAAATGCAAATATTTATTTTTGCTCTAAGCTTTACTAATTAAGTTGGATCATTCTAGAAGATGCAATAGAGAAGAGCTCTAGAAAAATGATAAAAGTTTTCTATTGCGAGTTTTTAAAGAAAACGTAATGCAAAAGAAAAAGTGAATTACAATTGTGGAAACAAAAAAACAACACTAAAAGGACATTTAAAAAGATAATGAAACACAGTAGAAAGAAAGGGCAGCAGCAACACCCAACTTCCATAAGTTTTCACTTTGGGTCCAGGAAAGAACACCTGCTATTTTATAAGAACTATGTAAGTAAATATGTGAAGGAGAAACTAATATGAAGTTGTACTCGTAAGGCAGAAGACCCAACTTTAAGCAGATACTTAAACTTTATGCTCATTGCTGTTTGGATTTTTGAAGAAGTTCTTCCCAGAGAAAGACATTGAAACTTCATCATTTATTAAATAGTGCAAGTACTGTTCATGAAGACAAGCTGTAGCTTTCAGGAGTTCACTGTGCGTCCTTGTGGCTAATTTTTAAGCTATGGCAAACTAACCAAGTGATAGTCTGCTAAATCTATAAATGACACCAGTTTTTTGTTTATTTTTTTAATGCAGCAATTTGTAATGACCAAAAGCAGCCCAGACTTTGATGAAGATTGGGTCTTGTGTAAGAAGTTCTATCACTCTAAATGCACACTGTGTTGCTGCACTACAGATAATGGCAGATGTTCCATCCTGGCAGGTCCCACATAGACATTTTCATTCAGAAACAAGAGGTTTCTATTTTCTTTAAAACACCTTGAAAGCTATTTAAGAATAGAGAATCCCAAACTACTAGCCCTGAACACTTCAGAGTCTTGGCACCCTACTTACAGTCTGGAATACACTAAAGAAGCAGAATCATTAAATGCTTATGGCTATGCTTTTCAAGCTGTGAGTTGCCTTCTGTACCTATGCAGAGACCCAGAAAAATCCAAAAATAAACTTGTGTTTAAATGGGAGGAAAATGCAGACCACAAAACAGTAGTTTTTACACTGTTTAAAATAATTCTATCTAAACCAAATACAGATATCTGCATGTTTGGTGGCAGCCTACCTGAATCTACTGCTTTTCCTTCAAATTAAATTTCTAAACAAAACTCATCCACCAGAAAAAAAGCTAGTACTTTACTTTGCCATGAGCTTTTACATGCAAATGTTAAAACGCTATTTAGTCACTGTTGCTGGCAGGGGTGTACTATTGATAGTAAATGTGAATTAATGCATTAGATTAATTAGAGTAAGAGAAGACAAAGATTTTATTTGCGTCTCATAGGTAGTATCTAACTCCTTTATGATCAGAAAACCCATTTACTGATAGGGTTTTATTTTACAAAAATCAGACTAAGGAACTGTTAACATGAAATTTTGAGTACCCTTGCTTCCTGTGATTTTCAGGGGATGCTTAGCACTCGTGCTGTGGTTTCCAGAGTATGCAGATAAAGCCTCAATTAATTACATCAAATGCAGTTTCAAGTGCATCTTTTAAAAGATCAAACCTGAAAGGCCCATGGCTTATGCTTCCATTATTTCCACTAGCACTAGATGCCCAAGGGAAAAAGATTATATATACATATACAGAGAGCTGTAGATAGGTAAGTGAACTGTTAATGTGAGGAAAGACTCAAATGTGTATTTCAAACATAGAGTTGAAGGGATCTTAGCCACTTTTGCCAGCATTCACAATTGGGTAACTTCACCCAAACTTTCTGTATTTTCAGCGTGGAAAAATGGTTTTATTTTTTGTTTGGTTTTTTGGGTTGGTTGGTGGGTTTTTTTTTTTTTTTTGTTTGGTTTTGTTTGGGGTTTTGTTTCTGGATATGTCCAGTTACTTTAACAGCACAGTTTCTTGCTCATTTTATTCTCATTTTGTCTTTTATTTTCCTCTTATTATTGAGAAAAATACCTTTTCTATTATTTAACAGTAACTGAAGATTGCCACAAACTCAACAGCAATATTTTTTTTCCTTATGGAACTGTAACAGCTATCCCACAAGATGGAACAGCTAATAAATTAATTTAGTTCCTAGTTATAATAAAGATTGTTAACAGGAATACCTGCTAGAAAGCACACCTGTGTAGGGTGGCATGTAGGCTGAGTGCTTTCTGAAAGAACACTTGTGAGGAGCTGCTGTTTGCTGGTTAAAGCAGGGTCTCTGAGCACTCTGCCTACAAAAAGCACGATGTTGGTCTAGTAATTAAAAAGGTCATAGACTAGTGAATTTATGTTGGATTTCACCAAAGGTTGTTTGAAACAAACTTTCTGCTGATCCCAGAATGAGCAAATCCTAAATGGTAAGTGCAAAAAAGGGGAGGTAATAAAACTGATTTTGTAAGACCGAACCACAAAAGAATATATAAAACAGCAGTTGAGTTCTAACTGATAAATATTGCTACACTACAAAACCTTTAAAGAGCTTATTTTTTCTGGACTTGATCTGATACGCCTGTAGCAATGCTTCACCAATAACTGAATTGTATCAACAATTCAGAGGAGACACTTGAAGCTTTCTGGTTGCTAGATTTGTAATTTCTACAACTATAGTATTTATTTCTGCTTTACTGAAATTACAAAATGATGACCAAAATCTTCAGGTTATTATATTCTCGTACAATATAGAAAGAATTAGAAAGAATATAGAAAATAATGTAAGTGCATTCAAATATTTATAAAGTAGTCAAAGTGGTTGCTTTGGCTAAAAAAGATTAACAACTGCAAAAATAGATTGCTTTTTTGGGGGCTGATTTTTTTTTATAAAAGAAACTAGGTATCTTACCAGAGTGAAGAGTTAAAATAATGTGATTGTTAAGAGCTGCTTAGTATAGCTTAGTAACTCATTTAGTAAACTGGAAGTACAAATGCCTTATTCCTGCCTGAGTGGAGAAGGACTAGTGTGTTGTTGAGAACATTATATTTTTAGGGAAGACTGAGGGCACATTCTTAAGAAGAAAAAAGGAAACATGGTAGGGAAAGCTAAAATTCACTGGAATTACTCCACAAAGTGACTCAAGAACTCTGGCTTACTTGGGCTGCTGCAGGAAGAGCAATGCATTCCACATGATAGGCTTGCAGGCTCTCCAGACAGTCTCCAGTAACAGCTGCTTGCCAGAAGACAGGCAGGAAAATTATTCTGTTAACGTGTTTACTTGGATGTTCCGTATTTGGACTCATACATTGGCAATTGTCCCTATTATCTTCTGTATCTGCAGTTAGTCTCAACTTTGGATGTTGCCTGCCTCTACCATGCAATTTGCAGCATGGTTGCACACATTTCCATGCTGTGGGGCAATGGAAATCTAGGAAACTCCTGAATCTTGACACCACGCTCTTCCTATTTTAGCCCTTTATAATTATATGTCATGCCGCTGCCTCTTCTTTGTACTGCCTGAAAGCTGGCTTGATTTTATGGCTGTCATAGGAACATTTTGTTTTGTGGACTTTGGTCCACATACTTCCAGCATTTCTACTTCAACAAAATCATTTTTTATTTTCCACTTGACCATGACATCTCAATGATTGGCTCAGGACAGAGAAGCAAAAATGTGATCCCAAAAGGGCTAGCCCTTTATTTGTATTTGATAAATACAGCTGTTTAGAGACCCAGGTGGAATTTCCCAGCCTAGAAACTTAAAAAATATGGAGTGACTTATGTTGATAAGATTTGCTTTGAGCATAAAAAGAGTGCACATCCTGCCTTTCTCTTGTCATTTGAGTACATACTCACTGGCAAGGCTGGTGAGTGGTAGGGAAGAAAGTCAGAAAGCACGAGCCAAATAAAAACTGAAAGCAGTAAAACTTTATAATCTTGCTTTGACAATTCCAACTATTGTCCCACAGTTCCACAACTTTGAAAAGCTTCTATGAAATAATTATTAGAAAAATATCCTACAACTCACAGGAGCAAAATGTTTCTAGATTGAAGATCAATAAAGAGTTTTATCGCACAGGCAACAATGACTGGCCTATGACTAGTATAACACTCTGGACAAAAGGTGCACTATGTTCCTTATTTTATCTTAGCAAAAGCTCTTTCTAGGGTGGAGAACAAGTAAAAATCATTTACTGGAAGAGTCCTGTTCCACAGTCACAATTTGCAATTTGCAAAGACAAATTAGTGATGTTCTCAATAGCAAAGGTCAAACGGTTCTGTTGCTTAGGCATGGAACTCAGTACCAAAAAGAATAAAAGGATCATTTTGGTTTGTTTGTGCCATTCAATCCCTAATTACTTGAACTCCTTTGTCTGTATTACTCCTGGTAAGATAACTTCTACAGAGGTATTTCTAAAGCTTCCACAACAGTCAGTTAAATTAGCTGCCACAACAAAGCTGACTGAACAATCTCAGCACTTTTGTTTGTTTACAAAATGAACAGCCATCAGGCTTCTCAAAAACTCGTCCAAATGCTTTAAGGGATACTGTAACTTGTCTGGAATACCCAGGTCTAAGGCTTAGATCTTAAATGACTTGTCCAGCATGGAAAAAGAGATAAAGTTGTCGCCGGTAAAAGAGACTCAACTCTTATTCTAAGTACAGCTTTGGCAAGTCAGTTATTGGTCACTTGAAACTAGAAATACTTCCTGTATTTAAAACGTTACATCAGAAGCACAAAACAATGGTCTATGGTGACATGGTGTGTTGCTTAGATAGGCATTTATGTACACTTATGTTTAAGCTGCTACTCTCAAAATGTATGAATGGTATAGCAATAATGACAGCAGTTGCCAAGTACCACACATGTAATACTGGCAGGAATCCATTGTTAGCTCTTCAAAATAATCTGTGAATCTGTCTGCTTTCATTGGTTTTACTTTGTCTGTCTACTTTGAAGTTGTTCCAGATCTGAAGTCACAGTTATTCTACATCTGACAATGCAGCAACCCAAAGAAAGAAGTGCATGTTAGATCATAGTTAGTTCTGTCCCAACAGAACTGCTAAGAGGGAACACACACTGATAGAGTTGGTAATTTACTGGGAAAATATCATTGTCTCTAGGAGACAGAAGCTCTGGAAAAAAATAGAGATTATGAACTGCTGTAGAACCTATCCACAGTAATGGTTAACAAAAGCAGGTGTTCATTGATCCAAGAGACTTGGAAGACCTACACAGGATAGTTTCATTTTTATGCCAGTGGGGGGTTATTTTCCAAACAGACCATCAAGTGCGTCATTCAGCCCTCAGCAGTCAACTGTATCATGTTGAGTTCCCACCCCCAAGTGAACATTGTAGCTGCACTAAGGAATGCTTCTGATTCTGCACCAATCTGATATTTGCACCAGGTGGGCAAGCAGAGGTGGAAGAACAGGAAATGTGCAGAAATACAGGCTGGAGTTACTAATGGTGCTACCTGAAATCTCTTCTGCATTACAGATGTTCCATAAAGAACATTTCACTTTGTCTAACAATTTATTTTGCACTTTGTTCTGGTTTGGTTTATTTAACAACCTCTAATCTTTAAAATTTCTTCAATTCTATTAAAAAAAATAAAAAGTATTCATCATTACTTTGTAAAACTAGGTTTCATATTCAGTTCAATAGAATTTTGTTGCTGCTCTTGTTATTTGCTGCCTGAAGGGGATAAACCAGTTTGAGCTATAGGGGTTCATGAAAATCTTCTGAGAGATAAAGTTTTAGCTTAAGTAAAATCCACTTGAGTAGAAGATTCCTAAATGGAATTGTTGGCATACTGGATGTAACCAAAGCTTGTTGAAATCAGTGGGAATTGGAAGCATTTTGCAATTGGGAGATTTAGGTTCATAGGAGGCAAATTAAAATAAACCTTTATGTCAGTTTTTATGCTTTACAGAGACAAAAGTAAATTTTTTCTAACCATAATATTGAGATGACCTGTGTGCCTCATAATATAATGACAATCTGGCACCCTCGCAAGATTGTGCATGAGTGCATTCATTGGAAGATTTAAGGCTTAGCTCTTCTCTTAGATGTTGTGACTTGTGAAATTTAACAATATAAGTGTTCTACTTACCATTGTGAGTAGAATGAGTAACCAGTTAAATCCTGAGGGCAGGTCACACCAAATCCGTGCAAACTAAAGCTAAATATCTTTTATAAAAGTGTTGCTCAACTCAAGCTTTTCCTTAAAAAGTCAGTGTCTATTTTTAGGGGATTAAACACAATCATGAAGAAATATTTTCTTCATCCCCCTCCAATCTGGCTTGGTCTTCATGTCGCTATGTAGATATTTCCAACACTTTAGTAAGTACAGTGTTTGAATTGGCAGTATTCTACTGAAACTATTTTAAATTTCATAAAACTGTTTCCTTTCATTTTCTAGGCCTCAGTTTGAGTGTGAGAACCAGAAAGCTCAAATGCTAGCCAGAGGAAATAGTATTTTTTCTCACAAACAGTTAATGAACTTCTATTTCATATGCAGTTCAATATTATATATATATTTAAAATAAGCTAATCAAATACCAGAAAATTAGTGTTGAATATATATTTGGGCCTATCCTCCTACTACATTTGACAGGCTTCAGAGCCAACTGAATGTTCTACACCAAAACAAAAAGTAACTGCTGAATAAATTATTTGACCAAACTGGTCTAATCTATCTTTGGCAGGTTGCCTATTGTCTCTTTTGCAATTCTGTTTGGTTTTGTTTTTGTTTTATGCATTCCTTTTTTTCTTTGCTAGTGGATATTTGATATATTTGTGCTATTCAACAGAACAATGTCCACATCCTCCTGCATACTTAGGCCAGACTCCACATATGAAACTGGTTAGTATCTTTTCTATTTGCAGCACTGAGTGAATCCAGTGAGAAAGGGGAAATCATGATAGCAAGACTGTGCTCCAGGTAAGTACATCAGTGTCTTTAAGTGCGCTCCTCCTCTGCATTTTATGTATGCTCTGTCTCTTCATCGTAACAGCGCTCCTGCTTTATCTGTAAGTGCTTGTGTCTGTGGTGGCTTATCTTCATGGCGGGTCTGTGAACTCCCCAACCTCCAAAACAGCCTCTCGGCACAAAACCCGTGACCACCAGTCCTTGGCTGCCGGGGGGAGCGCAGTCGGGCTGCCACCATGGCAGGGGACAGGCTGACACAGAAAATTCTTTTCTAAGGCGGAGTTCTGAATGCGACGGGACGCTCGGAGAGGGCAGGGTGGAGGGGCGCGGAGGAGCGGGGAGTGCCGCCCTGCTCCTGCTCCCGCCCCTGCTGCGTCCGTCCCGTCCCGTCCCTTCCCCGCCGGGCCCGAGCCCGGGACCAGCGCGACCCCGCCCGGCCGCCGGCTCGCCCCTCCTTCGCGGTGCCCGCTGCCGCGCACGGGGCTCGAAAGATGGAGGACTACGGGCGATTCTTGGCGCTGCTGGCCTCTACGCTGCTGGTCGGCTTCTTGTCGGTCATCCTCTCCCTCGTCTGGGTCTTCCATTACCGCGAGGGGCTTAGCTGGGACGGCAGCCCGCGGGAATTCAACTGGCACCCCGTCCTCATCATCACAGGCTTCGTCTTCATCCAGGGCATCGGTGCGTCGGGGGCCCGGGTCGGCGCGGAGCTGCGGGGCAGCCGGGCCTGCCTGGGGCCGGGGCCGCGGGGAGCGGGAGGCTCCGGGCGGAGATGCGGGGCGGCCCCGGCTGGGAGCGGGTGACAGCGGGAGCGCAGCAATCTGTCCGCGGTTTAGGGAAGGCAGCACTCCCGGAGAAGGGACAAAGAGCCCCTTGTAATAAGCCAAAAATGCTACATATGGGGTTTGGGTTGTTTTGGGGTTTTTTTCTGCAAGCACTTATTTATCCTGGCCCGGGGATTGCCGTGCACTTTGAGTAATGCTTGCGAGGTGTGTTTTTCCTGGGCAGCTGGAATTTATGCAAGTTGAAAATCGAAATGCCAGAAATGCTGCCCTAGGAAAGTTTCTCTTTTGGCACTCTTCCATGTCCCAAGAAGAGAAAGGAAAGTTCAGTACCACAGCAGCTTGATCCAGGAGCGGGGTTTTTGCCAGAGAAAATGTAGCAACACAAGCATTATTAAAATGTAGTTCTTCAGGCTAGACTTAGGATGAATTGCTTTGTAAAGTATATCTCTTAAATTAATCATTTATTCTGTTGCTTAAATAATATATAATTATTAAGATACAGGGTTGCTGCTTTTTTTTTTTTTT
>VXBI01005045.1:72758-198862 GCA_013397375.1 Toxostoma redivivum | reverse complement strand
TTTTTTTTTTTTTTAATTTCTCTAAGAGTGCATGAGCTTAGGATTTCATAGAGTTCAGTTGTGGACTAACATTTTCCCATTACACTTCCAACCAGTCAAAAGACTGGAAGATGCCAAAGGCTGTCTAGTTCTGGCTATGAAGAGAATGCTGTAATTTGAACACACACTGTAAATTTTTGTTTTTGAGTGGGAGTGGTGCTCAAGCCTTCTTGAGACTTTAAGCTGCAAACTACTATTGAGCAATAAACCGTATTTTGAAGCTGTTTTACATAATATTGCCCAATAGGAAGTGTAATTTCAGGCTATAAATAAGCAATGAAAACCACCTGTTGACTTCACTAAGATCTATACTACTTAATGTGCTCAACCTATTTTTTTTATATAAGCATAGAACTTTTGAAGAAAATAGGGAGAGGCTTTCTGCAGCTTCTTCCTATGTATTTTCTACTTTTTTTCCTCTGAAGCTCAGTTTTTTTCCTTTGTGTCACAGAGAAAAAGGGTTGCCCCAAGCCCTGTATAAGTAAGGATATATGTAAAGTAAGTGGAAGTTTACCATAGCTAGGAAACCACATGCATACAAGGAATTCACTAATAATACAGCATCATTTAGGGAGGAAGTCCTATTACTTAACAGGAAAAGCAAAGTTGGAGACTGAAGGGATATTGTAGTAAATCTGATGAAATATCAACAGTAAGATACCACTGTGAATCTGATTCAAATTTGGCCTATGGAAGTCTGCCACTAAATTCAAAGCAATTTGGATGAGAGTGGGAAATAAGATACCTCTTTGGACACATACAAGAAAAAGAAGTCTTTAAGTAGTTGAAAGTAGAAAGGTGTAGCTAAAAAAACTTGGGTAAATTTGAGTGAAGGATTTTAGCTAATAACTAAACCAATTTTTTCTTGAGTTTATCACTCTATACAAAGGACAGAAATGTTGTGTTGTTGGTCAGTAACTCTAGAATTTTGCCCTGTACATTTGTAAAAGGACAGATGTCCCATATAAAGATATTGAAAGATAACTCTGCCCTGTGTGATGTGTTTTAAAATCATAGTTCAAAACAGGAGTAAGATCTGAGGAAAAAAGCTCAGTCTAGGATGCCTAGGCTGTCAAATTTCTTAACAGTAGTAGAGATGTTATGTTCTGCCTTGAGTAAGCTCTTCACAAGGCTGCTTTAACATGTCACCACCAAACATTCTAATTGTGTATGTGCTTTTAACCTAGGCTGTTTTAATTTTGACACGAAATTACACATCACTTCTGAGTAAGTTTTTAAGAGCTTGTACTCATTGAAAGGTGAATTCCTTCTCTCCCCTTTGTTCCCCAGATTGTCGTCTTTCCTCCTGCAGATCCAAAAAGCACCAGTTATGAGAAAGGCAGGGAGAAACACACAGAAGTGGTGATGGGGAAATAAAACTTCTATTTCTCGGAGAAAACTTGGCAAGAAGCAGCTCTAGGTTAAGTTATTCTTATGGACCATCTGGAGTTAGATCAATGGATACTATTGTTTTGTTCAGACTGGACAAAACACTGTCTGCTAGAGTTATTAATTCTAGTATAGGCAAAATTTCCCTACATTCATCTAACAGTGGTGAAAGACTTGTATTTGTTAAATGCTTTTGCCCTTAAAGTCAGATTATGTTTCCCTTATGCTGAAGAGCATTTTCCCATTCAAAGTAGTCTTACTGATATCAATGTAATAGACAGTCATATAAGTATCTATGCAATTAGAGAATAGCATTATCCAAAATTGGCAAAGAGAATAAATATTATAAAATGATCTTACACACTTTCTCAACAAGTGATCTTCTCAACGTAATTAATCAGGCAATATTGTTCCAATCTGACTAGTAGCAGAAAAATCAAAATCCTATGCTAAATCCCTGTTAGATCAATTTAATGACTGAGGAAAAGATGACACCTAGTTATTTACCGTGGTTTTTTTTTTTTTTTTTTTGAAACATACTTAAGTTTGTAAGACATTTTAAAACTGAGGAAAAAAATCCTGTAAAAGCTGTATTTAAGCCTCAGTTGTATTTTCAAAGTATGCTATGTATGAGGAAAAGCCTTTTAATAGACTTTTTAGAAGACTTAAGGTTGGATTTTGCTGAAATTTACAATGTAACTATGTGAATTATGCATCATTATTAATATCTGAAAGAAATTATCCTATGAGGCCTAAAATCTTGATTCTCTTCTTTCTTCAGCTATTATTGTGTACAGATTGCCCTGGACCTGGAAGTGCAGCAAACTCCTAATGAAGTTCATACATGCTGGATTAAATACCATAGCTATGATCCTTGCAATTGTTTCTATGGTAGCCGTGTTTGATTTCCACAATGCCAAGAACATTCCTAACATGTACAGTCTGCACAGCTGGATTGGGCTGACTGCTGTTATATTTTATTCTCTCCAGGTCAGAATCTAACTGTATTTATAAAGAGGTTGTAAATCTGAAGAATGTTTTGAGTAATTCAGGCACAATAGGCTCTTGCTAGTACATTGTAACTACTGGGATAGCCATTTTACACTCTGATTTGCCAAATTATCATGTAAATGTACAAATACTGGATCACTGACTTTGAAGAAAAATATATTTTTAAGCATACTTTGTTTATTTGCTGGCATAACAGCCATTAACTTACAATACAGTTACACAGTAGTGTGTTTCTAAGCCCTATTAACTCCTGAACTTACAGCAAGTTATTTGGTTTGTAGGCAGCATATTTAAATACAGTCAGAGCATTTATTAAGGAAGTCTCAAATGAAGTAACAGCTTTTCTATTTTTTTTTTTCAGCTATCATAGATTTAAGTAGTCACTTCTTGGTCTCAAGACTTTTGTTAATCAGCAGAACAAGTGCATCAGGGAGCAGTAGAGATGTAAAGGATGTGACATCTGAATGAGCCACTACTGGCTAACCAGTTTTGCTGAATCATCAGAACTTTGATAGATGTTTGTGGGCATGCTTTTAACTGCTCCTCTTGGCAGAGAATTAGCATTATTGTAGTGTAAAATTAGCTAAGTTAGTGAACTTCACATTTGGCAAAGAAGAGCAACCATGCCCTGAAATTTACAGAACACATACAGATGCTTCTGCATATACACCCTGAACTCTCTATATTGTGTTATTACACTATGGAAATTAATTTTGTTCTTTCAAATAGTTAAAAAAAAAATTAATTACCTATGATCAAGCACAGAATAGCCTCAGCTAAGGGATTCTGGTTCTGGACTTTATCCTTCACTGCTCAGGTCAAGAGGTACAAGAAACAGTGTTTTTACATTTAGAAAAAAAGCAAGCACATTGCAGCATTGTTGAGTATATTCTCCATTACAGAACAAATTAATAAGAATGAATATGAATGAATAAGAAAGAAAAGTTTGAAAATTAAGTTTGTCCTAATAATGCAGCTATTTCAAGGAAGTCTGTGCTGCCACTACTCTGAGTATCAGTATTTTTTCTAATGGTTAAATGAAGAATTGTGACTAAAATCTTACTTCTACTTTCCATTTTTCTACTATAAACATGATCAATGGCTCTTAATGCCTTGCCTGTCACATCAAAAGATCCTTGGTCTCCTCCAATCTGGGATGTAAGTCTTCAGTCAGAGACTGATGTTTGTTAATTGACTGAGCACTATAAAAAATAGTCATAAAGTAGTATCTTTGTTAACAGAGAGACACTTGGCACTTACCAGAAGGGGCATGTCAGTCATATGCTCACATAATACTCTGTCTACAATGCTGGAACTATATTGTAATTAAGTCAAATGTAGGTTAATACAGTATAGAACACTGACATAAATTTAAGAATAGGGCAAAAATATAAAATGAGACTGTCTCTTGCAAAATGATGAATCTGGAAAGTACTCAAAAATGACATGAAGCTCTAAATGAATTCTCACAATGCTGTGACAACAGCAAAAAGATGGCATTAGTGAAACTAATATGAAATATAGTGAATTTTTTTAATATAAAAGAATGATCAGAAAAATAAAAAGCAACAAACCCAAAGAAATTCTGGAGAAGTAATTTGAGAGCTGGAAAAGCTATCTTCCAGGGCAAGACTTTAAAAACTCCAGCTGTTTAGCAGATCTAAGATTAAGAGATGATTTGATTATGGTGTACTAAAAAGTTTCCCAGGGAGAAAATATGAGGCTCTCTAATCCATTATGGAAAGATAAAACAAGGACTAAGACTGAGTTAAAGCAGGATGAAATACAAATTCATGCACTGTGTCTAATTTAGCAGCAGGGGTGAGTTACAGTAGAACAAACTAAAGAAGGGATGTAACCTCAACATGACTGGGCAAGCCTGCGGATGCAACCATGGGACATGATGGGTTATTTCCCACGACAAAATTAGTGCTGGTAGGAGGACCAATGTCCCCTGAATAACCTGATGCCACCCATACATGTCTTCACTCTGTAAAAGTCATGTGTTCAATATATTGAGAGACCATTCTCCTTCTAAAGATAGGCATCTAAATTTAAATAAAATTCTAACAAGATAAAATTATTTAATCCACTTAAGTCAGAAGGTTAGACTGTCTTCTGATATTCCTTTATGTGCAAATCTGCAACGGGAGCAGAGAACAGGACTTGACAAGAATGTAAAAGTGTGGCTCCTCACACCTTCACTATATTAGTGAATTAGTGACACTGAAAACTTGTGTTTCCAGTACTTAGTTTGGTTGGAATTTTAGCACTGTCAGTAAGTTTGGACACTGATACTAGGTAAGATGATTTATAAAATATTTAATGTCTGCTTCCCAAGTACTAGTCCAGAATTTTGCTTTGGTTTTGACAGGAAATATTCAAAAATAGAAATGCCAATTTAAAAAAAATTTTTACCTAAAGACATCTCAGAATGGTATTTTGTATGATTATTTTTATTCTTCTTGAGAAGTACAGCTTGTTTTCCATCTGGCCTTAACTATGAATGTGTTTTGGTTTTAGCTTTTCCTGGGTTTCGCTGTCTTTCTGCTCCCATTTGCTCCGGTTCATCTCCGCGTAGCTCTCATGCCAATACATGTTTATTCGGGTCTTACCATCTTTGCAACAGTGATTGCAACAGCTCTCATGGGAATCACAGAAAAGCTTATATTTGCATTGTAAGTATTTGTTTCCACTTGTTTATTAAGGTTATTCATTGCAAATACACTTCCATTTGCCCAGAATAAAAAGCATCCAGTATTGGGACACTGTTTTGTTTTGTTTGTATTAAAAAGACCTACCTAGCAGGAGACTACTGTTTTTAGACCAGGGTTGTCTTTAAAACAATCTTTTCTGACCTCTTCTTTCTTTTTCCCCTTTCAAAGGAAAAATCCTGCATACAGTGCATCCCCACCAGAAGCAACTTTGGTCAACTGTCTTGGTCTTTTGCTTGTCATATTTGGTTCACTTATTTTGTGGATGGCAAGCAGGCCCCACTGGAAGCGGCCCCCAGCAGAGAATGCTAAAATTCTGAGCCCCATTGGAGCAACTCCTGAAGGCACAGAAGTAGAATCCACAATGACAAACAGCAGTAATGCAGATAAATCTGATCTAAGGGGCAATACTGAAGCAGCCAGAAAACAAAACATCAAATTTGATGAAGCAGGACAAAGATCAACTATGTAAAGAAAATACACAGAATAAAAGTACTATATACCTCCAAATTCCCTCTGGTGAGGGTCCTTCTAATTTAGCTACATTGATATGTAAGAAGGTTGGGGGTTCATTTTTAGTATGGCTTGCTGAAAGATACTCAAGTTTTCTGCATATGGATTTAAATTCCTGTAAGTCCAAAACATATTTTATTGGTCCATGACTAGTCCATACCTTGTTTAAAAAAGCAAGAGCATGAATGACATCACATAATGGGAAAATCACCTAACTGGAAACTGTCTTCCCTATCACTTTTTAATTTAATACTTATATCTCTTATAGACATGAAAAATTTAACAAGATTCAGACTAAATTTTGAGTGATTTTGCAGGTTACATATCAGCCATGAAGTATAGCAGACAGAAAAATTTAGTCTGTCTCACATAAATATTCTGGTAATGTTCACTTTTTTAAAGCTCTGACTTCTCTAGCTGATTAACCCCCCCCCATCAACTGCTATTTTCTATGGGATTTGAGGTCATGCTTCACTTTATAGAGTTGCTTCATAAAAATGTTTATTCAAAAATTTTTAATTAAAAAAAAGAAATTGAAAGTTTGCTTGATATCTTCATAAAATGTTATGTATCCTTTAGAAACTTCTGGGGGGTTTTGGTCTTGTTTTTTAAAATCAGAATGTATCTGTTGACCTTCTAACAAATTCTACCAAATATATTGTATGCAGACAATATTTGGATTTGAATTATATGTGCAATTAGTACTGAAATCTAAGGAAATTTTAAGACATCCAAATGCAATTTGTCTTATTTGAAAAGCTATAGAAACACACTTAGAAAAATGTATCACTTAAACTGTCTTCCTTTTACCCCAGAAGGCAGCAATTTAGCATCTTTATTTGATTGCACAGTTCTGTTGATTCATAGTACTAGACTAGAAATTAGGAGGTTAGAAAGCAGAAAAATCTGCTATGAGTCTCATAGAAAAAAATTACTTACAAGTGAGAAATGCTTCCTCCAAGACACAGGTGAGTTTTGCTGTTTTAATAAAATGCCACCTGTTAACTGAAAGCCAATTTGGGTATCTCCACACTGACATCAAAAGCATTATTATCATAGGCACAAAGACATGCTTTAGTCTATAAGCAATCTATACAAACTTTATGACTTTTTAATTTGAAATTACAATTTTAAATAATGTCATTTTCTCTAAATAATGAAGAGTCCCTACTGGCACTTGACTTTTATAGCTCTTTCTAGTAATTGAAGTATTAATGTATTATGCTCATTCATTAATTTCATAGATACAAACAATATTTATACTTTTACTACTATAGAAGAATAATTATAGTAGATTATTTGGACTGCACAAGTCCAAAATGATGAACCATTCTATTATCTTTTGTAAAAGCTGCAGAGCCCACTAGAAATACAAATTTACAACTGTTCATGTTGGAATAGTTTTAGTCAGCATATAATTTCCAATTTTTTAAATACTACGTAAGTTTTTTATCTATTTCAGCTTTTAAAAACATTTTAACACATTACCTTTCAACAAGTGGGCCATTTTTGTAGTTCACTGTGTGCTAGTACAAAGTATTTTGGACATCAGTTATTCCGGGTCTTCTCTGACAAGAAGCACCACAGTTCCTGTAATTTAATAACAGGATTTATAATAATATTTTATTTGGTGAATGCAGTACAGAAAGCTAGCATAATAAAATATTTTTTAAACTTTTCTGCTATCTATACCATTTGGTACTCAAGGACTACATCCCAGAGTTCTATGTTTTCCTTTACAGGTTTGTGAATGACTGGGATCAACCTCACATTGGTATATTTTTCCACTGTAGAAAATACCTGCTTTTAATGTACAATTCAGGTATGACAGAAGGAACACTACCCTAAACTACTAAACTATTGTGTGAGCACTCCTCCAGTCCCACTATGTGCAATGAATAAACAGTGAAGCATGACAGGGGAAGTGAATAAATGAGCTCACTTGCAGTAATTTGCTATGCAGCTTTCTATACTGCACTCACACAGCATTTTAAATTGTTATGTACTGGCTTGTTACTGTGTCTCATCCACCTGCGAAAATGAGCTCACTCAATCTGTGCATAGTACTAGGTCACATAATAAAATCATATGTTTGTATGGAAAGTAGTCAGTTGCCATGGGATTGTTCTGGAAGAAACTAACTGTACAGTGTACTGGAAAAAAACCACAAAATCTATGACTTCTTTTGTTACAGCACTGAGTTGAATGTATTGAAATGAACAGCTTTTAGGTGGTTGGTTCTATATGCTGTTAAAGTTAAGCTATAATAACCAGTATGCCTTCTGGTTTCCCTTGTATTCCACATACTGTTCAAGGGGAATGATACTTGAAAAAAGAATGCTGGCATTTCTTTACTTCTCTGTTCTCATGAAGAGCAAGGTACAAGTAACACCAAGGTTGTGGGTTCAAACTCTGTATGGGCCATTTGCTTAAGGGTTGGATTCAATCCTCCTGGGTCTCTTCCAATTCCAACCATACTGTGATTCTGTGATATAAAACTAACTGAAAATCAAGGATTAGCAACCTTTTGAAGAGAGCCTCCCAGAACATAATTTTGGTTTTAAGCTGAGAGGGTAAACATAATAGTAGAAACTCAGCAGAAGCTTGAATATTCCATTTGGAGAACTTAGGATCAGAGAAATCTCATGTGCAGGAACTGTGGGATTCTGGCTGCTGATCTTTGGAAGGCCCCCATGAGATGCAGTAGCTGTGAGCTCCTAAACCTTGATCAACCTTGGTGTGTGCAATTTAAAACTGACAAAACATACTGTAGACATTTGGCTTAATTCTAAACTGATTAAAAAGACCTCTAAGTATCCTTGCAAAAAAATGAGGTTAGTTCAATGCTAAATAAAAATACATGAGTGTTGGGAGAGTAATAGTCCTAAACCTGCTCCTCAAAGTGGCCTTCCATTAACTTTCCTTTCATGCAAATTTTCTTACCTGTATTTAGGAGTAACATAAATACAGTAGCAACATAGGAAATGAAAAAAAATGTATTTTCAAAGATACAAATGGAAGGTAGAACTCTAGCTTTTTCATCGAGATTTTTCTGTATGTTTGGAAATCATCTACAGGGTTGTTTTTACAAGAAGATCATTGTTGAGCTTACATTCCAGGCTTGGATTCCAATAAAAACAGGAAGTTACAAAACCTAACATCGAAAGTGGTATCTTTTTAAGATGCCTAAAATAAAAAATACTCTATTTACATGCTGTCATGCAGAAAGATAGAAGAAGAAATGTGTTTTTTCCAACGTTAATGAAACTGAGAAATGATGGCACAAATTAGATTCTAAAATCGAATGTAATTACATGTGTACTTCTTACTACATGTTACCAAGAATATTGCATATGATAATGTAAATATGGACTACTTGTTTACATGGATATTTTATTAGTGACTAAGAGATATTGCCAAATATTTTCTATTCCAAAAGACTCTTTGTTTTGCTTTTATTTCAGAAAATTCCTTCCTCTGTTTTTAACTGTTCACAAGAACTTTAAAAAGTATTTTATTATCCAAGGTACTTATTTGTAGATGAGAGAAAATATTTAATTACAATGTCTGTTTTCCTTATTCTTTTTTTATATATTAATAAAAATTATTTTTGAGCTTGTAATACTACTGACTATATATTTTCATTATGGTACTAAAATATAACTTTCTAAATTTCGATAACAATCAAATCACTCCTAAATTGCTTTTTGAAAACAGGAGGGCAGTTGTACAGAGTTTCTTAAATATGTCTTAATTTCAGCTAGTTATGATGATCTTTATGATGAAATTTATGTACATTGTAAATATATACATATATACTTTAGGAACATAATCAGTATATAACAGAAAGTGAAAGAATTCACTGTATAAGCAATTCGTATTTCACCTTCTGGTCCTAACAGAAATTCCTCATAGCAGTTGTTAGAGGGAGGAAAAAACTAAACCAAAATTATGCTGTCATGAGAATGCGATTGCAAATATGGGAAGATCATGAATTCTGATATATAATAGTATCATAATGCACTGTAAAATTGAAATACCCTCAGATAAGTAATAGGCAGACTAAGAACAGACCCCATGGAATCTTCTCACGCAATTCAACATCTGCATATCAAGTTACTCATAAATAGGTTAATGATCATAAAATGCTATAAAAGTAAAATCATCTATATGAACGTATCAGTAACAGCTAAGAATTAAGGTATTCTTGAGTTTAGTAAGTTTAATTGGAAATTCTGAAAGTAAACAGCATAAATTGATTATATGTGAATACCATATAGCTGCTGGCTAAAATTTTCCAACCTTTTCATCATCATGGAATAATAAAAAATACTATTACAAACATCAATGTAGCAGAAAAACTGTTGCATTCAAACCTAACAATTCCATGTTGCTGATAACTTCCCTTAACTGTTGCCTGTAGGCTGGATGTGTTGGGGAAAATTCTGGCAAAATAGTCCATAATAGATTATTAAAACATTCAGTAAAAGCTAAATTGTACTCAGAATTGAAAGAAGGGACTCAAATTTTGGCAGGAGGACTACATTTGTCTGGAAAAATGTTTTTTTTAAGTAGTTGACAGAACCCTTGTAACTTAAAATACAGATATTTGTGTTGTGTTATGGTATGAGCAACACTTGTGATCTCTGTAAGACTAGTGGGCAGTAATGAGAGGTAAACTTAGTCAGGTAGAAATTCAAGTCCAGGTCAACAAAAACAGATGACACCATTCCAGGCAATTCAGCTAGGAGAAGAGGTGATGTTGAAGTAACTGAAGGAAGTAACTGTATACAGTTACTACTGTATAAAAAACAGAAATCTAAAAAAATTATAGGGCCCCACCTAACTCTTACAGAAGAAGCAGAAACAATGGGTACAAATTTCAACAAGCTCAGTTATGTTCACCAAATGTACTCATCATAGAGCCTCAGCCAACATTTGTTAGCGTGGGGCTTGAGTTTACAGCCGAGTCCATAGCCAAGTACACTGACTACTCATTGGCTCTCAATTTCCATATTTTGCTGGTCACCGTGTCATAGTTACAGATACAGCTGCCAGAAAACAGATAAACGTTTTGAAAATGTTTGCAATTTGTAGTTCAATTTTCATAAGAATTTCGTCCCAACAAAATAAAAATTCATTGAATGGTACTTAAATTATGCAGGATGTATATTAAATATTAGTGTGATGGTCAAATATTTTTGTGGCAGATGATCCTGCTCATATGTGTATACAAGCAGTAATCCACTAGGTGGCAAGCACAACCAAAACGGCCTTTGGCAGATGCTAGACCAGCCTTACTTTTAGCTGATACAGTATGATGAGTCATCTGCCTCAAAACAAAATCACAAGGTTAGTAGCCATAAAATACACAGTCATGTCAGAACTTATATATTCACTTCTCTTTTTTTTTAAAGGGCCCACTCAGAATATAGTATTTCTTCATCTCTGATGTTGGAAACTGTCCTTTATTGTGCTTCACCTCAGAGCTCTTAAACTTCTGTTTGTAACTTTCTTGCAAATACAAGCTTGGTTAAAAGACGCAACAAGAAGATCAGAAAAGCATTAAAGTTTAGGGATAAGCTCGTAAACAAGATATGAAAGTAGCAAGAATTAGGAAAAAATCAGGAACTTCTAGTACTTTTACCATGTGACCTTGCAGTTAAAAAAAAAAAACATCGTGAAAAAGTAAACATGAATGTCAATTTCAAATAATGAAGAAGTACACTTCTGCCATCTGATACACCTTAACAGCTTGTATTCTTAATTTAACCTCTTTGTGGATCCTGGCTTGTTTTCTGATCTATTCCACTGAACAGACTAGTTTCAGTACTACTGAAAGATATTTTTTACATGGTATGCTAGTGCTACTGCTTGATCT
This sequence comes from Toxostoma redivivum, assembly GCA_013397375.1. Lineage (NCBI taxonomy): Eukaryota > Metazoa > Chordata > Aves > Passeriformes > Mimidae > Toxostoma > Toxostoma redivivum. The sequence goes on along the minus strand of VXBI01005045.1, from coordinate 187,315 downwards.
TACTTGCTTACCCATTCTCTCAGTCTACACTGGAAGTTACTTAGTCTCCTATAGCTAACTAGTGCTGATGTAGAAAAGGCACTATGGTTTTTAACAAAGCTTGCTGTTCATGTTTAGGTCAAAAAGTGGAAAAAGTCACCTAATTCTGATTCGCCAGGACATTGCTCTCATTATTGTTAGGACTACCGGATCTGGTAGAAATCCTAGTTTAAAACACCCTAGCAATTCAGCTTGGGTGCTTGGTCTTTTGGTTAAAAACAGCAACTGCTGTTGCAATTAAGGAATAGCTCATACATCACTGTGGCAATGGGAGCACAAATACTGTCTGGCTCCTGTTTCTGATCAGATGTAGAGAACAAGACTAAAAATATTTTAAAAATTTATATGACTTCTGGCCTGATTTCTGCCTGGTCCCATCGCCCTGGATCTCCCTAGTGACCACAGGACTCTGACCCTCAGTAGGCTGGGATATGACCTGTGGATTGACCTTCCAGCGTAGCTGTCAACCTGCTTCAGCAGCTGAACCTGGTTGCCATTTCTTGCAATTCGTGCCTGCCCTGCTGCCAGCCATTCCTCATTGCATCCTGCCAGCAACCTTCTTGCATGTTCAGCCTGTACTGTGAACTGAGTAGATCAGTCCTCACAAAGTTATTTGCTGTAGACAGACAGTGGCTTCCCCATTTATAACTATTTATTCTCTTCATACTGTTTTATAGAAATACTTCGCTTTAAAAGCCTTAAAATTACATTTTAGTTATGATCTATAAATAATGGACGAGGTACATGGAGTGAACAAAGATGTTTGCCAGTTACTCAACAATAAAACATCTTTTTTTTCTGCATTTCCAATTATACTGAATGATACCATCATTTCACAGGTCTCCATACCTAACTAGAGTAGCAGCATGAAATATCCATTTCCATGTAGAAGAGTATGCTTTTTTTAAAACCTGCAGCAATGTGAAATCAGAGATAAATCCTGTCCTCACTTTATTGCATACTGTAAGCAGGAGTTGCAAGAGCCTAGCGAAACACAACTGCAGCAGATCTCAAAATGCTGCAGTAGAAGTTTTCCTGGCTCTTTGGTCTGTACTGACAATTATGCAGCTGGTGACTGGAAAAAAAGTCTGCAGCTCTGAAAAGAAAGCACTGCTATACATGGATTTGGATGAACTCTTCTCTGCTACCAAGCAGCGAAAACCTGATAATGGCACTGCAAAAGCCTGGGAAGAATTTGCCTATCCATGAGACGGCTACAGTATAACCACAAGCATTATTTGAGTGAATGAGTTTGCATATGGATCTAAGCATTGCTCTCCTCTCCCCAAATAAATGAAAGAAAATTCACAGGCAATACAGGCAGTCAGCAATTCCCACGTTCAACAGCTGTTCAAATCCCCTCCACAGAATTACTTCACTCTGAAAAAAAGGTATCTTTAAGTAAGAATTGCTTCCAGAGTTTTTAGCTGACTTCAGGGACAGGAAAGTTCCCTGTTACTCCAGCCTCTGACTGCACTTGTACTCTATTTGTACCTGCTTTTAATATGAAGTTAAATATTCTGGCCCAGAATCACACGGAGTGCTTCTTTTGATTTCTTCCTTTGTAAGCCTATGTCAGCCATCTTGGAGTATTGTGTACCATGTTTGAACCTCTTTTTTTTATTTTCAATTGTAATTCAGGTACTAACTATAGGAAACTATACCAAGGAATCACATGGTTTGAACTTGTCACAGCAGTGCCTTGGTCTTCTTCCTAACTGGTGACTACACTCCTGTGAGAGTTCAGACATTTGTCCACATTTTCCTACAAATTGTATTATTTTGCACTTCCTAACATTATGCTATCCAAGCCACTGAGTTACATCTGCTCCATTCACTAATTAACACTTCCTTCTTATTACAAACTCCTTTCTTCAGTTCTTCTGAGGACATTTTACTCCTATCTTTGTATTCCCTGAATCTCTGCTCTAGCAACAAAATCTTTATATTTCTCAGTACGTTTTCTCTGGTTTAAAACCTAATCATTCTCTCATCCTGTGGAGGGTAACTCAGTTTAGTCAGAGTAAGACACTTCCTCCTAACGCCTTAAAGGACTAATTCACTCTGAAGTAAGTTCTTGTGGAGTGTAATAACTGGATACAAAGACATTTTGTACATCAGTCCAATAAGTACAAATTCAAATTATATCACAAACTCTACTTTCCAGTTTATTATGTTGTTGCCATGTTTCTGATAGTTATTTGTATTATACTTCGTCTTCCTTTGCCTATCTCTAAACGTTTAAAACATCCTTAAGCAAATAATAACAATCATAAAAAATACACTGGGGTTTTGATCTAACATTTTGAATTTTCAATTAAAAATATTTTTGTCATTTTAGAGACAGTCTGTAGGTAAATTACATAAAATTAATCCACCAGCCACATCCAACAATTTTTGGTTACTTTGTAATTTTAGGTCTGACTCATCTTGAGAGAATACAGCTTGTGTAGCCTCTGTGTAAAACACTAGGAATAGCAGGAACTTCAATTTGTTCTCTTTATAGATTTGTTTATTCAGAAAGCTTTGAAATAAAAGACTTTGAAAGGCTGTCTGAATAATGAATTCTATTATTTGAAGGCATATTATCTTTAAAAATACATGAAAACCTGAGGGTTTCTAATGAGTAGAACCCTTTATTTTTGAAAGAAAATAAATGGAAGAGCTTGAAAAGATTTTTTTCTCGTAGGTTTTTTTCTTCTTCCTGGAGCTGCCTGTTGCTCTTATGTGGAAGCTTCCTGCTGATTTGACTTTTTATTCTGCTGTGAGACTGATGCCAAGATTTACATGATTGCTGTGTATAGGAACTGCGTTTAGCATACGGAAGATAACTGCTTTTCCCCTAGTGAGAGGCAGAAAAGGGAAAGACAGAGTGGGGCACATAGACAATAATATCTGAAGCTATATTCTTGGTCAATTATTTTATTCGTCTTCTATTTTAGATTATGCTGCAACTAATAAAAGGCAAGAAAGCAACGGTCTCAAGCCAGGAACACAGATAATCAAAGAAACTATTTGTGGTTTCATGCAAATGTCCAGCTATAATGGAAGCAATGTACTGTTTTTATATAGAACTGACATAGTGCCCCTTGTAACGCAAGCGCAATTAACAAGAACTCCCATCAGAATCCGTCAGGCAGAGATCTGCCTTCTACACAGGGTCCTTCAGCAGAGAGAAAAGGGTGACTGTAGAACTCTGCATCATTACAATTATTTTAACAATTCACTGTCTGTGTAGTCTTTGCATATTCTTCAGTTTTTAATTACATTCTCTGGACATTTAAACATGTAAAGATTTTTGCTTAAAAGGCACACTTGACCAACTTGAAATCATATACAGCCAGTTGGCAGACAGTTGTTTACACTGTAGTTGTAAACTACAGTGGAAATTGCCCATGGAAAATGCAATTTTTTGAGATACTGGAAAAAGCTGGCATCAAAATGCAGGGAACTTCCCAAGTAAGGCAAAACTCCATAGTAAGCATGCAATAAATATTGAGGGCAGAAGGCAGTTAGAGGGATTTTGGCACTGAGAAGGCATAGTCTTTCAAATGTCATTATTAACAGGCAATTTAATTTATTTCAGTAATTTTTCTAATTGAATAATATACACGTAATAAATAAAATTAAATACTATAATTGAACGAAAAATAAATATTATCCACTTGAAAAGAAATATTATCCACTTGGTCTAAACATTTAAATTCAATAACTGGAAGATAGTATCATATTACTGAGGTAAATATTCTGGAGCTCCTGAACTAAATGTATTCAATAGAAAAATGGGTAAGAATTAATTTTGTTCCCTTTTTCTTCAGTTAGTTATATAAACAACAATTTATTCTGACATTTAAATCAGAATTTCTAAGTAGAACAACTGATTTTATGGTTTTGCATTTTTTTATTACAAATTTATGATTATCTCATGAAATCCCATTATTAAGAATAACTGATCCTATAAATTAAGTCATGCTTGTTGCAGTGCTGGTTTTGCTGCTAGAAAATAGCATATTTGAGATATTCAGTTATCATCTGCAAGTCCTCAAATGACATTTCTTGAAATAAAGTGTCATCCTAGGGCCACTGACAATAATTGCTCAGTATTTTTGCATTTGCCAAAGATTGCCTCTAATATCAGTGTTTCTTGAATATAAATTTTAGTAAAGCCCCACATTTGGGGTATATGGACAAGCTTCCTGGAGTTTAGAAGTTTATCTGAGCACTCAAAATCTCAGTGAACCCACCAATCTATTGAGACTCACCTGAATACAGAATTAATTTGAAGATAAACATAATAACCTGATTAATAACTACATTATTACCACGAGGGCTATGGTATACTCATTATCACTTATCTACCTTAGAGAGGAATTTATTTTCACTGAAAATTACAGCAAATTGAGACTTGGTTTGAGGTTTTGCATTTTGCTCCCTGCTTTTAGAGTGGAGTGTTGACAGAGTTTCCTTGTTCCAAAGCCTCCAATTTTATTTACTATATCCAGCTATGTCACATTTTACTTTAATTCCTCTTACATGAGGAGGGAACAAGAAATGCCTTATTTCTCCCCTCCCTATTTCCCATGGTTGGGTAATGAGATTTCTAATGACAAAATTCAGAGCAGGAACTCTTACCAGGAAGATCAGAGTGTAAAGTGCAGCCTATGTGAATTATTCTGATCTGCTTCAAATCCAAAGTCGTAGGTCTTAGTCAATAACTCCCATATCAGTTCCAAAATTGTGCATAAGCAGACAGAAAAAATGGCATTTAAAGAATTTAGATAGAATAGATAGAATATTCCTCTTACCCTAGATATATTGTTCCAAATTATAATCAGTAAGATTTAAGTACATAATTAATCTACCTTCCATTTTTGATCATTGGATTTTACACTTCTATCTAGTAACTAAAGGATCCTCTACTACTAGCTGTTTTCCTTCTAGATATTCATAATTATGACTCATTATCTTTTTATGAAGCTAAATGCGGAGTCTGCATATCAAGCATATAGACTGCTCATTCTTCTGCCCAAAATGAAAGAACCCACCTCACAAAATTGACTGATTAGAAAGACAAAACATCACATCCTATTCTCACCCAACACAGAAACCTGTCTAATGAGATTTTTTTAAAGCAATCAACTGGCCATGATTAACAGCAGTATAACCAAAAGAGACCTTCTGAGAGGAAAGGAAAAAGCGCCAATGAAAAGGAAACACGCAACTATACATACACAGTATCAGTGGAAACTAGCTAGAAAAATAGTGCTTCCCTACAAAATCTGAAAAAAATGTATGTGAAAACTGGATTTCATGCAGAAAAAACAGAGGTCTTCTTTATTAATGGAGCCCCCTAAGCAGCTGTCTAAGCTGTTGGATCCAGTTTCACCAGCTGTCCTGAGCTCATCCCTTAAAATTGTTTTGTTCTATTATGCTTACAAAAACCTGAAAGTGCTTCCCTGATACACCGAATTCACTATCATACCCGCCAATACTGTCTTGAGTTTTTTAAATACTAAGCTTGAGACTGTCTACCTCTGTCCAACTTATTTTATACTTGAATTATAGGATGTGCAAGTGAAGAACAATTGTATTTCTTTTTTATTTGTATAGCTCATTGTACCACAAATTCCTTGTTCCTTACTAGGGCCCCTATTTATGTCAGTAATACAAACATAACGAGAAGAGAGGATGGCAGAAAACATCCAAAGTATTGACTTCAACTGAGTTTTATCACTGAAGGTCTGAAGGGATCAGGCCTACATTTCTGCAGTAGAAGTGACTGTAAATCCACGCAAAGATAAAATTATGAATACTTCTTCATTGCTTGAAATAACAAAAAATCTTATCTAGAAAGTGTGCTTAATATTCCACATGCTGTTTATACAGTGTTATCATACACATGAAGCCATCTATTATAGAATAAACAAAATAAAATATCTTTTATGTTTCACTAGGTCAAGAACCACTGGCAGAGGTATGCTTCAATTCATTACAATGTCATTTGAAATTTAGCTTTCATAAATATGAAGCTTCCTTTCCAGATATACAACCAAATCACACTGAATTTGATGTCAGAGCTCATCCAATTAGTTTTCATTGACTTAAATATATGCTTATGTTTCTTAGCTGTTGTCAGTTTCACAACACTATTATTATTCAAGGCTGGCAAAACGTATTTAACTATATCTTACCTGGACTCGGATGCACAGTTCTGGTTGCTGGCAGATTCTGCTAAAATCTCTTGATTCTTCAGAATAGTTTAGTGTATGATAAACCCTCATCCACTATCTTTACGCAGCTGTGCACAGGATCAAATCAAAATCAAGCTAAGAAAACTTGCAGAATGAATTAGAGAACAGTGTTTAAGAGAGAACTGAGTCACTTGTTTCTAAAATCTTTTCTAAAATTGTTTCTAAAATTTTCTAAAATTCTAAATTTTAAAATGTGTCACAAGTTTTCTAAAGGTATGAGAAGACTAACACACTGCAGTAAGCCCTCCATCTGAAAAATACAAAACACAAAGTTAAAAAAAAAATCCAGTAAAACTGTGAAGTCTTTTGGAGTATTGATTCTACAGATCACATTACCTCTAGTTCAGAGTCAGAATCTCATAATGCAATCCTTTTCCAAACAAAACAGGCATCCTAGGAAAAGACAGTTATGTGGTCTAGCACAATGCTGTTTGAGATATATGCAACATACATAGGATGTTCCTGCATCAATATATTCTAGTATCATGGTTTTGGCAGACCCCCCAGTACAAAATCAGTTCTAATTTATACCTAACATCTTTATTCAGCAGTCTCAGAAGCTTCAACCTGCACACTTCCCCAGTCTCCTGTCAACTAGTTTTGCACACCTATCTTTTTGTTATTTGCTTGGCACAGTCTCTTTCACTTCAAGCTAAATACAGAATAAAATATTTCTCTTTAAACGCTTATCATCTCTCTTTTTCAGTAGTTAGCCTGCATACGTAGTAGTATTCTATTTACCTTTCAAGCTATTTCAGAACATTACAACATTTTGGCTCTAAGTTTAGAACCTTAATCAGAACTTCTTTCTTGCGTTCACATGCAAAACAACAGCAAAGAAAACCTCACTGTACCTTTAAAAACTCAGAACATCAAGATTTGATCAGCATTCTGAAAGAAGTCCTTTAAAAATGGAAATCTGGAGAACACTTACTTTTGCCTACAGAGCAGAGATCTTTGGCATACTGATGACAGAATCTGCAGAGTCCCTTTTAGCTCTCCAGGGAGTCCTACAAATTTCAGATGCAGTAGTCCATGGTTCAATTTCTTGCTGGAATGGATTCTCCACAAGTAGGGATAATCCTTCATTTGATGCTTACTCACTTGGATACATTTCTGTATTCCATACTGGCCATTCCAGGCTTTGCAATGCTTATTTTTTCCTCCCAGAATGTTTCTGCATTAGTTGATACTATTACACTTACTTGGTTGAAATGGCACTTTTCTTTTATGAACTTCTCATTAACTTAAAATAACTTCTCAAAGCAATTATCTCTAGACCAATATTTATCATGCTTGTTCTCAGGCTAACAGTCACATTTTTTCCATTTTTAGTTTGAACAGAACCACTCAGTAGTTTGTGAGGATCAGACTTTCAAGTATATGCACATACAGTTGGTTTCATTAAACACGTATCAAAGCTGTAGTTCCTTCTTTTTATTCCTTTAAAAATCTTTTCTCTCCTAATTATAAGTAAATAAGATATAATAGCACCCCAAATACCACTTTTTTTTTTTTTGTTTTGTTTTGCATTCTATGTAAAGTTTATCTTCTCTCTGGTTTTGTAACAGCTCTAAGGTATTTAGAGCATCTTTTGACTTGACTGTATCTGAATCTATTAAATAAAATTAATAATAACCTCAATATCCTTACTATAAGAACTATTCATAAGGTAATATGAACACTATACGCATGTATTGCTATGTTACCTAAATTACATAATTTTAGTTTATATAATAATTGTAATAATAAATATTCTGTCTCATGTCTAGGTAAACTACAGCTAAATTTTGCAAAACACAAAATAGATGTTAATGTTGTAATTTTAAATCTATAAAAGCAGTGTAACTAGCTAAGATTTCAAAAGAATATGTTCTAGGTAAACAGAGAACAGCGAAGCACCTCATGGTGATATAGATAAAAATACATTTAACAATAATGCAGTTTAAGGAAACAGGTTATGGCATCTGAATGACAACAGATGAAGATGGGAGAAATGGAAAAATTAACTTTATGCAAACCTTATGCTGTACCACCTGCCAGCTTGTGTCATATACTTTTCAGCCATCACTGGATTTCCTGTGAACTATGAAAGAATCAAAATAAATACAAATCAGAACAAGCCACAGTCTTTTTACACTAAATACTGTTTAGTCTTCCTTAATAATTATATTTTTGGATCCACTATTACTGAACTTTAGTTGGTTAAGAAAATTCTAAAAGCACTTCCAACATTTTCTTAGCAGACACTGAATCAGAATTTCCAATTGCTACAGTATCACATAAAAAGTCTATTTAAAATTAATTTTAGTCCATTTCCTGACAGAGCCATTTCTCATTGCTCAACTTCCTAGTACCAGCACTATTCTTCATAGTGCAGAAACAATTCAAAATACACAGAATCACATCAGCATTCTGTTGAGTCCTACATGTTCTAGCAAATAAAACAAGGTGGTTTGACAATCACGGATATTGCTTAATCTTTCTGGATGAATAAAAGCCAGTAAATTTAAGCATTATATTTCACTTTGCACAATATTGTGGGATTTATTTTAATAAAATGAACTCTAAGGTCTAATTGATTGGTTTCCATCCATAATTTAGAGAAAGATTTTCAAAGGCATGAAAGCCTATTAAGAACGCGTCTAATTGATTTTCGGAAAAAGCTGGGGTCTTGATGCAGCATTTACTGCAGTCAGCAGTGAAATCTCCATTGATTTAAATAAGAACAGGTTCATACCTGCAGAGACCTAGCTGCTATTTATGCATTTCACAGTAGCCCTTTCTTCCCTTTGTTTTTGTACAAATAATCTACACGCTTTTGTACATACACTCAGTATTGACTTTATATTAAAAATCCAAAAAAAGTCACATTTCCAAAGGTAATGAAAGTTTTAACACTGAAGAGTGAACACAGTGCAACTGCCATTCAGTTTTATGGTGTCTCTCTAAACTGAAGTCAATGGCATTATTCATGAGTAAAACAACCAAAACGTTGAATACGTGGTTTAGTTACTACATACTAAGAAGATTACTCAAACTTGTTTGAGTTATTATATGTACAACTATTGTTACTGTTATTGTTACTGCTGCAGAAGTGAGGAAAATGTTATTAAAGATTCAATTCTATCAATAAATGAAACACTGATTTTATTCTGGTTTATTTAGCAAAGAAATGCAACTGAATATTTTTAAAGTATTCCTGTCTAAGGAATAAGGCCTTTCAGAGGCCTTATTTTCTCACTGATATATGCAAAGATCAAAAAGGGTTGGTAGTGTTAGCATTCCAAATCCATTTAGATGAAACAATAAGATAATTAGGTGTAAAAAATTTTTTCCTATGTTCAATGCAGTTGTTCAATGCAGGATCAATTTCATCTAAAGGCAAGTGGAGTGTACACTATATCATCTGATCCAAAGGAGTGACCTTCTTGATTCAAATGCAAAATGCCTGTGCCTATTGCAGATGGAACTTACCAGGATGAAATGTTCAATAGAAAGATTACATTTCCACTGGGGCAGAAAGGTATTTGTCAAGGTCTCATTATAGCTTTGATACAAACATCTTGGATTTCAATTAGCTTTGAGAAAGAACAATAATCCAGCATTGAAACTACAGACAAACCTTTGTTTCTTACACCATTATATGTGGATTTTTGTTTCATTTGCAATACAATATTGTAAGGTTTCCAAAAGAAACAGAAGCAAATAATATTCCAGCCATTTTAATGTCAGCAGTATCACTTAGTGATTGCCTGTCTGATAACTTTGCACTAGGAGGCAAGGGTGACATAATTTACATTTTTTCCAGCACAAATGAAAAGTGCTGAATTCTTTGAACCGTAAGTGTCCATCAGTTCTTCTATCCTCACTGTCCCACCTCCTATTATTTACATACCATATCCACTCTGATGCTTTTGATCCTTTTCTATGAAAAGTATTTTGCCTTCCCAATAGAAATAAATATGGAATTTGCTTTAGTGCATATCAGGAGTTCAAACAACAGCCAATAAAAATTTCATCTCAATGGAGGTCATGTTTTAACTTCACAGACTTAGAGCTTGCCTTCATTTAAAATGCTTACTTCTAAATACTGTTTGATATTTAAGAAAACTTGTATGTTCTTCTGAATTGACCATGAGACTAAGAGATGGAAGGGCAATTTTTAACCATCAATTGAATATCGTGAATGATTCTTAGTTAACTCCTGTAAAACTCTGTATAGTATTTGTCACCTTTACTTCAGACCTGAGTCACAAGGGTAACTGTCAGCTTCTGAAATGTGGCAGGAAGAAAAGCTCAGAAACCACATAGGCAAGAATCAATTGCCAATTTCCTTGTTAGGAAGAAGGTTATGAACTATTCCATGCAGATATGGTTTTAATAACACTCCAAATTATATATGGTGCCTTCCAATCAAAAAGCTTCCTTTCAAATATCAAATCACATAGCTTTAGCAGTAAGGAATATTGCTATTGAAATCAGGACAGTTAACGACATATTATGCAACTGAGACTAAGAGAAAATAAAGATACATTCATAATCTGGTGACCAGTGATACAAACTACCGAGGGCAAAACACCACTTTTCCTCCTGTGATATTAAGGTGAAAAACACACGACTTAAATGACTTGACTCCACAATTCCACAGTAAGAACAAGAGCTGGAGAAATGCCCCTTTTAAGATGAATTTTTTAATGTACTAGCAACAAGCTTTTTTGGCTCAAAGAAAGAAACGCTACAAAATGCTAGATTTATTACTAAACATAAAATTAAACCCACAAAATTACAAAATCTCATGGATCTGAATTTTTTACTTCCTCTTGGATTCTTCATTGTTGTCATAAATATATTTGAATGAATTAAGCATACAGAACAGATGTTTTACATCACTCCTGAATTGCAGCCATCTTCAGTATAATGAATAGCGAGAACTATCTGTAACTATTGTGAAATTAAAATTATTTTTACTGATTAATGACAGTATTGCTTGAATATCACACACTTCCACTGACTTCAAAAACAACTGTAAATACATTTTTCTCCTACAAACATTTCTGTAAATGTGTTGGAGCTTGCTAGCATTAGAGGCATACACAATAGTAACAAAAATAATGCTGCTTATTTCTTGCCATATTGCTATAAAAATAAATTTAACCAATTAGACCATGGCTTGTATATGTAACACAGAACAAAAACTACCAAATTATATGTGTAGATTTGTTCCAGAATAATATATGTGTATATATACATTTATGTGTGTGTGTGAACTTGTAGACCTGACTAAGTGTCCATGTTTCCCATGAACACATGGTTTCGAGAGTCAAGAAATCCAAATTTTTCTTCATCAAGTGCTTTTAATTATAGGTGTCATCACCACAAATCTTGACAGATGTTAGTGCTCACCCTTCCATTGAGTCAAATCTCGCCATCTCCCTTCTGCTCAAGTGTTTTGTAAATACGGTGTAAATATAGAGCTTGGCTTCTGCTAGTAATAAATGCATTTTCAACTATCTACTGCCTTGCAACTTATGTTAAAAATAAAGATTTATGCTAAGAAGTAGAAGATAAACTGAGAAAAAATTTATAAGAAAAACTGATGCTTATGTGTTTGCTTTATAGTTTAACTGCACTCTGAATGCATGTAATTTTTCAGGGCTTCTTCCAACACATTAGCAAGTTTCTTATGAAAGAACCAGAAAAGGAACAAATTATATTTCTGTTTTCAGTAAAATGACTCCATGGCCTCAGTCTCTATTGAATAGATCTGTCTGATGGTGTGAGTCAGTGACTCAACTAAGCTCATAACAATGTGAAAATACTAAAATTTAACTGTTAGAGCTAACAGTTGCAGCAGAAAAAAAAAAGTGCACACTTTCTGTCCTCTTATTTACCCTCTGATTTTTTTGGCTAGTAATGCTGACATGATCCATACAAAAGGAATCTGCTATCATCTTAACAAATATTCAAACATATTCTCTTTCGATGAGTACACCAACTTCCAGAAAGGTCAGTGGGAAACAGGTGCACAAACTGAGGGAAGAATATAACCTAGCATACAACACATCTGAAAATAGTTCCTTCGGGCTGATCTCTTGGCAGTTCTCATACTCTCTCATAAAAAGTACTTGAACTAGGGCAGGTTTTGATGAATTACAGTATCCTTTAAGAAGCTTTCATTATCTCCTGTCTTAACCACATAATAGAAAAAATTGAGACCGTATGCAGACCACACTGAGGAAAGAGAACTTGGAATTTTTCAGCTGGTAAAAAACTATTTTCTATAGTGCTTGGTAGGGAATCACTCTCAAGTGCTGGACCATTCACTAGTGTATGTTTTGTGCCAAAGGTTACCATACTGCAAATGGGTTCTCATCTCAGAAAACCCATCATTCATCCTCACCTTATTTTGACACAACAGAAAAAAAATATGTCCATCTAGTAGGAACAGGAAAGAGGGGAGAAACTCTTAGAAAATGCATGGAGGTTATTAAATGATTAGGATCCATTTAAACAACAGAGAGTTTTTCTAAATATTTTAAGATACAGTATGAACCCTCACTCACATGGAATGCTACAGTAAACAATCAACACTGATTCCTGCAGCAATTGAGGTTTTCCTAGCAGCTATCTCAGCAAAGTACCAACCAACCTGTTCAGTTTGTGATACCTAACAGCATTGCAACAAAGCCAGACTGCAAATGAAGCCTTTTTCCAGTGCTTATCAGGACACGTTTCAAAAATCCACTCACCAGGCATAACCATTTGTAGATCCTGTCACTGCAAATAAATTATTCCAATTTTGTAATAGCAGAAAATTTAACCTGCTCTGGAGTTGATAGTTATTGCCTCCAAAAGCTTCATTTCATAGGGTGTTGCGAACACACTCTCCACTTGAACTACAGCAATCTTCCCTATAATTCTGCTTTGGTAAGCACAGTTCTGGCAGATCAGGAGGCTGCGGGACCCAGCACTTCACTGAGGTAGAAGTCAGTAGCACTAGCACAGCAGTTACCAAGAACTGGTACAGGACTTTGATATAGGTATCCACAGGATACAAATGACAATATACTTATTTATTTAGGACGAGTGGGAAACAGCAAAGTCACCTGTCACCAGTTTGGAGCTGTATCGAAATGAGCTGTGTAACTTCACTCCTGCACGACGCTAATGATGGGACCCGCTGTGTCGCCAGGGCAGCCCAACGCCACCGGCTGACACGCACAGAGCACCACCTGCGGTGGCCATTTTGGCACTGGCCTGACGCTCACACCGAATCAAGCTTTTGAACTCGTTATCCCCACTTCACTGGGGAGATTATGGATACAGGCCGCACGTGGGCCCCGCGGTTAAAACTATACAGTTCCATCACGCTCGGTTTTCACACTCAGCTGCGGGAGGGGCCATACATGGATCGTCCCTCATTGCCCGGAAGCCAAAGCAGAGGCGAAGGCGCTGTCCCGCACAGAGATCCCGCCCCGGGCCGTGGCTGCAGCCGAGGCCTCTGTGAGGATAGCTCGCCGCGCGCTCACACGGCATCGGCGAAGCTGGGACGGCGCGCAGGCGCGCGAGCACTCCACGGCAGGTGGTGGCGCTCACTCCCCGCGCCCTGTGGGCGCCGAGCGCAGGCTGCTGGTGTGTCCCCACTCCAGAAGACTACGACCCCCATCATGCAACGCGCGGCCTGCGCCGCGCCCATGCCCGGGGAGCGCCGGCGACGAGGCCAATCCAGCGGTGTGCGTTGCATGCTGGGTGTCGTTGTTCTCCAAGCGGCTTCGCCAGAGAGCGCCCCGCGGAGGGGTGTGGTGCCGGGCCTCAGGAACCGCTTCGTCCACGCGTCGCTTCGCGCTCATTCCTCGCGTTAATTCCTTTCCGACTGCCGGCCCTGACGGTGCGGACGAGTGGGGCATTGGGTGTTTTACTGCGCAGATCTCTGTGTTCTTCCGCAGTTCCCATAGGCTTCTGCGCATCCCGCAACGCATTCGGAGCTGGTGTGACCCTCGGCGTCTGCCGTCGGCAGCCGCCTGCCAGCTGTCGGCGCCTTTGTGCGGCGGAGGAAGAGGCGCGGGGCTGAGGGCGGCGGGCGCAGGGCAGGAGCCGCGGGTAGGAGCCGCGGACAGGTGCATAGGGGGCCGAGTCGCGCCCGGCGCAGCTGCCGCCCGGTGGGAACGCGCCTTCCTGCGGCCTCGCCCTGTACAGCGAGGGCTGCGGCAGCAGGGTGGGGCCGGGGACGGCCCGCGCCGGGACTCACTGAGTGGGAGAGGCTGGGAGTGCTGCCTTCTCCCGGGCCGCAGGGCGTGCGGCGACCCTGGCCGGGCTGCCGGGAACTCTCCCCGGGACAGCCGCTGTGGGATTTGGGTGGGGAGTTTGGTTCTGGCGGCTCTAGGTTCGTACCGCGGTCATCTCCAGGCGGGGTGGGCTGGGCTCTCCTCCCCTCGGGTTCGCTCGGTTTGTGCTGCTTCGCCTCCTCGCGCCGGCACTGCGCGGCCGGCAATCCATGGTGTGACAACGCGCTTTTCCTAGTGCTGTTTTAAAGGGATACGGGAATGCCATTTAGAAATGCTGACTGTAGATTATTTCCTTATTCGCACTTTAGTGCTTACAGACTGCATGAAAGAATACATACGTTTAGTCCAGTATACCTATTTCTAAGATGTGGGGTTAGACATATGAGGCTTGCAACATTTTGTATCCCTTTCTGTGCTTAGCTGTGCTATGCAAACACTTGCAAGTATTTTTTATTTTGAATTAGCACATAGTCATATTATTAACGCATAATCTTGTATCCTTATTGTCAAGCGTACTGTATTCAAGCATTTATAGTTGCCTCATTTGTTGTAGGACCACTTGTGCATTTTCTTTGCTGGTTTGCCTTTGCTTAAGGACAGTAAAATCAAGTTCTTCACCTAGCCCTTTCACACAGTTTTCCTTACCTGTGTTCTAAATCTTTGTGAAGTTCTAAATTTACGGAGTTTCCGCCTTTTGTTGTTGACCTTGTTTGTATTTGAGTTAGTTGCATAGCAAAACTTTTTGTAGCATTTGTCTTTAAATGATCCACCAATTTATTAGCAGTATAACAGTTTTGAGAAAAGAAAAATATAATGCATGTGTTTTAGAGTTTTACCACTACACTTATATTGTCTTATAATTTGTAATAATCCTACTAAATGTTTTAATAAATCTTTACTTTGAGTCATATAATGGGCTGTAGAAGGATATATAGCTTATATACTGTTAAGTTATAGCATGCCAATATTTAGCTGTTGAAGTGAAAAATGAAAGAGAAATATTGTCTAGCTGCTTTTCTTGCTGTTTCCAGTCTTGCAGGTTGTTTTGTAGTGGCAAAAATCCTATGGCAAGATCAGATACTCACATCTTCAGTGCCTAAGGTTTCTTTCAAAGTAGTTCCTTTAAATCAGACCTACCTTAGAAATGGATGCTGTCATCATGCCATGGTTCTATCTGTTTGTTTTAAATCAATCACTTTAGTATTGAGAATGTGTTAAGTGAAAGAAAAGTAGAAATAAGAACATGGGTTTTTTCAATTATTGTTGACTTCTCAGGCTTCTGGTAAGTTGGTTTTGGTAAGCTAATTTCTTTGCAGATAGCTTCTGGAAAGAAAAGCTGGTATCTTAAAAAAAACAAACAAAAAAACCCAAAGAAACGAAGCCAAATAGTGACATGATTTCTGTTGATCAGTGTTTCAGCCATGTCTGACAAAAGTGAGCTGAAGGCGGAGTTGGAGCGCAAGAAGCAACGATTAGCTCAAATCAGAGAGGAGAAGAAGAGAAAGGAGGAAGAAAGAAAGAAGAAAGAAGTAAGAAATAATTCTCACTTTGAAAATTGACTTGCATATGTAGCTTGCCCAAAATTTAAGGGTAGGTTGACATAATAATTTCATGTGTCCTATTCAGGGAGTGTCTATTTAATGGTTGGTGCTAATGTAAGTGTAGCACTTTCATTTTCTGATAATATAAACACTTACTGTTTTCTTTTCAACTGTCTATATGGTAAGCTGCATTAAAAAAAAAAAAATTAGTATCTTACACTAGCATAAAGTTCAGATTTCTAGAACTATCTGTGTGCATGTGACACGGTTAATCAAATCACTCTGATCTATTGCATGAAAGCTCTGCTTAATGAGTTGTGATTGGTGTTATTTAAAGAACTCATTTCTGAAGTACAGTCTGAGGATGTCTGTAGGAATTATGAGACTCAGTATTATCATTGTGCAAACAATGTGCTATGTTCTTCTGCTCTTTGACCTATCTATAGGCTGAATTTTAAAATCAGAGCAACACTCAGGATAATTATGGTACTTGTGTGTTACATTTAGTTTGTTAACAGTCTTCTAGATTTCTGAACAATCAGTGATAGATTACTGTTTCTTCTGAATGCAAATTGTATCTCATAAAAGAAACTTTTGCTGGTATGTTTTGGGGTACTTTTTCATTACTTCTCTGTGTCTTGGTTCTGATCTAGTTGGTGTTCTAAATCAGCATATGACTGAAGACTGGGTAGCTGCCAACTACATGATTCAGACAAAAAGGAGAAAGAAATAGCTCAAATTATGTCCTAATGATCTTGTAGCAGTGTATTGCCAGAATTGCTTTTTTTAAAAAGCAGCTAACTAAGAGTAGAAAGATACAGAGTATTCACCATCTTTTGCGGTAGAGCTTGCACTATTTCTAAATGAAAGAGGGTGGAGGGTGTACTTTTTTTATATCCAGTAGATAACACCACTTAAAGAAAAATACTTTTCTTTGATATGGTTATTGTCATTTTAAAATAGGAACCATATGACTGTCTCTAAACTACTTTTATACCCAGGTACAGGATGTTTTTTTCACTCTCTGCATTTTACTGTGCTTAGGATTAGTGTAAAAAAAGGTACTCTTAATCTTATGAAGTGTTAGTCATTTTGGTAAATACACAGACACATTTTGCATGTTTATATATGTCCGTTAAAGACAGTACCAAAGCTTTGGAACGTTGTTATTCCTGTCTGTTTACTTTATCTACAAAAAAGTACCATCAGAATAATTGAAATTGAATATCTAACATACTTGATGCAGGTTAGGTTTCAGTAGGATAGGTTTCAGCATTACAAAAAACCCTGTGGGGTCTCAAAATAAATGTTAAAGGCTATAACTTAATTATTGAATAATTTTTAGACTGACCAGAAGAAAGAAGTTCTTCCAGTACAAGAAGAATCTGATCTTGAAAAGAAGAGAAGAGAAGCTGAAGCATTACTTCAGAGCATGGGGTTGACACCTGAGTCTCCTGTTGGTAGGAATGTTACTATTTGTTTGAAATAAATGCTTAGAAGTTTTTTGTTTAGTCTTTTTTTTGGATGAAGTGTTTTTTGAGGCTTTGTGTTGGGTTTTGTTTTGTTCTTTTGTTTGTTTTGTTTTTGTTGGGGTTTTGTTTGTTTGTTTGTTTTGGCTTTTTTTTTTGTAGTGGTGTTTTTTTTGGTTTTGTTAGGATTGAGATATTTATATAACTAACATAATAATTCTCTGGCCACTCTTGGGCGTTATATGTGTCTGGATTTTATACTCTTTTGCCCTTCATGATCTGTTATAAATGTCAAATGATGTGCTTCAGTACACATTACATAACATTATTTTATAAAATAACACTATTTATACTTAGTGGACTATTTGAGGTATGTTATTTATAAAAATATGTAAGTATCATGTATGCATTCTCTTTCCCCCTCTCTTTTTCATGCTCATTATTCTCCTGTATTTTTTTTTCCACAATGCTACATTTTAATGCTGCTATTTTTGTATGGAGCTGGCTTGTTTCTTTTCCCCATTTTTTACACTCTAGTTTTTCTTATCTCAAATACCTGACTGACTTTGAAGCAATAGCAACACTAAGTATAAAAATTAGCTTCCAAGGGTGATGATTGGTATCTGTGCAGCTCTTGGATGTGTTAGCATATTGGCTCTTGCTTTTTGCCTTTACTTAGGCACATCCCCATGAAAGATGAAACCTGATAATGCAACTCTGCTTCTTGTCTCCAACTCTGAAATCAAAGGGGTTTAAAGCTTATCAGTTTGGCTTTTTGGTGGGACTCCATTCAACTGGGTTTGTAAATAAAAAAGTAATAATTTCTTACAGATGTATCTGTGATTATATTTTCATAATTGCTTTTGTTTAATTCTCAGGTGTTCAAAAGTGAGCACCATTATAGCTGCTCACATTCCAACAGCCTCAGCAGTCATTATTGGTAATAAACTGTTTTAATAGTCAAGATACTCCATTTGGCTGCATTAGCACCAGCGTGCTGCTGTTTAAGTAATCAGTTCTGACCTGCTACAGATTTTCTTTGCTAGACTCATAGCTGAACACTTCCCTTACATGATACTGTGCTAAATTTTAAGCTGTAAAGTGGAAATTTTGAGGTAGCTTGTGTACTGTCAGTGGAGGGGGGTTGCTTGACATTAGATTCTTTCCTAGGAAATTGTGTTAATTCCTAAGGCAATTCCTGTGCTGTTAACTGCTAGAGAGAGAGCTCTCTTACAGGAGAAGGGACCGTATCAGTGTTAGTATGTTTTTGATATCTACCATACTTACTATATAAGAAGCATTAAGTTAGTGAACCAGAATTCTTTTCAGCAAGATTTTATAGTTTAATCCTCTGGGGTAGGTGAAATCCCATCTGGTCTTTTCGTAAGACTCTTGGTGTTTCCGTGGGACTCACCTGAATTTTGGAAAGGGTTTCCCGAGAATCGCTTTCCCCACAAGAGAGCGCTGCAGCACCGGCGCTGGGGCTGCGATGTCACCGTGTCCCCAGGATGCACAAATGATGCACAGATGGCAAAGCAAAGGCCTGCGGGCAGCTCCTGTGCTGTAGATTAACCGGTACATGGCAAGGATGAGTTGAAGAATATATAAATTCTTACATGCCCCCAGTTACATAAGTATAAGGTCTAAATGTGTGTATGTATGGATTTATGAAACACAACTCAAGACCTATAGAAAAGATCTCTCCCCTAAGAGGTATGAAATTTTAATAAATTGAAGAGTTCACTGATACTTTGGTAAAATTAAGGGAGAATTTTTGTCAATCAGAACCATGTCTCTGTTTTGAGACAGGGCAGAAAAATTCCTTAGAATTCACAATATACTTGTGATTTCAAGAAATTCTATAGAAATCTTGCAGACCTAAATTCAGAGTTTTCCCATGCTTAACCACTGACAGAGTAGATGGCAGTTTATATAAATAATTTGTGTTCAGTTGATTAAAGAAAAATTTTAAGGGTTGCTATGCAGCGTATGATTTATATATTGCTGAAAAATGAAGCATATAAGGACCTTCAAAACACCCCTTGATTCTTGTGTTTAAACCCTAAATTTCATTTAAAAATGACCACTTCTAAAAAGAAAAGTTGAAAAAAATACAGAAGTAGCTTTGTATTTGTATCAGATTGCATGATATCATTCACTATGTATCACTTCCAGAAACCATGTCACTTTTCAAATGGTAAATGCAGTCTTCATCTACAAGCAGAAAATGAACTGACACTTAAGAAGTTTAAATACAGTGGTACTAGACTGTTTACTGTTAAGCAGGAAAAAAAAGTAATTCTCAAGACTTAATACTAGAAACTTTGTAATACACAAGATTTATGTTGATTTGATTCAAACTAGAACAAAAAAAAACAGGATGCTGTATGACACAGCCACTTTTTTGGTCCACAGTTTGGCGATTATATATTTTGAAATAACATTGCCAGTTAAACACATTCATTGTCTAGTCTTTAAGAAAGACTAATGTCAGAGCTGTATTAACAACTATTTTTTCTATGTTTAAGGAATGTGAGTCAGTGGAAATTACCCTTTGAAAATAAATGTCATCATTTGTCAGAAGTTCAGTTTGAAAATATTTTTTCAATTCATTTTCTCTTAAATGTCTTCCCCTCCATGTCTTCTCGTATGCTCCAGATGCATAAATGCCAAACAATTGCATGAAAGTCCAGCATGAATTGTTAACATTGTCTTTTCCCCTCTCTTTCTACTGTTCATTTTCATCCATGTATTTTTTTGTTTGCCATCACTTTTTTTTAATACTTCATTTTTAATTAATTTGAAAACATCCTAAGCTGTGCACCCTCTGCGAGTAGTAACAGCGGATACCTGTCTGTTTCACTATTTAGTCCCTCCTCCTACCTCTCCGTCTTCCAAGTCTGTGAGTACGCCAAGCGAGGCTGGGAGCCAGGACTCGGGGGATGGTGCTGTTGGAGCTAGGTACGTCACTTTCCTTGGCATGTTCCTTTGCTCAATACTTGTATTCTCAATAATTAAGCTTTAGGAGAAATCAAGGTTAATTACTTGATTATAATAATACGAGGTCACAGTATCAAATCTGTCAAAAGTGACTGTTTTGCAGAAATGCTTTACTTTAAAATTTGAAATGCAACTATACTTCCTGATTTGGAGTTGCCAGCATTAATGTGGAGTTGTTTAAACTTGCAAGTTTGAAGTAAAATGTATGTCTTGGAACGATAACAAACGCAAAAAATCTAACTTATGTGCTCTTCCCTTTTTCTAAAGGAGGATGGGTATGAATGATAGGCTATTTGCTTTTTCCCATATCTAGTTGATCTAATAAAAGATACTGTCGACAAACTTTGCATTGCTTCTGATTTTATTTTTTCCTTACTCAGAACCATATTTATCATTATTTTACTTCATCTGTGTAGACAACTGCTGCACTTGCATTCTCTTATTTTGTCAAAACATAACTCCATCTTAGTATAGCCATGGTTGTTTTAGCCTTTTTTCAGTGCCAGTGCTTGTCACATCTGTTTGACCACTTCTTTGAGTGTGATGGTTTCAGACATGCTGCACTAAACAAGAGTCAGCTAAATATTTCTGTTATATATTTCAAGTGGTGATAATGCAGGAAAACACTACTTCCAAAGGATATTTCTACTGTTTCCCATGCACAGTCTGCAAATAAGAGCAGTAGCTGCCTATTAATATTGGTAAGATATTCTCAGCAGGTGAAGTTTGTGTACCTTAAATTTAGTGAGCATACATTGTGGATGAAGTTTAGTTAAAGCAGAGTAACTGCATTATGAGTTACTGATGTTGTATGAGTCGTTGTTTTGGAAAGGAAGTCAAAGGTTCAACCGCTTTGAAACATCTTTTTAAAAGACTGCAGTAACATCTTGTGTGCATGTGGATTATGCATGCATAACTATATGCATCTTGATCTGAAAATACTGAAGATACTAATGACCTGAACAAAGATGTGGTGCCTATTTCTAAGTAGAAATTAATAAGTTAAAACAGAGAATACATCAGACAGCAGATGTGAACCCAGACTTTTTTTTAACAGTGCTCAGGTATAATCTTGTTTGCCTGTCATGTTAATTAACCAATATAATTGTTCCTTAATTGAGTAGCAAGCAAATTTTAATTATTTCAAATTGTTGTTTATTGCTCATTGTCTTTTTCAATATATATTTACATACATATTTATGTTCACTAGAAGGAAAAAAAAAAGTATTTGATGATGACTTTTTAAAAGAAAATATTTTCTTTTCATTCACACCTAATTTAAATTCAGTATGAAACAGTATGTATTGGCCACATACCTGTAATGCAATGCCACATTGTGTACTAAATTTATTTCCACCTCATCAGTACATTGCACTCTGATTGTGTGTTCTCAAACATAATAATGCAATGTTGTATGCATGCATTTTCTTATGAAGCCTTGAGAAAATCCATATCCTGAGTGTCAAAATCTTCATGCATTTTCAAACTTTAAATCTGTCTCAGGATTGTCATCTTTAAGGCATGGAGGTATGAATATACAGCTAAATTGAAGGCATTATGGAGTCCCTGTTGGAGTCCCTTTGCTTGTTCTCCCACCAGTGGATTCTTCCCTTCTCCCAGTAAATGAGTGTCTATATCCTGTTTTATTAGTACAAGTTCATACATTTTGAACATGAAAGTTGGACTGTGTGATATCCCTTGTTACACGTGGCATTTCATAGGTGACTCCTACCAATATGAGATGTATAAAGCCTCCTCTGTGGTGCTGAATTTTGTCAGGAACTCTATTACTAAATAGTAGAGCAGTGTTCAGACTGTGCTGCTGCTGTTACTTCCATCTGTCTTGCTTTATTTTCATTAGTAAAGAGTTTTGTTTCCTAGTTTGATCCTGATTCTTTCTCTTTTTTTTTCCTCAGTCAAGAGTGTAAGTCCTACACTAGAAAAGAATACAGCTGGTTTACTTTTAGGCTGGTGGATGCTTCATAGAATTAGTTTAAAAGCAGAAAGTATTATTAGAGAAATAGGAAGTGTTAGGAAAGTGCCTAATGCAGGAATGCAGAAAAATCTGGATATATGTGGAAGAACAGGAAATTTGTTCACTGAAACTTGTAGATAAATTCATTTAACTGAAGGCAAAACAAACTGGAAAACAAAAGAAACAGTATTTTGCATCATTTTGGTACATATATATTAGGTGAATTTTATCTTAGACTGTTCCCTTTATTTTAAGAGAATATCTCTGAGAAATATTTAACTGTATCTTCTGTACTACTTGTTAGCTTCAACTGTTTCAAAAGACAGACTGTCCCTGGTCCCACTGAAGTAACTTTTGAAAGTGAAAATAATGCTTGGAAAGCAGGAAAGCTACCTCATTAAGGGCTAGATCTTAAAGAGCTGCAGAAGTTGGAGCATTTTATGTTCAAAGCCTTTTCCCCAAGTTCCTCTCAAACACGATTGAAAAAGTTGAGAAAAATACTTGACAGGTATTGTGGTGATGCAGCATCTATATCTGAAGCTAAGGTATTCTTTGCAACATGAAGGTTGGGGTGGTGGTTTGGTTTTGCTTATGATTGAACAACATATAAGCAATACCCAGCTTCAAGTCTCAGGGACCAAATGAAACTCTTAAGTTTAAATCTTTTTGGTCAAGAAAGATAGCAGAGATCTAGCAAGTAAGTCTGCTCAAAGTAATTAACTTTAGGTTAAAATGATGTGTTCTGTAATGCACAAAAAGATATTAAAAGATTTTTGAGATTTGGGTGTTAAGCTATTGCTGTGGATACAGTTGATTTGCTATATATGAAGACAGTGGATTTGTAATTCTTAATTAAATTATGATTAATAGTCCTAATGCATACTTTCCACTGGAACAAGGTATTGCATGGCACACCCATATTTATGAGCTTTTATGGCATTATGTGTATATTTTATCAACTTTAGGAATTCTGCACCTAGTTAATTGAAAAGTTGCCATGTATGGGATGAAAATGTAAAATTGTCTTTTATTGACATATTTTTATCATAGTAAAATATTGCATATTCTTCATTTTTTAAATTCAGAAATGTTACTTTTTAAAATGTAGATAACATATGAGAACATCAGAAAAAACCATGCAGGTTAATCTGCTAATCTCTTACAAGTGTGTTTCTAAAATTCTGCCTAAGCCTGATAGCTAGTAGACTACATGAAAATTTCTGAAGAAGGGATGAAGGCTAAAAATGAAGGTAGAGGGAATATTGATTTCCCCTTCCATTTCTTCTAGTACAACTTGAAATGGATCCATTCTGTTTGTTATTCCACATGACTTTGAAACATGTTATTAATATAAAGCCCACAATTTATAAGAGATTTTAAGTGTCTTAGATGGAGTTGACTCTAACTCAGATGACACTTACAAGCCCAAGGCAGTGCTTAACCCATAATTACTGCAATGTCACATCTTGGAAACTCTAGCAGTTCTCTGTCCCAGTGGAAATGCTTTTCTGCCCCACTACCAAAAGGCTTATGTGTTGACTCATTTCCTTTACCAATATGACAGTTTCCTCCGCATATTTACTGCTCTGGGCAAGTTTATATTATGTTAACAAATTTGTCTTCATATAACTTGAACAAATCTGAGCATATTTTAAAAGGAATTTCAAGTTTTTAGAGGTTCTTAAAAGTATTTAAAATATTTTTATTTGCCTTTCATTAAGGCAACATTTGTTTGCAGACCTTTAATTTGCAACTTTAAAATAATTTAATTCCTTGCTAATAGCTCTGAATTCTGTTTGCTTCTTAACTTTTGTATTTACTGCATGTGTTATTGCACTGAATGTTTGCTGAATTTCCCTTAACTGATATTGCATTGCCTTGTTTCTTGTGAATAATGAAATAACTATAAGCTTGCTGTAACTCTAGAATTTCATAGTGTATATTTGCTTCACTAATCTCTGGCCTTTTTTGCTAATGCTGCATGATTGTTCAACCTGGGGTACCAGGACGCTGCATTGGGATACTGATCCATCAGTTCTTCAGCTCCACTCTGATTCCGATCTGGGGTATTGCATAGATTTCTTATATTCCCTCTTTCATGTGCTTATGGATACTAAGTATGAGCATTTTTTCCTATAAGACTTGTAGTTGTTGTTAAGAAACTGTTTTGCAAGTAATATAAATTCGCTGTCCCTGGACTTAGCACAGTTTGCTTTCAATGAGAAATTTTTATATCATTTAATATAAATTAGATGCTTATTTCTAATAAACACAAATAAGTGGTTTTCTTTGAGTCTTTTTTGACAAAAAAGAAATCATTTATTTAAAATTAAAAGGTTAGCATGACTGTATTGAAAAACAGAGCAACTCCCATATTTTCTTACAAATATGTTTATAAAAGCTGTAGCTCATTATAAGCACGAAGTACAATCTGCATTGGAATGCTAAGAATTATGATTCTGCCCACCAAAACCTTTCAAAAGGAGTTACTCTTCTGCTTTTATCTTGGGAGAGGAGTGGATAATAAGAAACTAAATCTGATATAGGTGAATTGTTGGATCATTGCAGTATTATTACAGTACATACTGCAATTAGGTTTTCCAGAAGGCTACAATGATGGAATTAATGTTGTGCAGGTTTTGGAATATATTACATATTGTATTATGCTAGCTGTATCTACCTTCATTAAAGTCAGTACGCTCAGAAGTTTTCAGTATTGTGCTGTGAAACAGTGTATTATGGATAAATTATTTGTCACTGTGAGTTTCAAGTCAGCCTGGCAGTTCTGCATTCTAGATCGTATCTTAGAGGCAGACAAAAAAAGGGCAACAAAGTTAAAAGTCTAGGGAATGCTTTTTCCTTCAGTATAACTTAGTTTTCAGGCTTTATAATCCTAGAACTGTTGCTATACAAGCATGACTTGTGAATAGATCTGTACCCCTGACAATGCAGATGTGTCACATATGTGGCAGTATTCTGGTCAAGCACAAAGAGCAAAAATTTAAAATTATATCCTAATGTCCAGATATTTATATGTGCACATCTTCCTTTTTGTCACAGCTGTATAAATAGATGCTGATTTTAAATAATAGTGATAAAATAGTAGTAGTCATAATCATGTGACTTGTTCAAAGTTTCCACTGGGTTTAAGTTTGACTAAGCAGTGCTATGGCATAATGACTTGGGTATTATTCTATGCAAAATGTGAAATAATAAAATTAAAATTTTTTTCTGATTTTTAAAACAATTTTATTTAGACGTGGACCTGTTAAACTTGGAATGGCTAAAATTACACAAGTTGACTTTCCTCCTCGAGAAATCGTTACCTACACAAAGGAGACACAAACACCTGTTATGACTCAGCCTAAGGAAGGTAAATGGTTCATTTATTACTATTAAGTTATTTTTGGTTTCTTTTAATATAATAATGATGACTGGCTGAATTAGAACTAGCATTTGTGATCTTGAAACTTAATAAAGTAAATGAAGGTTGATATGTGAGATAATTTATATGGATTCTAGTACTAAAGTTTTGTAGGTTTTCCTTAACTGTTACTGTCATTCTGCATGTCTTTTAACATCACTCTTGCTACAAATATGTGGTACTCTCACAGTCCTAGTGTATGTTCAGATTACAGATAGAGTTGCTTAATTAGCTGACAGATGATAAATAAACAAGATGTATTTTGCATTTACGACATTTAAGAATCCACACATTTAAGATTCCATGGCACATGGAGGACAGGGAGGTGATTTGAGGTAATTGGCATGGCTTTAACAAGGGCAACTCCTGCCTGTCCAACCTAGTGGCCTTCTACAATGGGGTGACTACATCAGTGGACAAGGGAAGTGTACACAGCATTTGTTTGGATTTCTCTAAGGCCTTTGACATGATCCCTCCCCATCATCCTTCTCTCTAAATTGGACAGAGATGGATTTGATGGGTGGACTGTTTGGTGGATAAGGAATTGGTTGAATGGTTGCATCCAGAGGTCAACAGCTCAGAGTCCTGGTGTACATCAGTAACAAGTGGTGTCCCTCAGGGGTCCATGCTGGGACCAGTGTTATTTATGGTCTTCATCACTGACATACAGAGGGATGGAGTGCACCCTCAGCACACCTGCAGGGTGTAGTTAACATGCCTGAAGGATGGGATGCCACCCAGAGGGCTCAAGAAGTGGCCCAAAAGAAAGCCAAACATATCTTGGGGTGCATCCTCAGCAGTATGACCAGCAGGTCAAGGGAGGTGATCCTGCCCCTCTCCTCTGCTTCTGGAGTGCTGCATCCAGCTCTGGAGAGGGACCTTATACAAGGGCATGTGATAACTGGACAAGGGGCAATGGCTTTAAGCTTAGATATCATGAGGAAATTCTTTTCTGTGTGGGTGGTGAGGCGCTGGAACACATTGCCCAGAGAAGCTGTGGTTGCCCCATCCCTGCATGTGTTCAAGGCCAGGTTGGATGGGGCTTTGAGCAGTCTGATGTAGGTGATGGTATCCCTGCCCATGGGAGGGGGTTGGAACTAAATCATCTTTAAAATCTCTTCCAACCCCTAACATTCTCTGAAGTTACTTGAAGGCTGTGTATCCCACAACAAACTTAGCAATTAATAGCCTTACTTCTTAAGAATTTAGATTTTTATACCTGAAATTTGTACTTGGAGTTTTAAAAGAAGGAACTAATTTATTTATAACTTACGTAGTTTCTGTTTTCAGTAGTTGAACACAGGCTTTCAGTCATGACTTGTTTGCTTTTCAAAAAATAAATTTTTCCAAAGAAAATATGGTTGGCTAGCAGATTGGCTTTTCAATGCTGAAACACTTGAATTGATCTGCAAATAAAAGTATTAGTCTTGACCTACCTTGTGTGTAGTTCTACAACAAAATTTCTTGGTTGTTTAATATGACTGACTTTGAGTATGTGTCTGTTAGCAATTTTAGGACCTACTTCTACATTCATAATTTTGCATTTTCCTGCTCTTTGGTATGTGAACTTTTGTGTGTTTATGCAAGGATGTATCTTTCAAACTTCATATATCTTTCAAACTTTGACTTTCAATGAGCCAGAGGATATGATTTTTCTCTAATTGTGTTTCTTTTCTATTCTTCATTTTATCTGTATCCCTGCACAGGTAGGTGTTTGGGATTTTCCTGCTTTCATTTCTCCCATGCTCTCAACATTACCTTTGTCTAATCCCTCAGGTCTTTCTTCCTTCTGTTAGGTTCATGGAATCTGAAGACTTAGGTCAGAGTTTATGTACTTGAAGAGTTCTGCTGCCTGCTGACAGTGGAAATTGCTTTGGATTGTATGATCTGAGTTTCACAGTAGATAGGCTGTAGCTGAGGTTTGCTGTAGTGGAGTGGAACAGCTGCCAGAATTAAGGCTTTCCAGGACTAACTGGGTACTTGCTACTTAGTGCTGCTGTACAATACTGTGCATGTGCAGCTGACTGCAGTGTTATTGCATTACCTCCACTCTTTGAGGAATAATTGTCTGCTAACATCTCCAGGACACAGAAATAAATATTAAGCAAGTAATAAAAAATATGGTGTATAGGATGTGTTTCTTGGATACTGGTACACTGAATGCAGGATTTACGCATTTTAATATTTTTTTAAAGAAATAACAGACCAGAGTATATTCATGTATGATCCTTGTAGGTCCCTTCCAACTCAGAATATTCTGTGATTCTATATTATCTAGTATATGCCTTAAATGTATAGAAATACAGATAAGAAAACTTGATGTGAAGACATTCGGCTTAACAAAAGCCACCCATTTCACAGATGATTTAACTTTGATTAACCTACTCTGCAGCAACAGATTACTCAGACAACTGGAACTACACTTTACAGTGTTATTGCTAGGTGCAGCCTAATTTACAGCACTGCCTTTCCTTCTGTCTTGCCAAAATACATCACAATTTTGATGTTAACTCAAAGTAAAAATTCAGTGGTTCATTAAATCTGTTTTTAGCATTCATTGGCAAGACATTTGTTGCTATTAAAGATTGCATAAAAATAGCAGCTACTTTACTGCTCAGTTTGTAACCTCAGATCCCCTGATTGCCTGTCAGAAACAACATGGAGTTAATCCCTTAGCATATTATAATGAATATTCATCGATATGTTGATGTGACATGGAGTCCCATTTCCTGTCTTCATGGCCCTGTGACTTTTCCAAGTCTTTGCAGCCTTTTTTAATCTGAAATCCTATTTGGTACACTGGCAATTGAAGTGGCTTAAAATGCCAGTAGATACAGTCAATAATGAATAAGGTGGATGCAGTTAGGGAGTGCCCTTAACGTTTCAAATTTAGGTAGCTGACTTGAGATAAATGCAGTGCTTGATGGTATTGTGGGTTCTTGACTTACTAGACTGGAACTTTTTCAGAAATACTATGTCCAATGTTCAGTGTTTGGTGAGTGCTGTATTATTGTTATGCTAATTCCTTGCAAATTCTGCTATCTGGCCTGCTATTAAATAAATTTGAGGTGAAGGAGAGACAGGAAAAGTAATTAAAATAAACATTTCTTACCTTGTTTTATAGTCCAGCAGCTTCATGGTGCCTTTTTGGTGAACTGTGAGAAAGCTTCCTGGGTTTGGAATAGAAAGCATTCTAGTTTTAGATAATGAGGTCAAGAACTTGTATATGTGGGGATTTTTTTTTTTTTTAAATTTTGGAGTTTTTTCCTCCAGATCCTTAATAAGAAAGTTTGCATGTGATTCTTCTTAAGAGGGAAGGTTTTAGATTTATGCAGTTACAGATAAATCAGTGAGATGACATGTTCAATTTCAAGTCTGATATTTTGAGAATATTAAAATAAGTGCTGTATCCTGCATTTAAATGCAGTAATATCAGCTGGCTGTATGCAGTAAAAGTACTGTGAAGGAATTTCGAGCTCTGTATAATATATGCCATTTATGTTTGAAACATTAAAAGGCAGGAGCAATCAACTATATGATCTTTTGAATAAAATATGTAGATTAGAAGGTCATATAGCACTAAGGGGCTGACCGTCTACGTTTGACAAGAATTTGACTCCTGTCACTGAAAATGGTACTTAGAATCAGTGTAGTATGACTAATGGGGGGTTGGGCTGAAATTTCTAATTTGGGACTTTCAAAGCTTGAATAATGTATCCAGGGTGACCCAAAACCAAATTTCTAAATTTGAAGGCATCATTTAATTCTGCCAGATTGATTGGCAGGGCAAAAAAGAGGGAGATTTCTATCCAAGTGGCCGTAATTTGAGTATGTGATCCTGTATGTGTTTTTCTCAAAGTCATGTGTTAACTCACATTACGTTATTTTAATTAATCATCATTCACACCTGTAGTAATTTGACATTAAGAATTCCCTTCTTTAAAATGGCCACAAGTTATACAGTTTTCAGGTTATGAATCTGCCATGCATGTGAATCCATCGAAAAAGGAGCAGCAGTGTCTTTCTGTTTCTTTGCGTGATTATTTTGCCCAAAAAAGCTTTCATTTTTTTTAAGTAGCACAAAAGCTGTAATTGGCATGCTTTGTAAGGAAGTGTCAATGTGCAAGAGAGTGGAGATCACTAAGAATTCTTTTACGGGTTCTTTCCCCTTTGCACCACCGCCTCCTCAGCAGGGTCACTGAGATCACTAGCTTTTCTTGAAATGGCCATTTTCACTGGCAGGTGCATTATACCCTGTATTTTCAGATTGTTTTTCCATTCTGAATGTTTGGCAGGTTGATTGCTCTGGCTGCATTGACGGAGAAAGGGCTGACAAATGCGGTTGGGCTGGCTGAAAAGACAGTGATTACTGTTTTCCTTTGTGGCTGATTGAGGCCCTTGAAAGGAAAGATTTTAACCTTCACCATTTGGTTCAAAAGTATGAGCATATATTGAAATCATTCATGCCATTTATCCTAGTTCTGTAAACTTGTCAGAACATAAAAATCGCTCAATTTCAAGTAATGTAGGATTGGCATACGTCATTATCATTTTGATTAAGTTGGAGTTTGTATTATTGTGTGCATTATACAGTGTCATTTAAAGCTTTCTTTCCTGCAGGTACAGTTATATTTTTATTGCCTATACTATGGAGTTAGAAAGATTTTCAGACCTCTTTAAACCTATCACTATGTGTGTGGTTTGGCAGCTGGTATGGCCTACAAGCTGTATTTTGTTTGCAGGGTAAAGGCTTGTCTGTAGACCTCCTGGAGTGCTGGTAATTGCACAGGCTTGCCATTGGGGAAAGACATGATTGGAAGCAGTCAGGCAGAAAAATGTTGTGCCATCCCATTGCCACCTCATAGCAGAGAGACAATCCTTGCAGTACCATCTGGTTGTTGCTATCTAGTCAGCTGGCCTGGCTGCTGGGACCGCGGCTTGGCAGCTGGTTCCCATCCCTTGACCACCCCTTTTTTTTTTACTCTTTTTGTGTGCATGCATGTGGATTTTTGGTTTTTTTTTTTTACTTTTTGTGTTAGATAACTTTGAACATGGGTCAGGGAGATGGCTGCAACAAACAAGCCTAGTCCCTGTTGAATACTGTCTCATTACTTGTGATGAGGCATGCAGCAGTCTCCTGCTGCCAATCCCTTATAAGCAGATGACATAGCTGTTTAACCAATAAAAACAAGTCTTTTCAGCAGCCTATTCTAGAAAGTGGATGAAGAAAAGCCAGCATATCCCACAATTCTAAGTAATTTAAAGGTATTTTCTGGTTTACAGTATTCAAAGAATAAAATGTAGAAATGCAGAAAGTGCTGTGAGCCTTGTCAGTATTCCTGAACATTAACATTTTGTTATTCATTGCAGTTAGGGAAAACACGTTTTCCTGTAAAGTTCTCATTGCCAAACATGATACAGAGAATGAGACTTGCATCTAGAATGACAGAAAAAATGTAATCTCTCTGCTATTATCTTTAGCAAAATTTGCCTCTCAGAATAGCAACCTGAAAGCTAATGTAAGCCATCTTCGTGCCATGTGCAGACCCATTAGACTGATGCTTTCAGATCATAAGTAAGCAGCTGCTCTGTAGACTATTTTAGACATTTGATTTTTCTTTATTCCACAGCATTAATGTGTCAGTGTGTTACACAGAACATGCACCCACCGCATGGTTCTGTGTGGAATCATAAATGCCTGTAAGACAGATTTCCACTTTGGATTCTTTACAATTTCCTGTGTGTCTTATTTCAGTTTATGCAACTACATAACTCAGTGCAACTGATACCCAGGTGGAGACAGTGTTCAAATGATATTTTGGTTTGTGATAATGTTATCCTTGAGACTACATTTTACAAGTGCGACCATTTTAAGCTACATGATACCATTTTGCATCAGCTTATTTGAGATTCATATAGAATGTTACTGTTCCCCTTTAAAAACACTGATGGTCTCACCATAATGTTTCTTTTTAGATGAGGAGGAGGAAGATGATGTGGTTGCACCAAAACCATTAGTGGAACCTGAGGAAGAAAAAACATTAAAAAAAGAGGAGGAGGAAGAAGGTACAGTTCACCTCAAGACATTCTAAATGTGTGCTGTAAAGAAATCCATCAATACGTTTTTTTTAACTTTTTGTTCCATTAATTTAAAATTTATTTAATTGTGAAATGCTAATTAGCCAGCAGAACATAAAATGCAAAAATTATTAAAAATTATGATAAATACTGTTTTTCTTTTTTGAAAAGAATCGATGAAAGCATGCAGTCCAGAAAATGTCTGTATGCATTTTTTTCAGCTGCACCTCATGAACTCACAGAGGAGGAAAAGCAACAAATTTTGCATTCTGAAGAATTTTTAAGTTTTTTTGACCACTCCACAAGGATTGTTGAAAGAGCCCTTTCTGAACAAATCAACATTTTCTTTGACTACAGTGGAAGAGACTTAGAGGACAAAGAAGGGTAATGTGAATATTAAATACTTCTCTGTGAATTTCCAATACTTTTAATTGAAAAAGTGATCTAAGATTAATATCTTCTAATTGTCTTTATAGAGAGATACAAGCGGGAGCAAAACTGTCCTTAAATAGGCAGTTTTTTGATGAACGTTGGTCAAAGCATCGTGTTGTCAGTTGTTTGGACTGGTCATCTCAGGTAAAAAATAATGCTTAAAGTAAGCAGTTGACTTTGTAAATTGTTGTAGTTCTGTGCATTTGATGCCCATAAAAATACAGTTGATTTAGGCTGTATTTCTAAACGTGTTCCTTACGTGCTCCACGGTTCGCAAAAAGTAGACAGCTGTAGCAAAAGGTTCGTGTTGTGAAGAAAGTTGGTTTTGGTTTAAGGACTGCTTTGTAGAGGTAACTCAGCTTCACTAAAAAGAAAACTCACTTGAAAGTAATGGGTTTTAGAGTTAAAAGAAAGTTATGATGAGAGAACAAGACTAATGTGCATGTTAATGCACGTAGGAGCTAAATTAGCAACAACTGCAGTTTTAACTGACAGTTTTTCATGCCTTTATAATGCAAGGTGGTTTCCTGACCCTATTTTGGCAAAAGAAAACAAAGATTCTAGGATTATCTGGACCATTAGCAGTAATCTTGCTTACTTTGAGTCTTTTTCACTTACCATGCAGTATCCAGAATTACTTGTAGCCTCTTACAACAACAATGAGGATGCACCTCACGAGCCTGATGGAGTGGCCCTTGTATGGAATATGAAGTACAAGAAAACTACCCCAGAGTATGTCTTTCACTGCCAGGTATGATTCTGTCTTGGGAGGGACTTCATGTTGATGAATTTGGGCAAGCACCTTCCTTATGTTTGTCAGTATAATAATTTCATTGGGCTGGCATTTGTTTTAACCACATTTATTTCCTAACAGATGTTGATAGCTAGAGACTTCAGCTGAGAAATAATATTCTGTTTCAGAATTTCTGACATAATTCAGAATTCAGGGTTGTTTGAGAACTCCTTTTTTTTATTTAAAAAACAGGAAAACTTTCTTGTGTAATGGTTGGACCACAAAGGTTTGTATGTAAGGGACTTGAGTGGGATTGTATACTACAGCTTAGTTTACTGAGTAAAATGAAGACAGCCTGAGGAAATGGAATGAGGATGAAAACTAGAAACATATGCATCAAGAAAAAGGCAGATGGAGGTTTTCTTAAAGATAAAAACATGCAAATCTCTTCCATTATGCCAAGCCCAAGATACCCACATTTTTCCCATCATTTTGGAAAATTACACAGTTGAATCAAAATTTAACCTCATGTTATCACATTACTGTCAAAGCCCAGATTGCAAAAGTAACTCTTATATCAAAATGTATTTCTACATTCTCTAAGAAGTAATGACTACAGAATGTGGCAAAACATTATTAAAATCTTGTGTATTACTGGGCCTTCCTTTGCTAATAAACTATGCTGGGAGGAATACAGATGTATGCATGTGAAAGAAAAGAGGAGGAAAGCTTCATTTTATAATTATAAATTGAAACAAAAAGACTGTTGAGGGGTTACAAAGGTTGGGTGAATCCTTTAGTAATTGGGAAGTGAAATAATGTACTGAATAAATTTAGGCAAAGAAGTTGTTCTGATATTTGGCCTCATTTCCTTTAGACATAGTTGTCACCAAGTGATAGTTTGTGTATTTTGCTGTTTGTTTTTCTTCCTTTCAGTCTGCAGTGATGTCAGCTACATTTGCAAAATTTCATCCCAATCTGGTGGTTGGTGGCACATACTCGGGCCAGATAGTGCTGTGGGATAATCGCAGCAATAAGAGAACCCCGGTGCAGAGAACGCCACTTTCAGCTGCTGCTCACACGGTAGGAGGGGAAATATATTCAAGGACTGTGCTCTGTTGAGATGTGTTTAATGTCTAGGAAATTCTGTCCAGTGCACTTGATTGGCAATGCTTAAATGTTTATGTCCGTATTTTGATACTTAGGAATCAGGCTATTCATAAAAATCAGAGTGTCAGAAAAACAATTATCAGTTTTATAGGGGAGAATCATTTATACTTTTGATTGGGATCAATCTTTTGTGCTTTTTTAAATGGTGAAATTGTAGATTTTACTGTGGATTAATTATATCAGAACTGATTATTATTTCTAAATTCTTATCTGATAATATTTTGTTTCTTAGCACCCAGTGTACTGCGTAAATGTTGTTGGGACCCAGAATGCTCATAATTTGATTAGTATCTCAACTGATGGGAAAATATGCTCTTGGAGTCTGGATATGCTTTCCCAACCACAGGTAAGATAACTTTTGATAAATATATATATAGAGTATCTATTATAGATTAATATTTTATTAAAAATTCAGTTGATCTAATAAACATTAATCAACACTTTCCCAACACATAGAATTAAGGTAGCTTGATATTTGATAAAATATTTCCCTACCTGTGGAATCAAATATTTTCTGTTGTTTCTTTTGATAGTTTTGGTGTACTTGTGTTAGTGGTTAACACAAATGTAGTAAGAAAACTTTCTTATTCCTGCCCAGTCTATCCAAGTAAAATAAAAACTGTTCTATTGTGAAATTGAAAAGATTTTGTAGGTGTTAGTATTTCTTTTTATGAAGTAAGTTGCTGGTTGTTTTCACTACAGGATAGCATGGAGCTGGTTCACAAACAGTCCAAGGCTGTGGCTGTTACCTGCATGTCTTTCCCTATTGGAGATGTCAACAACTTTGTTGTTGGCAGTGAAGAGGGCTCAGTCTACACTGCATGCCGTCATGGCAGGTGAATACAAACTTTAATTCTTCAAAGGAAATAAAAACACTGAAAGGATGAGTTCCTGCATGCTTTACACTCAAAATTTTTTTAAAGTTCATACTTTCTCCTTTGCACTGAAGGAGTTCGGAGTAGCTCTGTCTGAATTCCAGTGCACTTTTTCCAGAGTAAGAAAGAGCTTCATTTAAAACAGAAATGGTTGGAATATTGAATTGATATTATGAGTTGTTTGTGTTGATGAGGACAGAATAGGTCACTATGGTTTTATTAATTTGAATTGTAGCAGAACATTCCAAACTTTGTATCAGTTTTGTAGATAATTGTACAGTAACATCACGCACGAATCTTAAATTGGCTAGCTGTTCTCCTGCTGTTCAGTCTATTTTGAAATTGTCTGACTGTATCTTATCAATTGCTTTCTTAAATACAATTGAGTGTCCAGGTTTCATTTCAAATACACATCA
The DNA here is from genome assembly GCA_013397375.1 of Toxostoma redivivum. Lineage (NCBI taxonomy): Eukaryota > Metazoa > Chordata > Aves > Passeriformes > Mimidae > Toxostoma > Toxostoma redivivum. The sequence continues at coordinate 151,624 of VXBI01005045.1, read as the reverse complement.
TCTTGCTGCACAGCTTTTTTGGTTCCAAAATACCCAAAATTGTATCACTTTTGTGTAACATCCTCCCCATCTGTTTCCCTCTTTTTCATCACCCCGATAGGAGGCTATTAGGGATGTATTCTTACTGGTTTATGTCTGAACCTCATGCCCTTAAAGTATATGCTTCTTAATATATCTTAATATATATGCTTCTATAAAGTATATATATATATAACTTCTCTTAGTTTAATGTGAGTTTTATGCTTATTCCTGAGACTGGATTTTGTTCTTTGTATGAATATGAAGTTGTAGCTATTGCTTGGAGGACAATGTAGTTAAATGTGTGGACAGATACCTGAATGAGTCTCCTGTCCCTAGGATATATTTTGGCACTTACAGTTAGTAGAAAATACATGTTGAACTGAAGGTCTGTTTTCAAGCCTGGTCTTCTGTGATCCTTCTGTGGTGAAGCCTATTGCAGTGGGGTAACATCCATATAAGGCAGCAAAATCTTCTCGTGGCTGTATTTAAACTGCATTTCAGTGCTATCTCTGTCTGCAGATGTTTGGTTTCCAAATCAATTAACCTTGATTGTATATTCTGAAACAGCAAAGCTGGAATCAGTGAGATGTTTGAAGGACACCAGGGACCAATCACAGGTATCAACTGCCATGCAGCAGTTGGACCTGTAGACTTCTCACATCTTTTTGTCACCTCTTCTTTTGACTGGACAGTAAAGCTTTGGACAACGAAGGTAACTTAGATAGTTCAGTGGTTTTCTTCATAGCCCTTGACACAAGGTGGTGCTATAATGTAAGCTACTTAAGGAAGTTCACGATCCTGAAGTCAAATTGTGTGAAGTTCTGAGGTTCTTAGCTGCAGTCCTGCAAAGAGGAGACAGCTGATGAGCAGAACCAAGATTAACAGCATAAAATTTCGCTTTCAGCTTGTACATCATTTGTGTATTTCTGACCCATTCTTTCCAACCTTTTGCCCTTTGTTATCAATGATTACAATGTAATCAAATGTAAATCATATTATAAAGTCAGTTACCTCATATATTCATAAGGCAAATGTTTTGCTACAATTTTTGTGGAGGACTAAGGGACAGCACCAAAATAATGTTAGTTAAACTTGATGAGGCTCACAATTGAAATATCTGTCATTTCCATTGCAAGAATTACTTCTTTCTCTGTTAATCTGATGCCCTGAGGAATGCAAAGCAGAGGAAGCAGAGTTAAAATCTCCGAGTAATAGTCACTGAATTATCATTGGCTTGATCTACAAGACTCTTAAGCATTAAATTTACAATTTTCAGTTGGCTTGCTATTGATTTATAGTAGCAGACAGCAAAATGGCTGTATGCTTTGGAAAGCATACCTCTAAAAGCATTAGGTTTTGGCTGATTTTTGCAGTGGCATTTTTTTAAAGCAAGTCAAAATGCAAATCACATTTTACTTATTGCTGGTAATACTGTTGAAGTCCTGCATTTTGCTTTACCTGTTACTTTTATAATTTTGAAATGTAGGGTTTGGGTATCGCATTGTTATCTTGGCTTCTTTTCAGAATAACAAACCTCTCTACTCCTTTGAAGACAATTCGGATTATGTTTATGATGTGATGTGGTCTCCAACTCACCCTGCCTTGTTTGCCTGTGTGGATGGGATGGGCAGGCTTGACCTGTGGAATCTCAACAATGATACTGAGGTGAGAAGTCAGGTTAATAGTCAAATGCAGCTGGAAAATTCTTTGTACTCTTAAAAAAAAAAAAGAGTTGGGTGTTTATTGTACTTTGGGGGGCTTTTTACCATAGCTTTTTGTTGTTGTTTTTAAATGTTCTGTAGTTCCAGTAGTTTCTGTGTAATAGATAGCATTCTTTGATTACAGGCTTAGAACTTAATCCTGTTAATGAGTAACAGCAGTAATTAAATTGTTTTACCTTTAACAAGAGAGCAAAACATTTGTTGGTGTAACACTGATCCATGTTGTGAAAGTGATTGTAGACATCCCACCCTGAGGCCTTGTCAGCATACAGCTTAACAGTGTGAACAAACCTGTTACTACACACCACCACTGTTCCTGTTGCCACAGTAATACTGCAGTCAAAGTGCCATTTGTTTCTAACTTAGTGAACTGAATGTTTTGCTTTCTGGTGTGTGTTATAAACTTCATTATAGTAGAAACCTTTTTCAAGATTTGCTGGAGGTAAATCAGAGGAGAAACTTGGCAGATACTTACTACTTAAATTTCACCATCTGAAAACTACATATAGAAGAAAGTTGTAGGATATGCCAGCCTGTGGCTTTAAATTGGAATTCCCTGTTCTAGCCTTTTGGACAGGGCTTCACCTGCTAAAACAGCTGATATCATCCCTGCCCTCTGTCATAATCTTCCTGAGATCTCAGGGTGCCTGTCACTGCCTGAAAGCAGTGTCTGTGCCTCCTGTCCCACAAGAAGAGTGCCTTTTGATAGCAGATGTTTGTACTTTGGCCAAGGGACTGATGTGTTGTTTTGGTTATGTCACTATTGATAGCTTAAGGCCACTGAGGTCTTTGTATTGTGAACAGTCTTTGATCTGTGTACCATGCACCGGTTGAAGTGTTGGGCATTTCTTTTGATGCAGCTCAGATGGCCTAAGTGTGTTCTGTAATATCTAGCTTATGGAAACCTGATGCATTTTTAGCAATGTATTTCAAATTGGTACAGGTGCCCACTGCAAGCATCACCGTGGAGGGCAATCCTGCTCTGAACCGTGTGAGATGGACACATTCTGGGAGAGAGATTGCTGTCGGTGACTCAGAGGGACAAATAGTTATATATGACGTGGGAGAGGTATGTATGTCATGTATTGTGCAAAGTATATTGCAAAGCACTTGGGTTTCTTTATTTAGTGGCTTGCCTTTCGTTCTTTTCCTCCTGTCATTAGAGGAATAATAATTATAATAATAAGGTTTAATTTGTATTTTTAAATTAATATTTCCTAGTAGTGTTTTATTTAAGGTGTTCTAGCATAACTTTTTAGCATGATGTCATCCAGTCAAAAAGAAAAAGCTTTACTGCAAGGCTGGTGAAATAAGGATCAATGGTTTTTTCATAGAAATTTTATCTTCTATGTAACTGTGGCACATGTGAATTCTGATCCTAGATTGAGAAGTACCAAACAAAAAATTTTGCAGCAGAGCAGCCTTGATTTTATTCTTACAGGGAAGCAGCTGCTCTTGCAAGGATGTGTAGTGCAGTAGTACATGACTGATGGGATGAGGATATAGCATTAGTATTCCCTTTGAAGGCAGTCTCTCAGGTGGAGATACATAGCACAAGCTTATAATAATATAATTTTATACTTCAATGCAGTAGTCTCAAATTCTGCTTCTTTTATTAGTTAGAGCTTTTGACACACTAAAATAAAGGTAAGCTTATCTGGAACTGGAAGCTCTTCTGAACATTATTTAAGTGCTGTGCCGTTCAGAGAGAGCTCAGCTGTATCTATCAGGAGGTTCCAGTAACACTCTCTGTGTCACAGCAAATTGCCGTTCCTCGTGGGGACGAGTGGACTCGGTTTGGCCGAACGCTGGCAGAAATCAACGCCAACAGAGCTGACGCGGAGGAGGAGGCTGCGACCCGCATCCCGGCATAGAGCCCTCAAAAACAGGCTCCAGGCTGCACTGCGAGGGATTGGATGCAAATCCCAGATGTCAGTTCTAATCATAGCTTACAGGACGAATATATGGATTCAACAATGGACTTTGAAATGTATTAAGATCACTGAAAATCAGATCTTGCATTGTTAAGTTTTATATATAAATTACAAGCACATTCTTGGATTTGTGTAACTTTTAATACAGTTAACTTTGACTTTGCAAGGATCTTTTGCTGAAACACTAACCTGGTATAAATTTGCTACTTGGCTTCTGTAAAGTCCAATCTGAAACAGTATCTTTCTGAAAAGTAAAAGTTCTGCTCCTAAAACTTTCTGTATTACAGACTAACCTTCACTAGGTAGTAAATCTCTGAAGCATTCTTTAATTTGAATTCTTCAAATTACCCATGATATGCATGCATATGTTCCAGGTTTCATTGTTTATATATATAGATAAGCCTCAGACTCTGGTAGTGGGTAATACATGTGAATAAAAATTTGTCTGTAGTTACAAACTTACATGATAATCAGATCTGAATTAATGAAATAACGTATTTAATACCAATTTCCTTTTGTTTGAATTGGTGCATTAAACAGTGAGACGGATTCATAAATAAATACTATATGAGCACTTGTCAGCTGCCCTGACCTCTAATCTGTGTCCCTACAGTAGTTTAAAGTTTGTGGGAGCTGATCCTTTTGTTTTCCTACACATATCACAGGCTTGTTTTTTATCCCCAGCCACCCCTTACTTCCATGGCAATAGGCCAATAGCAAAAAGGCTTCGGTTATCAAATTTTTCTTTTTCAAAGGGTAAGGAACTAGACTTTAACTTAATTTCTATAGCATGATGATTTTCATTCTGTTAACTACAGACTTGCTACTAATTTTCTGTACTAAGTTAAAGATTTTTATTGTTACTGATTTTTAACATTTTTATTGAAACAAAACTTCTTAATGGCTTGAAACAGAACGGTTGGAATTTCTTTTAAAGGTTACTTTTTTTTCTTCCTTAGCACATTATGAGGTTTTCTATCAAGACAGGTTGCAATGGGGCTCTTTCTTTTGCTTTGTTTTTGTAATAAATACTGTGAGTTTTATTAATTAGGCACTAAATCAGTCTGTAGCCTTTAATTTAGGACTCTACATTTGTTTTTAATCTGTTAGAAGCTTACTGTTTTTCCAGAAGAGCTGGTTTTATATGCTTAAGAATAGGAAATAGGTTTGTGTACCTTAGTTTCATGTCCAGGAGTATTGTCATCGTTTCTTTGTTAACTTTTCTATTTATGTTTTGGATTTTTTTTTCTTTCTCCTTGTCTTACTTCTGTTATTATGAGCGTCTTCTAGAGACACAGCAGTAACAGCACTTCTGTCTTCAAAAGTTTTCTTTTTTGGTGGGTCTGGAAGTGAAACATGTTTAGGCTTCCATCAGTGTTAGAATTTCAAGAGTGCGTCCCCCTCTTTTCAACCCAGCCATGCTGCTTGGTTTGCAGACATTTATCCTGTGTGTTCTCCTCAACCCTGCAACAGCAGCTCTCCTCAGCTGAGAAGCATGTGAACTGTGGAAGAACAGGCACATCATGAGATAGTTTGTACCTTTAGGCAGCAGATTTCTTAACAAGGAGAAGGTGCCTTGGTTTGATGGTTTTGGGGAGAGGGGGTGCTTGGGTTTTCGGTTGGTTGGTCTTGTGGGGCTTTTTATTGAGATTGCTTTTCACTGTATAATACATTTCCCTCATGCTTTCACTTTCAGAAATCCAGTAGATAAGACTTTCTTTCGCATACATGCAGGCCATATGGCATTAGTTTTGTGTAGTTTCAACCTTCTAATAACTTTCAATTATTAAATTTAATATTACTCCATCTTTATTCCTGCTTGTGGTCCTACCTCACGGAATAGTTGAGTACAGATTAAAAATGTTGTAAAAGCCATACCTGCAACTTTGAGACTGAAAGTGATGCTAGATGCTGTAAATGAGGATTCTGGGAGCCAAACTGTCCAGTTTTGGAGCTGCAAGAAATACAAATGCTATTGTGCATTGTCAAGTCTCCCAAGGCCTTGGTCAAGGCAATCAACAAACTTTGACTAAGATTAAATGCCTGTGGGTCCCCACCATTTTTGTCTCTATTTAGAAGAGCACAAGACAAAATTCATAGATACAGGAGAGAGTTCCCAGAAGCCTGTCTCTATCCAGAAAACAGCACAGAACAAGAAATTCCTTAAACACAATATAACAACTAAAGAAGGAAGCTTTCTAATGGCTTATCTATGTTCAAATTGCAGAACAGTGATCAAGCTTCCAAGGTCAGTGTATTGTAACCTCTGGCTCACTAAGTATTATTCAGCACCAAAGTAATTTTTATCTTTCTTAGGGGCTAGAGCTGGAGAAGGGCTGCTCTGTGTAGTGTTCAGTTCTTAAGAAGCCATTTCTTCATAAACTGACTTAATCCCTGATGGGCCTGCTGTGACTTAAGTAAGAACAGAACCTGAAATCAATTTATACCACTTGGATACGCTCTATTCCAGGATCTTTAACCCTGTAAGAAACATGCAAAACTTGAGTAAGCAAGGCTGGAAGCCACCCATCTCATCTCTGGCTGCAAGGATGGTATGACTGATTTTCCTCCAGAACAGCAGAAATCTCAACTCCTCTATTTCCTCTGACATTTTTGCATATAAATATTATACCAGGGAAATAGTTACAAAAGCTAGAAATAGCTTTCACTTTCTCCTCTCCTTTTACTTCCACTCACCTGTAAATATAAACAATCAGTTTTGCATATAAATACAATACAAAAATAAGTATATTTTTCCCCCCACAGAATAACCTAATAATCTCATGGTGAAACAATTTAGAAATTAAGAGAATACTCTCAATTTTTTGTAGCAATTTTTCTATTCAGGAAAAAAGACACTCTAAGTAATAAACCCTATAAAAATTATTGAGCATATTAGTCACTGGCAAATCTCTCATTGTGTTTTGACTATGCTACCATAGGAGTAGTATCTATTACACATTTAATATTGCCATGTATTTTGGAGAGAATTCCTTGTCACAAAGTAGTGCTGCAAAACCAAACATTGCACGTGCTCATCTAATTACTGTGTTCTCTTAACACTTACAAGCCAGCACATTGCATTTCAATTCCTTTGCTGTAACTAGCACTGAAGGGCTTTCCTGCAGAGGCTCTGTCCTGGCCAATCATTAAATGAATGCATCTGATCTTCACATTTCCTGTGTGGAGGGAAAAACAATCACACTGGACAACTTCCTATAAATTCAATGAAGCAAACTGACACAAGCGTTTTGAAACATTTTATTGTCACGATTGTTAACAAAACACCTTCAAAACATCTGTACATTTCAAACTATTTTGAACTGCAATACCCATTATATAAATGTATGTGTATAGATGCCCTGATGTCTCTGTACAAAGATGTACAATATGTACAGTAACATTAAATTGCAAGCTGTGCAAGGCAAAGTCTAGGTTACAGCTTCATGCCACTGGTTAAAACAAGGCAGAGAACCACAGCTTCAATCAGTTCCTTGTGTGTAAATAAATAAATGCAGGTATGTATGAATATTTGAAAGGAGCAATTATATTTGCAAGCTCAGATCAGCTAGAACACATGCAGCTGACTGGAAAAAATACAGCAGTACTCTTGTGAACTCTTTCCACTGCATCAACTTTGTTCATTTGAAACATCTTTTCAGGACTCAGCTGCTAACTGTGTGCTTGAGCTGAGGTGGTAGCAGGAGCTTGAAACTTTGGAAGATATAAACCAAATTTATTTTCTATACCAGCAAATGTAGCTGTAGCAAGTCTGTATCCTCCTATATGTGCAGGGTTAACAGGAGGAAGATCTGAAATTCGTGTTTTGGGGGTAGATTCTGATCCAGCCGGTTTGCTGTTTGAACAAAGAAAAAAGGTCATTTTGTTAGTCTAGATTTTATAAGAAAGGTCTTTAAATAGACTTAGTCAGGCATAAATACTTAAGTCTTTTTTTCTGAATATGGAAGACTGTTAAAGCTGACCTTAATTGCCTCCTATAGTAAAGTGAATGAGGTCATACCAGTACTTAATTTTAAATCTAACCTAAAACTGAAGTTACATTTTTACTGATACTTTTTAAAATTCTTTTAGCTCTCAGTGTCACGAGGAAAATGGACAAAACTATCTTGCTACAATAGAAATACATATTAGTGTACGGAAATAACGAAATGGCTCTTTATCTCCTCATCTGTTTAGAAGTGGCATGCAAGTTTCCCTAAATTATATAAGGACGAGGGGATTTTTTACATGCTGCAATTTTAAATACAGGTGCTCAAAGTCAACAAGTTTTAATGGGTCCCATGCATGAAAAAAGTTTGGGTTCTTTTCTTTCAATTTGGCAGTTTTGTGCAAGTTAAATAGCAAATAACTTGACTTACAGGCCTCCAAAATCAACATACAACCATCTCTGCAGAAGCTCATAAGTGACCAAAGTAACACCAAACTGGGGTGAAGATCTGAATACACGAGCTGTTAAATATTACAAATCATAGTGTTAAACAAATAAAACAGTTCCTCAGGAGAGAAGCTAAACATTTTTAATGAGGTGTTACAATTTTCATAATAAGACCTTGTAAATACTGCTCTGATTTGAGTCCTTAACAAAGCAAGTGCTAATTTGCAGATTTGGGGTCAGCCTTAATTATTTTTTTCTCACCTCCAGCTCCCTTCCACAAAGCTGAAGGGCCTTCTTCCCTTAGAATCTTTCTGAAGCAGTCAATAACTCCACTGTATGTTGTCTGACCAGCGCGAGCTGCCACTTGCAGTCTTGTCTTGATGACATCAGCAGGGGTTACCAAAGAAGCAGCAGGCACACCTTTTAGAAGAGAACCACATTTAATTTGCACAAAGGATATTGTAAAAGATGAAACACAACTGAAAAATACAAGTGCAAACTTCCATATTTTTTACAAGGGCTAGACATTACTCTTACTCTTGATGCTCATATAAACGGTCGTGCCTGAGATAATAGTTCTGATTTCCTTCTAAATTTACAGGCTGAAACTGGTAGTAAAGGAAATAAACTATGAAAACCCATTCTCAGCATCTTCTAGTGGTCTGGCTGCAGCAGTAGTTTGAAACAAGATAAAATTGGCTATATATGTAACATCTAAAAATTAGTTGTACAAATTTACTGTACTTATTTATACTTTACAACGTATTTTGTAAATTACATAGATGATTGATTTGGAAATTGAATCCTATGCATCCATTTGTTAAAGGTGTTGATGAGAAAACCTACTGCTTACAACCCCTATTCTACAGAAATATGTCTAAACTGCTGTTTGGACTGTTCTGTAGGAGAATAGATGCTGCTTACTTCAGTAGGCAAGCCATAAAAAGACTGAGGACAATGAAGGTGTTTTACAAGTCTGCTTAGAACCAACAGCGTGATATTAGCCAACAGTGATGGAAGAACAAATCTCCACTTCCAAGGCACCACTCTCGGCTTTCTAGTCAAAGGAAAGGAGAAAGTTTTCAGAAATGTACTCCACAGTATATAACTGTGTTATCTGAGATATTTCTGAATACTTCTAAATACTATAAAAACTTCATCCCCCTAAAAAGAGGAACTTAAAATTATGAAAAAAATTTTGACTTCTGCTAAACTTTTACAACTGGTTAATACTGAATAAAAAATGTTAACAAGTCACTGATAGCATAGGTGATGATAAACTCAGAAGTGTCACTGACCAATCTGGGAGGTTTTACAGGAAAACAGAAGCACTGCAGTTAAGCCTGCAAGCATACACAGACAGCAATCATATGCAGATTTTCCTTACAGGCAGATCCCTTCAGACTGTATTCTTGCCTGCTGCGCACGTGTAACCAGGATTGAGTGATCAATTGAGAATGTGAAATTTGCAATTCAGAGAGGCAGATTCCTGTACATGCTATAAAATTACACCTATGAGATTTACATATATTTTTAATAGGGTTCATGCCTTAGTATGAGCAACACAGAAACACTAATGAAATGAAGAGAAACTGTTAAGTTTGCAGTCTAAAACGTATTATAGGAGATACAAATTAACAGTATATTATATATGAGTATCGTGTGCGTATAATAAGCTAAATAATTTTCCATTTCTGGCAGCTCTGCAATACTAAAGACCAAACAGGGCTACAAATGTGCTAGATATTTCCTAGGTGGTCTCCCCTCTGGCACGAGGAACACACCAACTGGCACAGAGAAGGTGCAGCCAAGCTATGTGTCAAGTCCAATATGGGAAACTGCTATTCACACAAAGGCACTCAGAATTGATGTATATATCTATATAATGATTCCTTACAACTGTAACAAGTAGCAAAGGGTCTTGCTCAGCCCAGCGATGTTTCTGAACTGCAGATTCTGACACTGAATCATTCACAATGTGCACTGAATCATTCACTGTGTGCAGATACCTGGTTTTCATCTGCTGAGCTCATCCTTGGCAGTGCATAATCTAGCCATCTCTATCTGCATGTTTAAATATCCACCACTATAGTTCCTACATCTAGTTTTTTTCTACTCCTTGCCTTTAGTAGAAACAACTTTTTATCACAGCTGCATATTGTTTTTGTACTAAACTTGTTTGAGATACTGTAAAATATTTTAAATTTCAGAGGATGGTACTTCAGCTTCTTTACAAACTATGCCCTATTTTCAGCAATCACATTTGAACGAAGTTTCTTTTCAGTTATTCCAGAATCCAAACCTGGGTAAGTCATTTTCTTCTTAGCTCCTATGATCTCTCATTTTATGTTCATCAAAGATTCAAATTAGCCTTCAACTCTGAGAGCTCAGTAACAAGTAAAACCCCATTGAGACAGACAGATCAAATTTGACTACAAGTTGCTGAGCTGCATTACGCTGTTTATCCACATTATGCAAATGTAATTAGCTCTCATCAAAATTACATCGCCTCCCACTAAGGATAACAGTGATCAAATTTAGATTAAATCAGATACAATGGTACAGTACCCTTTCTTTATATAGGGATACTGAATGAATATTAAATATTACTAAAAGAAAAAAAAATTACTTTTAGGAAACATTCCGCAAAATTACCTGCAATGGCTCCAGCTGCAAGGAGATTAAGCCCTCCCACATGGCCACTTTCATCAGCAAACATCATTTTACTATGAGCATAAACCGGAAAGTAGATTGCAGAAAAGGGAATGTCTCTGAGGAAACATGCTTTGGCACCCTGACACAGAGAAAGGAGACATAATGCAAATAAATTCTGTAAATAAGGCTAAAATTGATATCTGGCAAGCAGCCTGAGCCCTGAAAGTACAAACTCATTTGATCTACCACATAAATAACACAGATAATAAAATGTCTCAGGAAACAGACAATATAGGGAACTTGAAAATAAGAATAAAGCAAATCTAAATTAAGTGTCTGAAATGAGGAAGACTCAGGGTTCATGTATAATTTTGTTAAATTATACATGTTAATCCTGACATCAGTACTCAAGATAAATACTTTTTACACACTATGTGTCCAAATGCAGTGGAAGAAGTGACAAAGATCAGTCCTTATGTCTTTCTGACAACAAGGGAAGCAGCAAGCCAAGTCCCTGCCAGCCTTTTTTCCACCAAACACAAAGGCACTACTAAAATACCAGTGAGCACTGTAAGACCTCACACTGATCATCATCTGTTTGACCAAAGAAGCTGCACTGGAAGATCAGCAAAAAGAGAAAAAATGCTGCAAATTGGGTGTAGTTTAATAAGGAAACACAAGGGTCACGAATCTCATCTACCAAATTCAAAACAAAAGCTTCAGCTCTAAAAGTAAATGTGCATTTATAGTATTATTGCAGGTCTATGGGCAAATCACATAAAGCAATGTTTTGTAAGTGCAAAGCTAATATAACTGCTGAATTTACGTATTACCCCTTGCACTGGCAGAAGATACAGGAAGAAACGCTCTTCCTTGTTTAAGGAAACTAATAGCTTCTGCTCCATTACACCTGATCTGTAATGATGGCAGTAAGTATACCTGCAGGGAAGGAATCTCTTGACTGGCATTCTGCTGAAGTACCATACAGAACAGGCTTTTTTCAGTGGAATTTATTGACAAATCCCACCACTTAACTTCTTAAAAATCTGAATCCTACTAAACTTCACTACTGTTTTAGTGCCATCAAATTATTAAGACAAAGAGAATATCCTGCTGCAAAGATAACAATAGAGATACAAAGATTCAAAATAAATATAAGAAAAACGCACAGGGAAAGCTAAAGAAACTTTTCACAAAACCCCACCAAATGAAATGAGCAGTGCCAGAAGCCAGCAGGTCGGCAATACAGGACTCCCTGTTGCTTGGCATAAAAGCCAAAAAGATAGAATGGGTGAGTATTTTTTTGTATCCCACTGCCATTAATATAGAAGTGAGTTTTCTTCAGTTTTCCACTGTGAGGCTGCCCTGCAGGAAGAGATTGGTTTTAAATTCAAAAGATGTCTTTGTTTTTAATAGTTTTTGTTTTGACAATATAGAAGTTTAGCATAAAATGATGAAGGCACTCAAAGCAGAAGTACGTACCTTATAAAGACCAAGAAAGCCCAAATCTTTTATAACAGAGAGGGCACTGACTCTGGGTCCTGTAGTAATTTCTCCTGCTACCTGCAACCGAATCTTTACAATCTCCAGAGGATTAGTGAAGATGACCTGGGAACCTCCTGCCTGCAAACCCAGGGAAAAAGAAAGTAAATTGTGTTACTAGAGCATTCGGTGACATATTGACTTTTGCAATGTGATGAGTGCCTTCACTTCTCACTGCATTGGCTGATATTCTCATGTAAAAATATATGAGAGAGATTTAATAAAGCACCTGTCAGGAACTTAAAAGCCAGAGATCAGAAATCATGGGTTTGTAAAAATAGATTTTACATTTATATTTTTATAGCCCCCTGAGGTAAATTAATTCAGTTTGTCTCTGCTTTTCTCCTCAACATCATTTTCTAGAAGTCATGGCTGTGTTTAAAAGTCTATCAGATATTACAGGAAATACTAAACTAAAATAATCATTAGACTTGTGCTACTAAGGCATCAAATACACATAAAGAAGACCTTATGTTTATTCAATAATAATCCATCACCAATGTGTAGACATGCTATTTGCATTTAGAAGTGATGCTGTTTAAAAGGTAAATTTGCATTTAACAGTGTAATTTTAAATTATTAGAAAAGGTGTTTGGAGTTTTGTTTAGCAGCCTGTAATAGTCCTAAGTGGAAACAAAATATAAAATTTAAATAGGAAGACTAACATTTCAAAATATGATACTAGATAGAAACAGGAGTCATATCTTTGAGCCAAGCATGACAGATTTTACTTGCAGGAAATACTCTGTTGGCAGTGTTGAAGGACTGTCTTGCAAACTTCCTAGCAGTAGTGTTGTAAAGCTGCTTCTGATTCTGCACTTTAGCCAAAGACTTTCAAAGAACTGTGTCCCAGGTTTGAGAGAGATTCAATCTGACAGTTCAGTTTCAGAGTTTTTAAACCTGTTTAAAATGACATGTTTAGATTTCTCCCTGGTTTGCTGTAGCTACTACTACTCACTTTGGAAGAAGTTTGTAATTCATCATAATCCAGCTATATTTTACTAAGCTTGTTATCCTCCCCTCTTCCTAAAACACCTTTTTTCATTTAAAAATTAAACCCATTTCCTTAAAAATTATGGCATTTGAATATTTGAATACAGTCAACTTTAAAAAGCATTTCTTGCACAATATAAAAGCTCTTCTTAATTCTGATTGAGTTCTCCAACCCATCAAATTTTAGTGAAGTAAACAAATACAGAACATCTGCAGTTAGAACTATTTACTACTTCTAAATTGCCCAAGTAATAAATTCTTTTTGTGATGCTGGGGGGTTGGGAGGGGGGGTGTGGTGAAGTAAAACCAATAGTCTGATACAGCATCTCCTGGACAGCCTGCGTGGTGTTCTCTGTGAATTGTCTGACAACTAATGAACACTAATCCTTTCTGCATACAGCACAATCTTCCTCTCTGCAGCAGCAGGCAGAATAAATTTGAGATTAGCCCTGATGTACAGTTTAGAAGCTGGCAATCTGAATTATTCTAGCCTAGAGACAAAAGAGCATTGCAATCCTCATTAGCTCTTACTGAGAATGACCCAGCACTTCAGCAGTATCTATGGGCTGGGGACAAGAAGCATCAACACCTTCACTGACCAAGCATCCCATACTTCACTGAGCCTTTACCGAGCACTGATAGCCTTTTATTGCAAGCCCTGTTTATTACTTCACTCAATATTGACATTTAAAATCATCACTGCAACAGCTTTACTGAAGCACCTTGACCCAAACAGTGGGAGATCAACCGCTGCTTTTGATTAATTATCTCCATTGTAGTAGTTAGTCTTTAACACTTCCCACTCAAATAATCAGTCTATAATCTTAATTTTATTCCCTTACTTCTTCACCTCTTCAAAAGCAAATCAAAGCCCATGTTTTTGTGGACATTTGTTGTAACCATCAGGAAGATCAGAACTCCCAGACCAGCCAAAGTGATTCCCATCTTTTCTGTTCCTTGGACTTACTGCATTGTGTTTACTCAGTTATCTGACATCAATAATATGTCCGGAGGCATTCTTTAGACTCTCTTTACTTCACATCTCACCTGTTCCAGTTCATACACACCTATGCATGGAAGATGAAATGGCTGTCTTGCTAGGCAAAGTTACAATCTAAATAAAATTTAGAAAATTTGCATGTGGCAAATTCTGTTAATCTTTTTTTTGTTTGTTTGTTTGTATTGCATTAAGCATAAAACCAGTTTCAAATGTTTCACATTTCCCTGTATCTTTTAAAAAAATAATTTGGTAGATAAAATATTAAGCAGCATGTTCTGGCTGAATAATACAATCGACCACACAAAAAAAATTCAAATTCAAATCAAATAGATTGCAACACTACTAAGCTAGAAATTCACTCCTTCTAGATAATTACCAGCTACCTGCCTATTAAATATGTATTATTTGTTTACATGTACATGTGAAATTCCATTTTTTTATTTTTAATGTTAAAAATCAGCACACCCTGCAGAGCAGCCAAAATAACTCTTCCTATTTACCTAACACCCACCACAGAAACACAAATAGGCCAATTTGTAAACATTTCTATTTTCTACCCTGAATTCAATCTTCCTGCAATTAACATTTTCCTCTCCTAGGTGCACAGCTGCCTACCTCAGCCTTAGCCCTCTTCTAATACAGAAAGCAAAAGACTCTGAACACAACACATTTTAATAATTTAGTAGCAACACTAATTAGAAATACAATGTTACAAATTCTATATAGTTAATATGGAACTATGTATTCCAAAAGTATTAGAAGATGATTTGGTGATCAGGTTATTGAGCAAAATAAAATACAAGAAAAACCCTACGTTTATATTATCAGTAGAAAACCCATTGAAAAGCTCTTTAATTACATCCACACTTTGAACATTGAGTATTTACAGTGCTGACAGACTTCTCAACAGGCAGTTTTCTCAAAAAGAGCTGTAACTACCTAGACACCCAGTTAAATACTCCCTATTAGCAGGATGTCCTCCTATCCAAGTCTTGACTTACACTGTTTTACTTGGGAGCTTGGTCAACTTTTCTGCCCAGCAGTGATTTGATTCACACGAAGAGGAGCGCTGCATTCAGTGGAGCAGCACAAATGAGTTAGGTCCCTCAACGGATCAAAAGTACAGACAGGACAACCTTTGACTTTAATACAGAACATGTAACACAAGAAAACTCACTTTTTCACAGTGTATTTTTTAAACAATGAAGGCAAGGGTGGTTTTTTAGTTTGTCTGTGTTTTCTATTTAAGTAAAAGACAGCTATCTATCTGACAAAGAACGTGTGAAGCAGAGGAGAGTGCTGCCTCGGGGAGCAGAAGAGCATTCTGTAGAAAAGGATGCAGGCAAGAATGACACAAAGGATCTCCAAATAAAAATTAACTGGAAGCATGTAGGTTTTCAGTAAAAATCTCCACACTCCTGTGCAAATCATTAGCAATCAGCATCATTCTTTTTCAAAGTCTCTTACTTCAGCTGTCAGCTATGCATGTTAAATACATGTGCACACACATATGCACACAGAGGTATACACTGCAGTCCCTGAATTGCTTTTGGAGATGGTGCAGTAAATCTAGATTGCTCTCTCATAAATCCTCGCTTCACACATAAATTGCAACAGACACTTTAAAAAAGGTTGACAAATTTGTTTCTGAATGGAGGTTATTCATACACATCAAAAATACCAGTAATAAAAGCTTCTACTTAACCTTAATGTCATGTAAAATAACTCTACAAGGAGCAAATAAAGGAACTAAATCTGACAGCAAAGGTTATGAGAGAAAAGATGTAGTTTGAGATCCCACAGCAAACGCCCCATGACATGCCAAAGGCTGAGGGAAATACACAAGTGACCCTGCAACATGAGACCTCTTGCCCTTTCCAATTCCACCCGAGAGGCATATGCTCCAAAGGGGAGAGGCCTACTTCAAGCCCTTCCTTCCTTCCTTCCTTTCAGAAACCACCACATCCCGGACCCCAACTATGTCCCACAGAAGCAGCTAAAATAAGATATTACTTAAAACAGTCTTGTTTAAAAAATCAAAAGAACTTGAGTTTCTTTCTCTAGGCAAAGCTGATATTGTTCATGAACCTAGAGTGAGCTTATTGTCTCTTTTATTAAACAATCATTTTCTCCCTGATTTTAAATGTCCGCAATAGAAATCAAGGTAAAGTAGCAAAGTTTAATTCTGCTTTTAACTTTATTTTTTTTAAGTATAATAAAAGAAGTAACATATCTTCAGGGTTTTGAAGGAAAAGCCATCTGACAACTACAATTCTATATTTCTGTGCTTGTTAAACAAAGCCATCAACATTTTACATTATTTTTTCCAAATTAAGTATTTGACAATTCCTAGTTGCCTGATAAACCTATATGCATTTTTGTGTGTATTTATGCATAAATATTTATGAAAATTATTTCTTACAAGTATACCAAAAATATTTAGACTGAATCCTAGATTTAATGTGTATGAAAACTTAAAAATCAGTGGTAAATTTGAACCTCTCCGTGTACGCATGTACAAACACAAACACATACACACATCCCAACCTCTAATTACCAACAGATGCATTGCCTACATCTCCAAAGGTTTTCAAGACCCTTTCTGCCTGGCACCCCACATCATCTTTCTTCCTACAGCATAAAGCAAAAACATTTTTCTGACGAAACGCAATCCATCAATTCAAAATGCTAAGCACCACACACAGGATGAGAAGGATCCATTTTTTCCTGCGTAACTCATAGGAATTACAGCCTAAAATCACGGTATCTTTGTCTACTGTCAAAGTAATCACGAATCATTTACGCAGCATTAGATGTCTACTTCAACACTGCTTCCCAAATGAGGATGAGCAGTTCCCTACAGCACTTTGCCCTTCCTGATGTACTCACATGTGTCATGTGTAAGCTCCTATGGGAAGCACTGCCCGTATCAGCCATGCACTCTCTTCTTCCCAGGCCTCTGCTGGGACAGAGGAAAGCACTACCAAAGCCTCACTCACACTCCCTGCAACTCAAAGATAATGGTAGCTGAAAACGCCAAAGGCAGGAATGCAGGTTAATCACTGAATTACAATGAAATGTAATTCAATTAATTAGAGTAACAGTAGGGAAAGAAATTGTTTGCTCTGTGTAAATATGGATAGTGCTGTTAATGATTAATAAATCAGCATACTTCAGGCAGGTAGGAAGATGGGGTATCAGTTTCATCCATCAAGGACAAGAGCCCTTTCATTGACAGGTATGACCCGACTGCTGTAACTGAGCTGCCCCACGTAGCTGCTCTGCACTTTTCAAATACAGCTACAGCTTGAGAGCAGCTGGGACTATTTGGGCTCTGACAGAGCAGACCCTGCACTTCCCAGTGACATTTGCATTGCCCAGCAGCCAGCAGGTAGGTTTAAAGGAGCATAGGGCACGGGCTGCCTGCGGGAGGTCCCTGCCCTGCAGTAAGGAAGGAAAGACAACAGACAGGCAGCTGACCATATAAACAGGCACTGCCTGGGCGGAAGTCTTCAGTAACTGCTGTGAGAAGGAAGATGTTTCATCTTACTGGGAACATTAATGTATTTTATAAGCTTATGGAAGCTGAGAATAATTGGAGCCTGATATGTAAGATTTTGGCCAAAGCAATTCAGTTTCTCAGTGTCAGCATTTCTGGAGGAGGGACATGCCTGTGAGTGGCCCCTTTGCTGGATATACAGCACTGCTTCCAGATACTCCAGAGCTGAGGATACCGACCAGCCTATACCATGTCTCCTGAGCAATCACTCTCTTAATGTCAAAGGATTCACCTGTCCTTATCTGTGGTCTTAAAAGACTGTAACACCATATGTAAGCTTTGATACAGCACTGCCATCCAGAGAAGAGAATTTGCCATGTCTGCCGGAACCTTTCCCAAGCTGCCTCCACTTCCCCACAAGAATTCTTTTGTTTGCTGTTTGAGGACTGTGGCATGCACAATGTGCTTTTGTATACCTTGAGAAAGGGAAGGCTTTTTAAAAGTATGAAAGGTATCTGCTGTAAACTCTGTAAAATGGCTGAAAATATGCCTTGCTCATCTTGTTCATCCGCCAGCAGTTATATACCAGAATGACCAAAAACAGCATTATTCCTGTTAATAAAGAGATAGTTCAAAACTAAACACAGGTAAGTGAGGGTCAGAGACAGTAGTAAGCCCATCTCTGAGAACTACTTGTGGGCATAATGCTATTTTTTCTGATATTATGACAAGATAAAAAAGTATGTTTTAATTTTAGCCTATATTTATAGTATACCATTAGCAAAATATTTAAGTGTTGAACAGTAATGAAAAGCTACAAAAACCTGAGTTACCCAAATCCAAATGCTGAAAATTATTTTGGCGTGTATTAAATCCAAACATTCCCACATTACCCATCATTTTGTACAGAGAGAGAAGGTAGAGAATAAAGGAAAAATGAAAGGTAGCATCACCCAAACACAAAGCCTTTTGTGCCCCTGCAAGGAAATGGACTAAGGTTACTTGTGACCCTTCCTTGGATGTAATTGTTGGTTGCACCCCATAACGTTTTGTAGAAAAACAGAACACAATAACAACAGAAGTGTGAGGACCAACACTATTTCTATGCAAGTCAACACAGAAAAGAGCTGACAAAATGAGAACAAAAAGGTCTGAGGACAAAAAAAAAAGAAATACTAGTATCTGATTGCCCCTGCTTTAGCCAGCTGATATTTTCAGACTCCTAACCTCACAGGCTTGCTAACAAAGATTCTGCTATTTAGGAAGAAGTAGAATTGCTAAAATTTAACTAAGCAGCAGTAGAGACAAAAAAAATCTTCAACTGGTAAGATATCAGATGATCCAGAGGAAGCTACAAAGAAACATCCTTCAGTTTGCTAAACTGTGACCAATATTTCTTCTACAATTTTGTTTAAAATTATCCCAGATTGAGTAAGATTAACATTATCTTGACAAAGGAGATGAAAATATCAGCTCGGACAGTCAGGTAGAAGGTGTTGTGGTTTGGACAGGCTACAGATCTGCTCATCTTCAAAAAAAACACCCAAATCTCTGAAGCTTATCTGAAACTCAATTTCTTCCCAATTTTTGCATGTTCACTACAGTAAGACAATGAAGTTATTTTGAAAAAGGAGTACCTAGCAAGTGAAAAAGGTTCTAATGTAGATTGAATTTAGTACTATATATTTCAGTGCAAAATAATGTAAAATAATAAAATTCGTTATCAGATGTTTGATTTCAATTATGAATTTAAGCACAATACAAACATAATGAATTATATTCTCTGCCATTAGAGATGACCTGTATTTGCTTTCTGTGTTACTGAGCTCTCTAGAAAAAGGTTAGTCTTCTGCTAGCTACACATTAGAGCTGCTTTCTCACATTTCTCAGAAAATAAACTTTGTACACTGACAGGTGAAGACTCAAGCATGTACCAGGCTGCCAAATTCAATCAGGCAGAACTATAAGCAGCGTCCCTTCAGGGCTGTTTCTTTGAATTAAAAGTTTGCAGAGGTCAACAACCTTTCTGCCCCAGGTTTTGTTATAAGCCAAGAAGGTTTTATACCAGCCTGTCAGCCTACTCAACTGGAAGTCATTAGTGTTCTCTGCTACAAAAGAAACTCAGCTCAAGCCTTAAACATATTATAGGGCTAACAACTGTCAGGGAATCCCACAAATGAAATTAGCCACTGTGCAAAACCAAAAGAAATCTATCATCAATATCAATTCAAACCACTTACAGATTGCTAGAACATCCACTGAATTTTAGCCCTCAATTTCAACAAAAACATGGTTTGTTTTATAACTGTATTTGGTTGAGTGATGTAATTAGCATCTGGAGTAACATAGCTGCATTTTATACAAAGCTATTTAAACAGACAATTCATTCATACATGTTACCTGAAAGGTAAGGCTATATTGTTCATTTTTTCCCTATTTTCACAACAGTAAAAATTTCACATACAGCAAGTTGAAGAGTGCATTTCTTTTCCCTCTTAAAATCTTCACTAAGAATTAGATTTTCTTAAGTCATTCTAGACATCTCCATCCCTCCCCTGAAGGAAGCTTAATTATGCCTATAATCCATTCTCAAGGAGTACCTGTATCTTCACAAACTAATGATGAATGACAACCCAGCAGAATATAAGGAAAGGGAGAATAGGGCACCCTCTTCTTTGGACTTTGTGAATAAAACCACCGTTGAATCTGAAAGTTACAAACTGTGCCAAAACAAGTTGCTTAAGCACATCATTCCAAGAGAACTTAATTCAGAAGCATGCTATGTTTTCCAAACAGAAAAAGCCCTTTTTTTAGTTCTTGTGACTGGGAGAAAAAAGAGCACTCCTGTTCAAATCGACAAAGCACACCCATTAACTGTCATTCCAGCTATTCCGGACATGACTGAGAATCAATTTTTCCTAGGAATACAGGACAGATACTTACACAGCCTCCAGCAAGGACCTCTGCAGGGAATGGAATGGAACCATCTTTCTTAGTAAATTTGTCTCTGACAAAGTCATTAACCTAATAAAGATACAATATATTACACACTATTTTAAGTTATTTTTCTTCCTTATTAATACATATCAAATACATCTGCAGCCATATATATTAGAATGCTTGTAAGTGGTCATCTTTCACACATTTTAGGAAATAAATCCTGTGCATGTTAGCAAATAAAAGGATGCCAGGGAGGAAAGAAAAAAAAAAGATACGTACAGTTAGCTTAATAGCCTTTTCTGGAGCAACACCTATCAGCTGTGGTAACAAGCCTATAGAAACAAAGACATCATAAGGCAACATTATCTTCCTAATAGAGAAAATAGTATTTTATCATGCCTTTCTGCACAGGGAATATCCTTTGAGGTGGATGGCATTTAAGTATGGGATGCTGCTAGAGCACTGCATATTCATTATATTTATATTACAATTTCTGTTGAAAATTATTATGAAATGTGTGACCAGATCTGCCTTCCTTGACCATATCAAGCCTGGTGCTGTTGCTGTACAGAGGAAAAAAGTTTAAGAACCAAACACATACTTTGGATATATCTACTACATAAGAATTTGTTTGACTTTTTTAGCCCCTTAGCTTCATTTTCCCATAATGCCTGCAATCACTTTTTAAAATGGGATAGCAATTGTGAGATATACACGACTGATAAATTATCAACTCACTTCTACTTGACTCACTAACCTGAGTTTTCTGAATACTCGAGTCAACTAAGGGTATAAAGGATTTTCTCTTGTTCAGTTCAACATGGTAGTATGAACTTCTTTAAACCCTATTACTAATAAGCATATTTTTATCTGACTAAGAGGAGCTATTAGTGGACAGAAACTGATTTTGGCAAGGCCCTAGCTCCTGGAAAGTAGCTACTATCAAAATGAACTGTCATTTGAAAAACACACATACACTTTTCTAGGAACTAACAGGTTTAAGAAAAAAATCAGTAGATGGCAGTCTTAACTTCCTAACATAACACATTATAACAGTATCTGTTATTTTTAAATCCATCTTCTCCATGGTTGTTTTGGCATAGGTATAGACCATAAAACTTAAAAGAAAGTTGTTTTTATTAGATATGGTCACTTCCTAATGTTATTCCATGGTTATGGAATATAATTTTGTCAAAAGTGTTTGCCAGTTAACTAACAAAAAAATCCCACAGCAACAAAACTGTATCGATGCCACTTTCCACTATTTGTTAAGTACAGAGCAATCATAGCTAAAAATGTTAAATGTTCAAAATTCCCAGAAGTATTCATCCTGCAGAATTTTTAAACTACTTCCTTTAAAGGCAGCTCAGAACAAAGATGCCTTAATAGAAAGTGTGGCAGTTAATATATGCAGTGTAGTGTTTCCTTCCAGCATAGTACTTTCTGTGCAATTTACAGACTTACTATGCTCAGGAAAGGTAGTTATTAAACACAAAGAAAGGTTGACAGTAACAAAAAGAAATGGTGCCCTCCCAGCCTGAATTTCTGATCTACCATGAAAAGACAATCCAGTTCTGCAATGCCTATACTTCAAAAAACCAAAATCACCAGACAAAACACCATAAGACAACCCCCTCACTCCCTTTTTTTATGTAGCTGAACTCATTGGGCACACACATTTGGTGTGCCAGAGAACCTGGGACACTGCAAGGTCTAGTGAAGGGACCTGAGAAGAAACTTTATGACTTCTGAAGTTGGATGCCAAGTCTCAGAAGTGTCTTTATTTTCTTGACCAAAAATTGTAATTCTTTATTTAGAATTGTAACATTCAGTTTGTGTTCAGTTCTATTGTTTAAACTGCAGAAAACAACTACATTGTACCATTACATTATGGTACAGATGTATTGTTATATTACAATACAATTAGGATAATCCAGCTCAGGAATATAAGAACCCAGTAACAGACCCACAGTCAAATCCGTAAGTGTTTCTGCTGTTTAGTTTAACATACTTCCAACAACCATCTAAATCACAGAGTCCAAATCTTAGCAACATGTTGACCATTAACTATAACAGTTTCAAAACAACTACATGAACTTCTTATCCTAAACAATCTTAAAGACAATTATTAAACAGGCTATTAAAAAGTTTAGCAAACTGACATTCTTTCAAACAAGAACATTTTTTTCAAGTGTAAAACACTGCTTTTAACTCATCAACGGAATCATCTTTGATTTCAAGGTGTTTGAGTAAGGTCAGAAAATAAAAATAAAATAACAAGTTATTTTAGATGCTGCTGTGCAAAAATAAAGTGTGCTGTAGAACAGCACTGAAGAATCAGGTATTTGTTTTTAAGAAAGATTTAGCATCAAAAAAAGAAAACAATTTACCAGCAGGAAATAATTTACACAGACTGCAGTTATTTCATTGACTTTGTATCAACATATTCCTTCCCTTATTTACTTGCATAGCAAAATCCTGAAAGACCACAAAACACTCTTTAGCCAGAACACGCAGACTTTCACGTACAAAAACTTCTTAGATACTGTCCATAAAGGACACTGTCCAATGTCTTCACTGCCAGAACACATCAAAAAGCAGAACAAAATGCTGTAGCCATCACATGATTTTGCTGCAGCTGAAGAAACTGGTGTGCCAATTAATAAATACCTTGCTGATCCTTATGAATATTGTGAACTACATAAAGTTATGGGAAATTACAATTAAAATATATAATTCAACTAAGTATCTATTCAGAGGGCTGGCAAGCATGTACCCTCTATGTAAGTCTCCTTACCAACATGATCAAAACCTGGCCTAACATATAAAAATCTGAATTCTTAACCTCTATCTTAGAATTTTATTCTTTTTCAAAACAAAAATTTTCTGAGTTTCACTGGTGATATCTTAAAGTAAAACAGAGAACATGATTCAACAGCAGAATGCAACTTCTGCTCACCAGATAAAATTATAAAACAAGTCCCACTACCTGCAAAAGTATGAGGCATAAGATCTTGCATCCAGTTTACAGATACATTTCCAAGTTACTGTCTTTTGTCTCTTAACAAAAGATATTTTCTGTGAAACTAATATTTATTCCTCAGATGCTAATCTGCTCCTGATATCTGACCCCAGCTGAAAGTTGCAATACTCAATTTGTGAGATAACAATTACATCCTCAACACTTACACCCCAAAAATTAGGTCTTTAAATTACTTAAGCAGCAA
Organism: Toxostoma redivivum; assembly: GCA_013397375.1. Taxonomy (NCBI): domain Eukaryota; kingdom Metazoa; phylum Chordata; class Aves; order Passeriformes; family Mimidae; genus Toxostoma; species Toxostoma redivivum. The sequence goes on along the minus strand of VXBI01005045.1, from coordinate 127,696 downwards.
GGAGCAGATCACTAACAACAACAAAAAAAGCCCAGTTTTCCCAGCAATTGTCTATGATGAAGGGTGTGCAATTGAAGACAAATACTGAGCTCAGAAATGAAAGCAAAATTAGACATGATATCAAGTATTCTGGTTTTCCCATAGGAAACTAGCTGTAGAGGTATTAAAATAAAAAAAGGGGGACAGAAAATTACTGACTTTATATATATATATTTTTTTTTTAAATTCACTTACCTCTGTAAAGACCAAAAAAGCCTTCAAAACGCAAAACCTTTTTAAAGCAGTCAAAGCTGTTTTTATACATCAACTCTCCTACGACTGAACCTGTGGTGCGCTGATTCTGCATACGAGTTTTCACCAGGTCTATGGGATATACTGCAGTAGCACCAACAGCTGCAAGAAAGCATCTGGAGTATTATTTCTACAACATCATTGTTGGTGTAGTATATAATTATTGTGATGATTTTCTACAGCATTTATTTAAACACAAAGATTATATATGCTGATACATTGGTATGTTGGAGTAAAGAAAGGAAGAACAACGATGAAGGTCTAGGAAAAAAAGTCTCAAGGAGAATGGATTACATTACTACATCAAAGAAAGTATGTATAATGAAGAACACCTATAAGAATTATCACTAAAGAAATTTGTTTGTGGTGTAGTTTCAAAGGACTGTGGAGGGATTCTAGAACCCAAGTGATAAGGAAAGAAAGGAAATAGCACAACCGAAATGGTTCCAACATCCAATTTTACACATGTATAACCAAAACATCCACCTTTGATAAGATCAAGTAGTCTGGAAAAACAGTGTTAAATTAACCCAAGCTTGGAAACAGCAGAAATATTACTCACCTCCAGCAACTGAGCCTAAAGTGAACCTGTAAGCTGACTCTGCTATCTGGAGCCAAATAGGTCTGCCTAATTCTCCAAAAGATTGCTGTGTGAGGGGAAAAAAGAAAGAAAAAAAGCTTGAAAATCTGTACAGAAAAGCAAAGGCATCTGTGAATTGCTTTCATAATGGTATAGAAAGAATCTGATAAAAATTAGTAGCTTTATGTTCAGGAGGATGAAGAAAACATAATTACTAGATAATGTCTATTGTGTCTAATGGATGAAGCACATTTTCCAAATACTCCTTTTAGAAAATATTCCTTACATATTCCTGGTTGTGCCAAACCAGTACACTGGTATAATCAAAACAATGATGCTCAAGAAAAACAAGACAGAAACTATAAACAACTCCGCTGTTTTCTATTCTGTTGCCTTTGAATTTGTAAGGCATGGAGCTCCCTTTTGACTCAAATAAAATTCAGTATTTCAAAAGGAATTCACAGAATATCTCACAGACAGGCTCTATCAGCACAGGACATTTTAAGATTACATACCCATTAATACATAGCACAAACATGACATTCCATGTCTTCAAAACAAGCAAAAAGTTAATTATTCCTAGAAGTATTCTCCACAAGACTTTTTCATGCAGTTTCTAATTTACAAAGCAATGCTGACCTCAATCCTTTCAATTACATATATATTATAAATGTGTTAAGCTTTTAAAATAATAGTCTGCACAGAAAATATCTGAAGACACTCATAACTGTTATTAAATGGCTATTAGAAACAAGGTAACTGATTAACAAGACATGTTCACAAACTTGCACTATGAAGTATGTAAGTATATAAAGTATATAAGATGGGCCAAGTTTTCATCCAAACATAAATAAGACAATTAGAGAAGAATTGGTATTATGCAGTACAACTTCTTTGGGCTATCTAAGGGGCCAAGACAGTAACTGTTAAATGCCATAGTAAAGCAGATACTGAAGTCCAGTGTCCAAACACAAATCTGATTTTCCTAAAAGCACCCTGTATTGTTAGCAGATGTGCTCCTGCCAGCACAGCTGGAATGTCCACAGAGCCCAGACTGATGCATATTAGGAATTTTCACAAAGATTACCACACACACACTTCTCAGCTCCCTCTCCAAGGCTACCCAGCCAAGGTACACTCAGCTCACTGAGGTACCACAGAAAGACAGCGCTGCCTCAGCACAAGCCCCTCTGTTTGGGCTGGTGCTACACTGGATGTGCAAAAACCTGCCTGCATTGCATAACGTGTTACACAGTATATACACAATACAGGACAAAAGCCCATGAGGTCAAGATGTGATCATTACCTGTAAAAAACCATGAATTATATTTTATGCCATTTTTCCGCAGAATAAAAAGGTACAGCTAAAACCACTTCTCTTCACAAGACATTCTCCTCCCCCACAATATAGCTTAACAGAGAAGAATAGAGAAATTCTAGGTAGTACCAAAATTACACACTGCACATGCAGACCAGCATAAAAAAAAGCCTAAATCAAATGTACTGCCTTTACAAGCAATAGAAACAATAAATCCAAAGAATATCCTCATTATTGTAAAAACAGTATAATTTCCTATTAAAAAAAAATCCACATACAAAACCCCCAAAGGAAAATAAAACCCAAATAACCACGAAAATAAATTATAAAATTCAAATATATTTCTTTTGATTAATGTAAATAAAAGATACATGCAATAATATACCCCAAAAAGCCTTAGAAGTAGAACTAGTTCTTCATTCCACTGACATTTTCTCCTAGTTTAGCACACCTGCTGCCTTTCAACTGGTTTAAGATTATTCTTTTTTTTGAAGCTTCACACGGTTCTCATCAAAATCCAATCATTGCATTTAGACATTAATCTTAGTGAATGCATCACTGAATGTTAAAAATCAAATTCTTTCTGAAGGAAATGTCACTTTTATATTATTAAATAAGTGTTCACAAAGTTTTCAGTTTACTTGTGTGTTCAGATGGATATGCAAATGAATGTAATTAATGCTATAGCTTTCACATCATGAATATTTATAAAGAGAAAATTACTGTAGCTGTCATCCCCATAGGATATTCAGCTGCTAAGCTTTAAAAAAATCTTACACAATGAAAAAACTGACAATAAAGTAAACATGGTTGAAAGCAGGCTAATTTTCATTTCTACCAAATCTATATAGAGTGATTTTATGTAAAAATTTAGATTTTTCTTTACAAAGGGATTTTTAAATCATATTGGTTTGATTTAAATTACCAATTAAAGAATTGGTTTCACTTCCCAGGGACAGCTGGACCCCATTGAAATGATACTTGCCCTTCATGAACTGGTATCTTTCATTTTGTCAACACACTTAACTTACTGTTCACTTAGAATAAAGTCTAACAAAAGACTGTCCCTTATAAACTAAATAAAATTAAATTATTTTGCTTTCTGGTGTCTGGTTTTAACATAAAATATAATGTACTACTTAAAAGTGTGAAATGAGTACATTCTGTTCTAGTGATGAGGGAAACATCAGTGAGCTTGTTTTAGGAATGCTAAGCTACAAAGATAGTTCTGAAAAGTGAAGTAAGTCAGTATTTTGTCCACTCAGAGATGTGAGTATGAAGACACTGATTAAAGCTGGCACTGGAACGTCATTACAAAACTTCTTCAAAAATATTTATTAGCCTGGATACACATTGTATCTACATTTCTGAGGCATTCCATTTTCTCATTCTTGTCATCAAGAATCCACAGGAAGACCTTTACCACTAAGTAGGTTTTGGACATGTATTGGCTCAGATATGTCTGAGTGCCTAAGGGCAGCCAAGGACATAGGAGTGGTAACAGCTGGGTTCCACGGAAGGACTCACTCTGGAGAAGTTCATGGAGGGCTGTGTCCTGTGAAAACTCTTTTCAGGAGTGAACAAATGCATTCATTGTAAGGAATCCAAGTATCCATATAAGCTCATATCTAAACAGGCCATTCTGACATCTCATGCCTTGCTTACACACACAGTATCTAACAGCCTGCCCCATTTCTGTCCTTAACAGCAATACACACAGCATGTTCCACTTGTCAGGAATCTGTTTACAGTGCATTATTCTTACTTTTCATTTGCAAGAACATGTTAACATTCACTCAATTTCAATTTTTTTTTCTACCCACCTGCCTTTGGAGCTCAGCCAGGTTGTAAGGTAATGCGCCTTCAGCCAGAGGTGCTATTCTCTCAATATCTGCCAAAGTTAAGCGCCTTTACACAAGGCAGAGAAAAGCAAATTATGGTTAGTTAAAGCATTAAACATATTCAATACAATGTTCCTGGCCACACCCCACAAAGTACATCTGAGTTTAAAAAAATGACACTTGTCATATCTGAATGCAGATCTAAGAAGTCTGCTACACTGCACTGAAGAATGCTTGGAGATGAGGGGAACATGGATTATTCAGAAGCAAGTTCTTCATTACTAGTAATAAGGAATATAATACACAAATTAAACCATTTCTAGCTACTTCTAAGTAAGATTTTGCATGCATTAAAGATCTATGCAAAATATCAACTGTGCATTGTAGCCTTTTGGGAGTATTGTATTTTGCTACTTCATATGTATACCTATAACACATACCTATAACACAACAATTAATAATTGTGCTGGACATACACAATTCACTTACAAAACCCATGCACACAACAAAATCAGTTTACATTGAATAAATTACTTTAGCAAAATATAAAGGAACACAAAACCTTTTAAAATTAGGACAAAAATAAGAGGTCACACAGAAAATTATGATTGCAAAATGATAAAATTCATTATTATGTTACCCTGTAACACTGTATAAGTCTGTAAGTTGGTAGAGAATATCTATTTCCAGAGGTGTAATTTGTCCAAAGTGGATTGCAGAGTGTGTAAATTCCTCTGGATTTAAAAAGGAAAGAGAAATACAACATTTGTGTTATTTGTCAAATTTCCTCTTTGAATCCTTTCAAATAACTTTAATATCATAAAAATGAAGTCTATCACCAAGAAGCAAAATCCATAATGCAAAGGGAAAAGGTATCTTTACAAGAACATTTATCCTGAAACAGGCCTTCCCAACACAGACCAAGTCTGACTCCACAACTCTGAGTTATGGTAAGTATTCACCAAAGACAACAAAAATCTTCAAATTAGCAAGCTTAATAAAACAACACCCACAATTTGTCATTCTTGCTTCTGAAGTTCTGCAAAACAGAACAGAACAATGGTCCATTATTCACAGTTTTAAGGGCAACTGACTGATCTATTCCCATCATGTCCAGACTTCTTCCTCTCATAGCGCTGAATGACTCTAAGCTTAGGTATTCACCTGGCCAAATCACACATAACATGTTTATGACATAATTGGCAAGTTTCAGTTATCAAGTCTGAGCAGTGAAACACAGCAGCCTTTTTTCTCAATACAAATCCAAGCAGGATGTATTTATGCATCTGTACCAAAAAACATTGCTAGGCAATTTGTTAGGACATTTTGGAGGATGAAAACAGGTACTTAATGCTTTCCTTTAGGGAAAAATATGCAGAACATATGCATATAAGCTAAACAAAGAAGAAGAAAAAGAATAAAAAGAACTTGGCATGCTTTTTACCACACAATAGTTTGGCTGGTCCCATCCATACAGGTAGTAAAACAGGTAATAAAATCTGTCATAAAATGGCTACAAAAGTAATCTGCTTATGTCTGTGGCAAGACTGAAATACAGCAACCTTTCACATGCACAGGGATTTGTTATGTACTAACTGGGATAATCTATATATAAAACAACTCAGATTTTCAAACTTAACCCATTCCACCACATTCCCCAGGAACTTCCTATCTCTAAAGCATCTCTTTCAAAGAGCTGTAAAATCCTCAGTATTATACTGACTTGCAGTTACTCATTCAAACAATAAGATCAACACAACTCCTGCCAGAATCTTCCCCTTAATGAGCTAACTGAAAATACACTAACCTGTGAGGATGAAAATCACCCAAAGCTAAAAAAAAACCACTTTCCCAGAGGCCATAAACTCACTTCTGACTCACCTTAACCCACCTGCATCACCAATTACAAAATGGACAAAATTTAAAAATTAATAAACTGTAGGAAATAGATCTTACCTTTTGTGACTTCAACATCTCTTCTTGTACCTGCTATATTACTGTATATCTTCCTAACAAGATCCATGTTATTCAAAAGGGCATTAAATGCATTGAAAAAGGAGAAGCTGACCTGATGTGATACAGTTCCACCAGCTACCTTTGAAAATTAAATGAAAGCAGTTAAGTGCCTTAAGCACTTTTAGAATATTTTATTACAATTACAGAAACATTTGAGCAAATTATGAAAGAATTAAAGGTATCTTTCTATTCCTGTAATTTTAAGATATTTTTAATAGAAACATGAGGGAAGAATTATTAGACAGGATACTATTTTTGTGGTAAAGATTGAACACTAGGAAACAATTAGGAAATAATTATATAAGTAGGTTATTTTTCAAGTTATCTGATAGACACATTAAAAGTGTCACCGAGTAATCTGAAAAAGAAATGCATGCAAATGCCTTCAGATAAAGGTACTAACTGATTTCTTGCATCACATACATCAATGACCATTTACTTTGAAGTCTAAAGTTAGTAGATATTCTAAATTTTATAGGAGACAGTATGCCTTATGAGTAAGGCAAGGCAAGACTTATAGGTAAGATAGTAAGATAAAAGTTATTACTTTATCTTTTATATAAATTTCATTCTTATGTAATTTTCATACTACATGCTTTCAGATTATAACTTGTATGTTATTACTTTACCTACAGATCTTGCCAAGCTACCAGGTCTGTAATCATTCTACCTCTAAAATCTACATACTGATTTTCCAAATTCTGATCTGAAAAAGAAAAGAATGCAAGAGTATATAAAAGGACAAAACTGTAAGTAGTCTCCAGCTCCTGAGATATCATATGTCAAATATAAAAACTGTGTATTTTTGTCCTAAATAACTTCCATTGGATTCAATGACTTTAAGGGTCTTTTCCTATGTGGTTCTACAATTCTATGATTCTTTCTGTACCAAATAGTTTGCCCTGCTCTAGTGGAAAGTATAGTAGACTAACTCCAACTACTTCCAATGGCACCTTAAACAGGCAAACCAGACTGCCAACCTCTCCACTACTGCAGCCAAGGAATGCTGCCATGTTTCACCCTGCCCACTCTATTATGAAGCTGACAATCTCCAGCACCAAGGCAGTGAGTGATAAACAGGCAGAAGACAAAGGGGAGAGAATCAGTGCCATCTTCAAACATCACAGATATTAAACACGAATTCAAGGCACTTTTTGTTAACACTTACTGAAACTAAATTTTCTTCCACAAATGGAGTTAGCATATGGGAGCGAATAGTAACCATGATCTCATTGAAGTCCAGCCCAGTTATCACACCACTTTTATTTCTGTCCTTCAATGCAAAGGCTTGTCTTGCATGTTCTGACTGCAGCTCCTAGAATGAATATTCAGAGATAGCAGATTAGAACCCATGAACATTCACAAAACTTTCACTTATTTCATATTCTTATGGTCCAACAGGTCTGTGCATATAGACAATAGCATAACTACAGTTTAAATTTCAAGGCCAGATCAACTAAAATAAGAAGTCTGCATACTGATTTTATCCACAGTTCATTCCTCTGTCAAAGAAAAGCCTCAATTCAACTGTAAGGAAATAGGCACTTTCACTAAATGATTTCAGAAATAAACTTCACATACCCATGTCCTGTCTGCTATCTATTCCTTAATTAAATACTTAAGTGCTAGAAAAACTTCTGACACTTCTCTTAAAGACAGAATGTGAGCTCATCTCTTACATATCCAAGATGAAATATGACTGGGCTATTATATACTAACTCATTGGAAAGTATTTGAAAATAAACAGGAGGACAGTGAAAATTATATAATATGGATTTAGATTGCCCCAAACAGCTATCTCCCATAATGTCACAAATGGTCACTCATTTCAGAGAATTTAAAACTCCTATACAAACTGTAAAAACCTTCATACAAAGATCACTGTGGTAACCTAACCTCAAGATAATAATGATAGTTGTAAATCCTACGTCCAGAAAAAGTTGTTTCCTTCTATTCAAGCAAACAATAAAGCCCATTCAGCTGTCACTCAGACCTCTAGAAGCTGCTAAAAAATAGCCACGTTCTGACAGACAGTAAGAGGGCAAACCATCTAGCTTACATCACCTTTACAGTAATTTCTCAACTCTCATAACCTCATGAACAACGTTTTCTAGATCAGGTACAACAAACCTGCTCTGATTCAAGTCCCAAACTCCTAAAGATGGTGTTAGACCAAAAGAGAAAAACAATCTTATATAAAAGGAGAGATTAAAATATCCAAATTGTGTACATACTGAAATTACTGCAACCCATACTAGCCTTCCCTACTAAGGGTTTTTTATTACATGATGACATTAAGAGGCTGCTGTATCTTCCATGGCAGTATCTTGGAAAAACAAACATAAAACCAGAACAGGTATTTATCACTCTGCTCAGAGTTCCCAACAAACCACTTTGGAAGCAGATGCAGAGAAGGGCCATAAAAATGATAGAGGAATGGAGCACCTCCATGATGAGAAAAGGCTCAGAGTTGGGACTGTTCAGCCTGGAGAGGAAAAGAAAACAGCAGGCTCCTGGGAGACCTTACTGAAGCCTTTCAATACTTATGGGGGGCTTATCAGACAGTTGGTGACAGACTTTGTAGCAGGGCCTGCTGTGGTACAAGAAGGGGTAATGATCTTAAACTAAATAAGGGTGGTTAAGCACTAGAACAGGTTGCCCAGAGAGGTGGTAGATGTTTCATCCCTAGAAACACTCAAGGTCAGGTTGAACAGAGCTGTGAGCAATCTGATCTAGTTGAAGACATCCCTGCAGACTGTAGGGGGGCTGGACTAGATGATAAAAAGGTATGCTTATCTTGGACAATAATTACAGATTATGTCAAAGCACGTCTATCACTCCTTACTTTTAAGACAGTACATACAAAAGTTTTCTTGCATCAAAGGCAGCTCTAGAAGTGCATAATCCATTTTTCTTCACATCTACTAGACCGGCAATTTTAAGTTATATCACAAGGTGTTCACTGTATGTTAATTTATGGAATTTAGTGCAATTATCAACAACTCCGTGAACTTTTTTCCATGAATTACAATGTAAATTTCTCCTACTTTACTCTTTCCCCATCCTTTATAGGTGACATTTTCCTTTCTGTTCTTCTAGTATAATGTTCAATTCATATGTTTTAACTATAACTTTTTGGCTTAGCACAAAGTGCAGTTCAAAAAGTGAAATTTTATAAGGCTCAATCCCTAAAGAGTTGTTCAGCAACATCACAGGAAATCAGATTTACCTCCTGCAATCTGGCTGCATTTGAGACCAAACTCCCAGTATGTGTGTGGTAGCATGCATGCCAGTGAGAGAAAAAAAATGATAGCTATTAGAATGTTCATAAAACTAAAGAAATGTTACAAGAAGCTAGAACTTCTATAGAGAAGTTTTTATGGTCAATGTAACTGGGTATATTAAGGATGTTAACTTTCTCTGGTAGAGTTTATTTTTGCTATTGAATTCCTATGACATAAAAGGCAGACCCTTAACCCAGTTTAGCAGCAATCAGTAAAATGGTTAACTTCATAAACAAGATGGTTTTCTCCCATTCTTTTAAAGGATAGTATTCAAGTTACAGCACAATGAGTATACACTCCCTACAAAACTGCTATGGAGAAATAACAGTTCATCATTAGCTGTCAGGATTAGTATGAGGTAAGGATTATCACTACCAGAATAAGCTCAAAATTTATAATGGTATTAGTGTATTATTAAAAGTTAAATGAATTTCAGTTCCAACTTAGGAACAAGGTTAATAACTGACCTGAAGAAACTGAGTGAACTCTGAATAGTTAAGATGCTTCTTCCTGTTATGTCCAAAATGCAGTCGAATAAACTCACAGTCCCAGTTGAATGGGATTTGATGATGAACAAGAGTTTGTTCAAATATTTCTTTGACATTTGCTTTGGGGAGGGAAAAACAACAGGTGAGCCTTGGGTACAGTAAATCTACAAACATGCCAGGAGGAATACAAAAAAATTATTATTTCAGTAGCTGTTTAAGAAGTGTTTTAGCTTGTTAAGAATAATTGCCAACCAAACCTTTACAGACCTGTAAAAGAACACATTTGAGACACAAACGATATTTTTGGTATTATTGCATAAAACCATGGAGTGTTTTATTTAGTTTTAATTAAGAAGCAATTTCCCTCATACATGACAAATAAACGCTATTTTGCATTCTGATATAAAAATCAATAGTGGTTCTCTGTCTCTGCCAGGAGTCAAATTAAGCCCTTTATCAAGAGCACAAATACCTGCACTACAATCTCAGGCAATATTTGTCATACTAAGTATGGTTTGATTGAAACTTGATTATTACAATCACACTGTCTGAATATGGCTATTGAAGATAGGTATAAGAAATTACATCTAAAACATATCATTAACTCAGCAGAAAGCACGTTATTAGATGCTTTTGATAAGGTCTTAGAACAAAAATCAAATCCTATAAAACATAATTGGTAGTCTCGGTTATTAAAATGTTTTAAGATAAGTGAAGCTAGAGATGTTCTCCTTTAAATAAAGAAAAAACCTGCCATTTCTGATTATGGAATTCTCCACATGTATACTGTACAACTGAAATCACAAAGCTAAATATATTATCTGACTTCAGGCAAAAACCTCATCTGAAAAACAGCATGCATTATTCATATGCAGCAATGCCATGCTGCAAAACAAGCCTGCTTTTTGTGCAGATTATCAAACATGTGAACTGTGTAACAGGACATCCACCCAATAGCACATGAACACTTTTCAAAATCTCCATCACAGTGCCCGAAATGGTTTATCAACCTAGAATCTGCTAACAACAAAATAAAATGTGGCATACAGTTAAAATTTAAAACAAAATACTAAATATTTTAGCTGATAACACACCTTTTATATGTTTAAACAGTTTTGCAAAACAAAATACGAGGGGAACCTTAATTATCATTTGGTAACTCTATCAAGACCTATTTACTTGAAGTAAATGTATTGTTTTCTCTATGCTAAAGGACTACTTGATTCATTCATAGTTTCAATTCTGTAGTCTATTAGTTCTAGAGCAAATCTAGGAAATCCATGATATATTTTTATCTTTTCAGTGAGAAAAGGATAGTAAATGTCCTGAATATATTTCTCAAAACAGGGGTATACAAAGTCAGATTCCTTGGCTAGATTCACCTCCTTCAGTTAGACTGAGATTACGTATTCAAAGGGCAGGTTATGGCTAATGATTAACCCTTATGTAAAGGTCAAACACAAGAGTCAAAACCCTACAGTTTAAACCAGTTTCCACCACAAGGCAGGCTGAAGGACTTGTTAGGATCAACGAGAAACCTAAAAAAATATCCTGATTATTTTTAACTGTCTACTCATACCTACTCACCAGTATCAATGTGCAAGCCGAGGGTTAAGGAAAAAAGACAGAAAGCACCAAATGCATAGTGCTAAACTATTTTATTTTGCCATACTTCCTCTGAAAGTTCTGTTCGCAGTAGATTTATTCATTGTTGTTGCAGATCAAGGAATCAAGGTATGCACATTTAAATTCCCCACTTACCACCAATTCTCTGCAGCTTCTGGCCAAGCTAGAGTCTCCATGTACTACAACAACAAACCAGGTCAGTGCAGCTCATTATGGAGTCTGCAAAATGGCAATGAACTCTGAACAGAGCAGAAGACAGGCTGGCTTCATTGGCTCTACTGGCTTGGCCATGAATGTTCAAACAGGGTGCCAACTGGCTACTACTCACATGTATGTAAAACTGACTTCTAATGCACACTGAGCCCCTCAAATGAAAACTTAGAAAAGAATGTGCTGAAGCAGCCAGAAAATCTAAAAGTTATTTTCACTGTTTCCAATAATTGCTTCTGTTAACCTTAGAGAAAGGTAAAAAAAGCCTCACTTTTTTCTTCAAAAATTTTATTTTCTTATTCATCCATGTTCACTGAGACAGATTTTTCACTTGTTTTTAGTGAGACTTAAGCCCCTGGTGTTTTCATAACTCTCAAGCAATTTACCGTATACTTAAAAAAACAAGAATCAATTTCCTACACTCAGTTTTTTTCTTAATAAAAACATTTACAACTACTCATCAACATATATCAAGTCAAGATTCTTCAGCATATAAAACAGTCAAATTAAGTAATAAATTTATATTCAATAGTTGTTGTGTATTGGTACTTGATGAATTCCAGAAAAGGCTAACTAGCTTTAATAAACAGTATCCAAACTAGCATGTTGTCTCTCTGAAAAGTAAGGTGCCTTACCCATTTCTCTTTGCCAGGCAATTTCTAACACTCAATATATTCTGCATGTATTACTATAGTTTGGGTTTGAAGACACACTCTTCTATATATGCTTAATTACTTTCATGTTGGCCTGGTTTATGAAACACTTGGGGTACAGAGGCAAAACTGAGCACTTGTTCTGAAAAACCACTGAGCCACATAATGGTTTGAGACAGAAAGAACCTTAAAGATCCCCTAGTTCCAGCCCCCCTGCCATAGGCAGGGACACCTTCCACTAGATCAGGTTGCTCAGATCTCCATCCAACCCGACCCTGAGCACTTCCACGGACAGGGCATCCACAGCTTCTCCGAGAAACCTATGCCAGTGCCTCAGCACCCGCACAGCAAAGTAACTGACCTAGTTAACCCATGGGAACATTAAATACAATTTACCAAACCCACCTGAGATTCTCAAACACCTCTTGTCAGGTGCTAAAACTTACTATGTCTACCCAAGAGCAGCTGTGCTTTCTTCACAATATATCAAGAATACCTTCATAATCCAATTCTCTTGGCTATTCTATTAATGGAAATAGCCATCACCACAGCTAACAACTTGTGTGATGAGAAGCAGCAAACAGCCAATCACATTGCAGAAATTATACACATGATCATCACCTACACTTTCACCATTCTGAATTATCAACAAATGTTCAATTCTTAATTATTTGTTTCCACAGTAGAAGCACTGACAACAAAGAAAACAGGCAACATTAATGTACAGATGCTGGCTTTGCTTTTTTTTTTGTCTTCCTCAGTCCAGCAATGCTTCTAAATTAAGATAAACTACAAGTGTTTCAAATTTCCAACAGAGCTATTCTGCTGGAGGCAAACAGCAAATTATTTTTCAAGCCTTTCATTTTAGTAGGGCATTTTACAGAACGCATTCATTGTCCCTGTCAATACATGCTGCTCATTTACTAATGTCTTCTACTCTTCGCTCACCTTTCTGTAGTGGAATTCTTTCCTACTGAGCTGATAACTTTCTTTCCAGGTTTATAGTAATGCATTTTCTTCTCAGATAGGCATACAAGTCAGCAGCCTGATGATATACTCAACTTACCATCAGCCCCAGGAACAATAAACCTACTACTCTAGCGTACTAGTACATTACCTCCAAGGCGACACACATTCTCGCAAGATTGCTTCAGAATTTCCCCACCCAATCATTTTAAACAAATTATAGATGCTTGGAGCAGATATCTGCAGGCAGCACACACATGACTGGCTCAACTTCCATCAGACAGTCTTACCTATCAGGCTCAGAAAAACGATACAAACCCCCAAAGATCCTAGGCAATAATCAATTTCATATGAGGAGGAAGAATACTTTAAATTATAAACACTATGAGGTCTCGTTGGTGGCCCATTGTGGGCATGAGCTCAATACTCCAAGTAAACCTTGCAGCAGTACCTATTATTTATTTTGACTTATCAGCTCCCTAAGAAGCAGAGTGGAAAGCTCATACAATTCTAGTATCATCAACCTATTAACAGAGTTTGCCATTCCCTTGCACCAGTGACAAAAAGCAATCACAGTTCTTTGGGACACAAAACCATAAAAGTGGTAAGTATTAAGCAGCAGCACAAGTATGGTAAAGATTTGTTGTTTAACGGGGTTGTTTTGGGTTTCTTTAAATCAGCCTACTCAATAATCTAATGTCCAATTTGTGCATATTTCATGCCTAATGTACATAATTAATTTTAACACTTATATGTTGCTATGTTCACTATTTCTGCTAACAGCATATTTTCACTCTGAAGGATAAAATAAGGAACCACAGTTAAGGGCAGAAAGACATTTTTGCAGCACCTGATGCAGGAGAAGTGTATTAAAAGTAAACCACATGTAATACAATAATTACTTTTACGTGAGAAAGTTCAACTAGAAACAGTTATATTTCTACTCTTATTTTAGAAAGATTACTGAGTCTATTGAAAGATGAATGACAGCCATAATAAAAAGTTGTCAATACATATAATTTTAACTTGAAGTTCTCCTTTACTGTTCCCTCTTGTTGAACTATGGTTTTGAAAAATTAGTAGTAGTAGTGGTAAGAGGCGTTCCCATTCTTCTTTGCTTACAAGCATTAAAACCGTAGTTTAAGCCTGAAAAAAAATCATATGACATGAAACAAAAGGAAAAAAAAGTCCTAACAGTGACGTTTCCTACATTATCTGCATGTGTTAAGCAAAAGAGACTTTGAAAACAGGCAACTAATGTAGAACAGGAGGCCAAAATAAATAGCAGTTCTGGTTTATAGTACTTGATGAAAACAAGGATTTTTCCCTCATATCCTCGTGTATGTAATAATGTGATTATGAGTATTTTTCTGTTTATATTTTAAAATATATTTCACGTCTTTACGGTTGCCAGTAATATTTTTGAAAGCAGAACTTTTAAGATTAAATCCAAATCTCAGCATGTTCAACCCAGCTGCCCTTTTAGGAATGGTGAAGGACTGAGTACTAGAAGTGATCCCTGTTCCCTGAGAAATAATACTCATAAGCTAAGCACAAACATGTATTCAACTCCTATCTTTTTTCTTGCTCATTGTCTTCCAGTGTTCTCAAACTCTATGTCCTGATTAGGGAAATCTGAACTTTCTCAGATTAAAACTTGTCTCAGAAAACAGACTGGGCAAAAGTTCAGCATCCCTGTATACTCAAATTCTGAAACTGTTAAATTGATGTTTATTATTTTAGTTCATCAATATTGTACAATTTTCACATAGCTGCATTATAAGGCATCTGATCACCTTCCTCCCTCAATGCCTTTGAAGAAGATGCTGTTATACTCTGCAAAATATCTGTAATTAGATTTTGAGTGCAGGACGTTTTTAAAAGCCTTAAATTCAGTACCACAAATATTTTCCAATTATCTCAAAAATAATTCTGAATACAGAGGAATCACAGACATATTTCAGCTCTATCTTTATATCCATACTAGCATGTGTATTTAACTGAAAAAGCATCTCTCAAACTTTCCAGTTTATCAGAGAATGGCTTTCTTTGTGGTGACTCTACAAGGAAGAACAGCTGGAAAATGCCTTGAAATTGTATATTCCAATTAAAAGTGATGCAGTCCAGATCACTGCATGGTGTGCCAGAGAGATAAATTACAAAGAATTCTTTTACTTCCAGTTAGACAACCTATTTTTCAGAGAAGTTTTGGAGATAAGAGACTTTACCTTTTAAACACAGTAAAGATTATCTGCTTTAACATCAGAAAAAAAAAATGGTTTGAGCTGATTTAATATTCAGGTTTGCTTTAACCTAAATTCAGGTCAGAAGATCTGCACAGAATATAGAAATAAAAACAATATTCCTTAGTACAATAGTATTAATTTCATGGAGTGTTTTGAATATTTCACTCATGTTAAGCAGCACAGTCAATATATCCTGTAATGAAAGGAGCAAAGCACTTCTCAGTCTTCTCTGGCTACAGACAACAACCTGAAAAAAAATCACTTGTCTTCATCAGCTTTAGCTGTTAGCATTTAAAGATTTTATGGATAATGCAGTATTGTAAGGACTCAGCAGCAATTCGCTTAGCATAAAATATTCCCCTAGGAAGCACTGATGAAGATGTAGGAGTACTTGGCTAGGAATACATGCTTTTTTCTCTATTTCTCCATGATTAAAAACTTGTTTAAACTACACTGCCACTTGTATCAATGGATTACTAAAATAGTAATTTTACTTTTTATTCACCAAGCTGCCAGCAAGTCCACTGCAGCTGAAACACGTAGAGAGTACTGAGCACGCTGTGCAGTCTGCTCAGGCAAAGTAGGTCCCGTTTCATGTTCTTGCAATGGACCTATTCTACAAATGTTGCAGAATACCAACTACACATCTATGGCAGTCATTCACAAAGGATTTCCGGATGTCCAAAGCTCCTGGAAAAGTGTCCAAAGCAGTAAAAAAATAGTAGATAACATTAAAGTGATACAAGGCTTCACAGAAGGCTTCATGTTTCAATATATGATATGGCAGACAAAGACATTGATTAACTTAGCATACAAGTATTTCTACAAAACAGTTTCTAAAGTCTTCTTCTAAGGCAGTTCTTCTGTGGTACAATTAATAGTTTCATAACTGGAGAGTTGGAAGCTAAGTATTTTAAGAGACAAGTAGCAGACTGAGACTCAAGAGGACTGTAAAATGCCAAAGTGCTTGAGAATGGTTCAAAATAATGTCAGTAAATAAATCCTAAACAGAAGTGAACCCAACTAAAGCAGCTTGCTTACAAAAACAGAAACAGTTCTAAAATTCAACAAGCACACTAAACTTCCCCCCAAGTAACTGAAAATTTGAGTGGATGAGAGCATCTTTTGAGAACATGTTATCTCATACAGGCCAGTGATGGTTCTAGTTACTGGTCTAAAAGACCCAAGTTGATTCTGTCCCTTGCTTTGGATGCACAGTGAAGAAAAACCGCAGTAAATCCATGTTGCTTCTGGCAGGACTTACTGGTTTGAGATAGCTTTGGCATCAATGCAATCACATCCACATAGCATTTCATCTGAGCTAGAAAATCTTGGCTTGCATTTGCTCTCACAACAAACACAATTTGCCTGCAGACTGGATACATCACATAGTCTATAAAAGACCTGATTTGTCTGACAGTGATTCTCACATCAATTGGCTAAACTTACTCCATTTCAGTGTATTTCCAATAATTCACTAAAACCTTTAACTTAAAAACTTATGTTTCTATACTGTCCTGTTTTTACATTAAACTAAACTCTGTGCCTTCCTGTTTCTGTGGTATGAAAATGAAAGGGTGCAGGTCTCATTTACACAGGCATAAGACTGACTTGGAAATTGACTGACAAATTCTGAAGGTGTCACGGATCATCAATGACATTTTTCACTGCTGTATTAATATGTATGATATGCGTATGAAGTAAAAGTAAGTAGCCCATGTTACAAACAAACAAAGACAAAAAAGCAACAGTAAATGTGGGAAACGTAGCACAAAAAATATGTACATTATGTTAATAACATAATGTTAAAGATAGTAATAATTGCAATGTAATTAATTTTGTAAAAAAATCCATGAAACCAATAGTAAATTTAAAATTCCCTCATGAATTTCCTTTTCAAGATTTATCAGCCTTACCAAAAAATCAACAAGGAAGATACAGAAAAAAATAAAAATGTTCTGTTTTACAATTTCTCTTATTTGTGTTTTCTTTCAGACTTTAATTATATAAAAGTAACAATCCTCAGTCTAACAGAGGAATTTGTATTCAATCTGAAATGGCTTACTGCTCAATTATGGAACCAGCTATTTCAAGTGTGTTCATGAGAGCTACTAAGTTCAAACCCCCATTTTATAAGATTATTAAATTAACCATCTTTAACACAGTCATACTGATTGTAGTAGTTTGTCCAATTCCTTATGACTGCATTTACTGACTTCACCTTTATTTAAACTCTAGAAGATTTTATTTTCAAGATGTTGAGCTTCCAAACTGCTCAGTATCTGACTCTTCAGTTAATGATATAATTTAACAGGCATCATAAGTCAAACAATTTGTTTCCATAAAAAGACCTTTGCTTTTTTTTCCCAACAAGTTACAGCAATTTTCATAATAATGAAATAGCACAAACAGCAAGTGGTTACAAATCCAAACATAGTTTGTATTTTCTTTATTGAGTGCTTTATTCTTTTGGATAGAAATAACATTTAATTCTCATTCCATTTTATTAAAATTCTTACCATTGATTTATCCAATTTTCATAAACATGAAGTTTTAAAAATAAAGCCTAGTCCTCCTTAAACTGCAATGTTAGTAACAGTTATTTAGCAAGATCACAAAGCAGTATTACTAGCCTCAAGACTTTGGTCTAATTACTAAGTTATGTGATTAGGTAACAAAACCAAAGGCCAGATTTTGCAAATATATGATTTCGTTGTAAGTTACACTCATAACATTAAAGTAAAATCTGATCCTCAAGAGAAAGAACACTACCACAGGAAATCAAATTATTAGACATCCTTAATTTCTATATTGAGCTCTTACTGTATGAAATAGAAGTATTCAAAGATATGTGAAGATCCAGAACATATCTTAAACTCCCTCATAGTTAAAGCAGTTTGAAGTCCAGGATATAGAATTTTAGTCAGGATGACACTGAACATCACTGTATTTACTACTTCAGGAAAATTAAAAAACCTTGATTCAAGAAGACAGAGAAAAATGTATTTTGTCTCTTTGTACTTCTTAAGCTTGAACTGAGAGGAAAAATAAAAGTTCTACTCATGCAGAGTCTTAGGAAATCAGTACAGTACTGCACAAAACACATTTCTATGCACCTGTGGTCATGAACCATTATTATGAAAGATACTATTATAATCACTTTCTTAAAACTGTTTTTCTTTAGGTATTCTTACCAAATGTTACTTCTCCATTGCCATTCCTGTCAAATAACTGAAAAGCAACAATGAATATTGCATCTGGAGTACACAAAACAGATTCAAATGCCACAAATTCTTGGAAGGAAATTAACCTAGAAAGGAAAACAGAAAAGTTATAAAGATTTTTTTAAATTGTTCATAATATCAATGATACTTTGCACTTGAAACTCTAGAAAACAGTGTGATCCAAATATTAAATAAAATTCTAACTTAAAATAATTAACAATCTAGAGACTGAAAAGTATGTTACATTTAAGTAAACATTTATGCAACTCAGTTTCTTCCTCTATGAAGGGACTGAATTCTCACTGAACACCTACAAGTTATTAATTTTTAAATATAAATGTAATCAGCACCTGAAAATTAAGGCATAAAAACATCACAAAAATTCTAACATGAAATTTACAGTCTGTCATTGTATTACTACATATGTATTTCTACTGAGAAATGATACTGTAACGCAAGTATACAGGAATACACCATAAAACATGCATTTTCTTAAAACAATACATAACATTCATAAAAAAGAGGTTCAGGAAAAGTTACACTTTACTATGCATATGGAAAGAATACTACACTCCAAAAATAACATGAGTCATGTACTCAGGGCCAAACATGAAACATCTGGACTCAAGGACAGGCATGACAAGGCAGGGAAGGATCTGAGTGTAAGAGCAGATCACAGGATTCTGAGCTGTGTGTGCAAGACAGTCACTGTGCACAACTCAGGATGCACAGGTAAATCCAAATCCTTGTGGTCACCACATACAAACTCAGACTTGAATGTATGCACAGATACCATACTAGGATAATAATAAGTAATTTTTACAGAGGAACTCTACTTATTCTGACTAACACAAAAAAACCCTTCAAAAGGCATCCTAATTCTGTATGTATGAACAGCTGCAGGAATATAAATCTGAAGCTAAGCGTAGATAAAGGATAACACTGGCACAAGAAAATAATGGCATAAATGATGGGATATATATTTTAGCATGAAATAATCAATGGGAATAAGAATTTCAATTACATCTTTTATATTAAAAAAATTTTACTACATATCAGTAAATGTTGTTAAAGCATAGAATATCACTCTTTCCTAGAAATTGTCCTAGAAAATGTACATAATTGATCTCAACTTATTACTCATCATATGAGATCATTAGCTCACAGTGATTACTTCAAACATTACTGCTTACTGGTAAAGAGACAAGTATAAAGTTTGTTCCCTATAGGAAAAAAAATGGAGAAGAAAAATCACAATATTCACACTATTCATTCCTATATCTAGTCCTTCTCTGTCTAAGTACATGTGAAGTAGAATTGAGATACTTTAAAAAGCTTAAATATGTTAACATTATTGTATATATGCATTGCACAAGAAAGACAGGAAAAAACCAAGTGACTTTGAAATTAATTAAGATACTGAAAATATAAAATTATCACATTTACCACATTTTAGCCAGAAAAATCAGAGATACGAAAATGGCTCTTCAGATGCAAAGTCAATTTCATCCAAAGGATGATCTTGAGAAATAAAGGGTTAGTATAAAAAAAAAAAAAGTTCCGTTATATTAACTGTAAATACTATCATTTTGCATAAAGCTGACACACAAATTAACTCCTAAGCTTTATAACTGACAAAATCAAGCATTGATTTCTGTAGAACATATGCGTAGGAGCCTGAACCTGAAAGAAGATGTCTTCAGCAGTCTCACTTTAACAGTGCCTACAGCAAAAGGAGATAGACACATTCAATTTCCTTTCCACATATTCAACTTGCAATGCCTAAGAGCAGGGATAGCCTCTGTGATCCTCCATTAGCCACTAGGGCAGAGATAACAGGAGCTGGATTAAACAGAATGAAAGAGCTTCCCACCCAATCACTACTCAAGTATCATCCAGTGAACCCACTGCATTACAGAGTCCATAACAATACCAAATCACTCACCTTTCGTTTTATCTGTAACATTTAAAAAAAATTTCTTTTCCTCTGATTTCTTCTGTACTGCTACCCTTCAAAAGTAACCCATGTGTCTGCAATTCTTCTCTGTTTTTCCTTTTTTACTACAAGTCTTTTCTAATTTTTCCCCACACAACATAGCCTTTTAGACTATTTTAGATTATGTATAGCTCTGTTGTGACCCTCCATTAGGTAAAATATCAATATTTCTTGGGGACTTCACTTAAGAACATATTTCCAGATTTAAAAATAATATGCTGATAAAAAGAGTACCCAGAAACAAGCAGTTAAAATGAAGAATTTTGAATTACTACTGTGAAATTCTGTAGGTTTGAATGGGGAAGAAAATATTTTAGCTAGTTTTGGCACATACATATATGTACGTATATTCTTCAGAAAGGGCATTTATCCTAATTTCAAAACCAGTGCTGGCAGTCTGAAGACACAGGAGTGCTTTCAGCATCAGTGAAATCCTATTGTACTAAATAGGTAACAGGCAAGTTTAAAGCAAATTCTAATTTAGAGGTGATGACATATATTTCTAAGAACATGCAGTTGTAACTTGTAATGAGGAATAAATATTTTGGAAGTGAACAGTCATCTGTTTTAAGAACTACCTTAATGACTTCCAATAAAGCAAACCCGTCTTGTACAGCAGTAATGGGAGAAGGCAATAGTGCTCTGGAACAGTTAAGTAAGGATCAAGTTACCATTAGGAAAAAAGTAAAAACACTTTTTTTTAAACACATGCCTACAGAGAGCCAGATCCAAAATGTGCTGTTTCTGTAAAGTGCCAAACTTAAACCTAAAAGAAATAAAAGAATATTAACAATGGAAGCAACCATCAACACTGAGTATTTAATTCAAGGGCAAGCAAGGCTAAGAGAATATGATAGCAGATAGAGGAATGAAATTTTTAACAGAACCCAAAGCTTCTCAAAGACTTGGAATTGGGCTGTCATTTAATGTAAAAGTACATGTATATAACAGGACTACTGATACTTCTTTGGACTTCATAAAGTAAGTCCTTGGCAAGATGCAATGCATCCTAGAATTTAGCTGAAGAGTAGAATAGTTATTCATGCTATTAGAGTCTGCATTTTGATATATTACAGCTCACTATAAATGAAAGAATGTGAATGTAAAAAAAAATCTGATGTTTATAATGGAGATGCAACAAATTCTTCACATGAAATATAGATTAAATATAAATATAGATTAAAACATTTAGAAAAAAGTTTCAGACAAGTATTCAAACAGATAAACATTTTACACTTTGAACTACGTGGCAGTGTAAAATAAAAAGTCCACACTCTTCACATAAAGAAGGTGGTAAA
Organism: Toxostoma redivivum; assembly: GCA_013397375.1. Taxonomy (NCBI): domain Eukaryota; kingdom Metazoa; phylum Chordata; class Aves; order Passeriformes; family Mimidae; genus Toxostoma; species Toxostoma redivivum. Next base: position 105,659 of record VXBI01005045.1, on the reverse strand, counting down.
GCACACTTACCCACCTATACTTGATTATCTCACTCCAAATATTACCCACATTTTTTTTTAAAAAGCAATAAACAAAAGCAACAAAAATCTTATTCACAGGGAAAGTAACAAAAAAGTAATGCCTAAAAATTCTGCTGTAGCATTAAAACAAACTGATTTCCTACTGTAAGGCAGATGCACACCATAAAAGATAACCAACAGCTTTCAGAGAAACAATATGCTAAGCATGTTGGTTTACTTTATCAATTAAACTATTTTGAACAGATACATACAAAATTACCTTTTCAATCCATAACAAAGCAACAAACTGCAGCCATGTATTGGAAACAGAGACAGGTTACTAAAGTTTATCAAATATATGTATAATCAAATATATTATCAAAGTGCTGCAGCCTTATGAAAAGAAAAATCATATAGCATTACATCAAACAGGAAATCCTATATTTGTCCTTTACAGCAAGAAGTATACAGCACACACAACTTCATTTCCATAGCACAGATACTATGCAAGCTGCTCAGGATACTAAGCAAATTAATAAAACATTCTATAGCAGAATACAGAAAAACAAACACAAAATTTAAATAACCAAGGACGCTAAGGAGCTTTCAATTTAAAATAAGTTATTTTTATATATTTAAAAATGTATTGTATACTATTTTAAAAGCATACTCTTCTCAACAAGATAACCACTCCCTTCTGCATTCTTGACCTCTTCTCTGATCCATCTTAACCTTCTCACCTAACTTTAACCATGCCCAGGCCTCCTACTACAATCCAAGGCCAAAACTAGAAGCCTACATACAGCAAAAGAAAAGGCTCCTTGAAGACAAATGAATTAGAGGCCACTACCTCAGCAGAGTAGACATTTTGTAAATTGTTTTCAGGGAGCTGTCTAAAAGCAAGCAGGAGCATCTGTCAGCAGAGTTGGAAAAGCTTTATGTGGTGTGTGCTGACCTTCTTTAGGCAAACAACTTCTTCCTTCATGATGCCACTAGTGTCTCTCTTTTCTAACAGTCAGTACTTTTTAAAATACCTTAGTGGTTGGATTTGAATTGCACACTACAGAAATAAGAAAGCTCTTCCATATTTTTGTGTTTAAATACAGGTACTGAAGACTCTACACAATACCTGATGATGGACGCAGACATACAGAAAAGAACTTTCCTAAGGCAACCATACTACCCTAAGCTTAGCCACTGTTCAACCTTCTCAGCTTTTGTAGAATTTAACAAAATATCACCAAAATAAATCTTAGCTTTAAAAAAATCCATGTTAAACACCATAATTTTTTCTAAGTTTTCACAAATGTATAATCCATTGTACTTGCGAAAAAGCTTCTCATTTAAATAAGCCTAAAGTGCAATAACACCAGTAATGTATTTTAGAAGATGAAGTTATCAAACTCATACACTCACACATTTAACAATTCAGTACAAGTTTCAAATGGAAAGCAAAATTCTCACCCATCCTTAGTTTGATCTGCCACTCCAGCCAATAGCTGCACTGTTTTAGGATTGTGATGCGGATCCGTATGAAGTCCCAGGTATTTCTGCACAAAATCCTCTGGGGTCATGTAATGCTCACCATCTTTCTCAACGCTTGCATACTAGAGTAAAAATAAAAAAACCAAAGCCACACAAACAAAAATTAAACCATTTAGATGCTAATTATCAGTGACAATCAAATTAGTATCTTTACTGAATATAACTTAAAATGGTGCACAACTGTCTGCACATAACTGCTCTGAAACTAAAGGGCTGGATTAAACTAACAGCATTACTATACTAGTTTTAGACTACCAGTCAGATTTCCCTGTACAATAGATGTGTTCACATAATGACCAGTACCTTCTAATTAAAAGACAACTACATATTTCAGAAACTGTCAGGTAATTGCAAAAATGTATAAAAATTACAATCATGCTATAGCATTACACTTGCAGCTACACTGAAAACATAGCACATAAACTTTCTTATAATTTGTCATAGCAGATATCTTCTGAGTAATTGCTCCTGATCTCTACTATAATTATTTTGGAAAACATGTATTATTTCTTTTCTCTTTTGAGAAAGTAAGTGAGAAATAAGTGTTCAGATTAATTTTTATCCTGAAACTAATGTTTTTAAGAAAAAATTCACACAGACACACAGACAATGCTGTTTCAGCATCTCGTGTATCTCTTCCACAGTATCAGCCCCTCACATCACCTCATCACCTCTTCCTCTTCTACCCTACAGCTATGATGACAGTTGTTTGCAAGACTGCACTGTAAACCAGATTACTGAATTTATGGAGAATTAGAATAGAGTATGTCCACAAAAACAGGAACACAAAGCAGTGGACAGGAATCCCTTAATTCAGCACTGCTGCCAATATGACAGCACAACAAAACTGTGGCTTCCTTGAATCAACTCTGAAAGGTTTTCTTCTCAGCCGTACACACAAGTGACTGAAAAATACCTTACAAAGCACAATTCTGCTGCAAGACATGAAATCCAAAGAAAATGTTATGTATGAAGGCCCATCAAACATGCAGAGTATGGAGCATATCTTCAAGAATCACTGAAGTCAACTGTATGACAGTAGAGTGCGTATCGAAGACAGTCAAAATCTAAACACCATTGTTTTTTCTCCAGATACCAATTTCTCTGAGTTTATCATAGATAATAATCTATAATAATATCTTCCACAATAAAAACTGTTTGGGGGAAGCTTTGTTAAAAAATATTTTTGAGATAAAAATAATTAACTGACAGATAAATTGAGCTCCATATGAGAAGGTCATGGCATTTTGGGAGAGTTTGGCAGCAAGTCACTACATTAAGGCTCAACGAAGTAGCTAAGCATGTAAATACATTAGCCCTATGTTTGCACCATATAACATAAGTCAAGAATCTTTCAGCCCAAAATAGGCAATTTTAAATTATAACCTAATTTGAATATAAAAATAACACATCAATTAAATCTGTGTTTTTCTCAGTCTTGAATATTGTTACCTTATCACATAAAATTCTTAGTATACATTTGTAGATTGCCTCAGATAAGCACTTGATGAATTTTCATGAGAGTTTTTTTAAAACATCCTCACATAAGACAGACATACAAACCCCCTACTCTAGTTTACTGGTGCTAGCTGGTGCTAGGTATCACCACACTTTCAGAAACAATGCCTTGGAAATATCTTTTTGTGTCCTTCTTCACCTTACTTGAACAGGCTACACTTGAATTCAACAATATTTTCTAAAGGTTCACTGTGTCTTGTCTAAGAAAAATAAAGAAGGCTCACTAAGAAATCTGGTAACTGTTTTTCCACCCAACTCTTTTATCTTTCTGTGGCAATTTGTTACAAAATTTGTTCTTTTAGGGTTGTTACTGAAGTCGGTGGTTACCAAACACCTAAGACGTAACTTACTTGATAGCGCAGACATGAAATTTCAATGGCTGCATTTCACAGTTACAGGATTAAAAGAAATAGCACATCTTTTTAATGCAAATCAAACTTTATCTTTTTAACAGTTTAAAACAGTTAGAAGAAGCAGATAGGACACCTCAGAAATTGTGAAGAGAAAGGTATATATTAAGTATCCTTTAAGATACGACATAAACTTCACAGCAAGAGGGCATGTGTAACACTGGAAGATATGCCTGAACAGAAGGAAATTTAAGTAGACACTCCATGATTAAGGTGGATGGTGACAAGGCCTAGAGCTTACATCTTCTCTTCTAACCATTTCCAAGGGAAGCCAAATTTAGGAAGGAATGCACGACCTTTAGCTGAAGTTCACTAGAGGCCAGCACTCTCAGCAAAGAGTACAACATATCTGACCCCTAAACACTTGCAATATTTCGTAACAAGACTTTCTACAACTCAGTCTTGAAAAGAATGATTCTCTTTCATTTTAAAGCCTGCAACTAAGTTCAATTTCTAAGCATCAAACAAAAAGACAATTTCAAACTCAACAGAATGCAGAAGAAATACAAACTCTTTTTCTATGCTTTTGTTTTTTTACTGAAAAATCTCAAGATACTCAAAGGGAGAAAAGGAGAGCTTTTGTATTTTTCATTCCTCAGAGCACCAAACAATCCACAACTTCAATTGCACGTAAAAGCCATTTTTTTAAAGACTGTCTGCTTTTTCAGGTCAATAAAACATGTACTGTCAGGAAGAAAATATCAACATCCAGTGGTAAAATGTTCTTCCTCTCCACTGTTCTCTGTATGACCACTATCAAGAACTTCAATTGCTCATTTCCAGAAACAAGAATTTCTACTGAATGGATGTCAAGAATCATAAAAAGTTCACATTTGCAATTGAATAGAGTGTTTTGACACCTCATTCCACTTTTTTTCTTTCAAATGTGCAAAAGTATCTTGCAAAAAGTTGGAAAAAGATATTCTAGAATCATATTTTTATACTGTATTAATAAATATTTTTAAAATTACATTTTCATGTTGCTAATTTTATTAACATACTCTGCTGTAATCTTTAACTACAAAAGCTGAATGCCATGTCAATCAAAAATGAACCTGTGTTGGAGTATTTTATACTATAAACTAAATGTTGAGCTTCCACAGTTCGATGCCAGCATTCTAAGGTTTTGCACTCCAACAATGTTACAGTGTAATCCAGTATGCAGAAGAACAAGCTACCAAAATTGATGGTATATTATATACTTATACATATTCATATATGATATACTTATCACATATGGAAATTGTTAGATGGTATAACAGAACCAGAAGATTGGTTTAAATAATTAAATAATAAGTTTTATTATTCACAGTATTAGCTCTAATTTTTTAAATACAGAAAAGCTTCTCGAATATACTGTCTAAAACTCAACATTAGGGGAAAAAAGATATTTTAATAATTTTGAAATATCAGTGGTCCTATTATGGACCTAAAACACAGTTCTTGTTCTTCTTATTCCATATGCCTGATTCAAACCTTATCATAAAAGTTTTAGGTTTGACTGGACTTTCATTTCTGCTTATGCTTTACTGAAACCAAGGGAGTGGAGAAAGCTTCATATTATTATTTATATGTTAATTCTAAGGCCCTGCAAGGGACAGTATCACGACATATATAAATCTTGAGAAATCAATTTTAAGTTCTAAAAACATTCCTAGTAGTCCCACCATTTGTAAGAACACATATAAATCCCAAGGACAAAACATACAGCCAAGGAAGAAGATTTTTTTTAATTCTGCAAAGGTGTATTTAAAAATAAAAAACAGTACTTTGTTATAATTACTTGCTTTATAGAAAATTAGAAAATAGTTCAAGAACTTATTTAATATTATAATTTGGAAATGGCTATCAGAGTTTGTGCCAGCAGCAGTTTCTCCTCAGTGCCTGACAGCCCCTTCAAATACACTGTGCCTGCAAAGTGAACTTTTAAGTGTCTCACCAGCATGACACGAGTTTGATGCCATGGCAAACTGCTGGAAGGGCTAAACACAGAAGTCTGACACTCAAACAACATTAGCTCTTTTACCTGCAAAAAAATACTTCGTAGTTCAGCAGGATCCGCTCTTTTGGTTGCATGCGTCTGTAAATACAAGCAAATTAATGCTCCCCTCGGCCGGGCTACTGACAGAGCGCAGGTAAAGCCCGGCCAAAGGTGGCAACACGGGGTCCCCTGTCAGACCGACAGGCCCAACCTCAGCCATGACCGCGCCGTGCAGCCGCAGGACGGCTCAGGGCTCCGCGCCGGTGACAGCTGTCAGCACCGGCTCGCGCCTGCGAGCGGCGCGACCCCCGGGCCCCACAGGGGACCGCCACGGCCACGGCCACCGCCGCCGCCGCCCCGGGGACCCCGGCCCGCGCCCCCCGGGGCCCTTGGGCGGGCGGGAGCAGCGCAGGCTGCGCTGCCGCTCCCCCGGGGCCGCCCCGCCATCACCGCCCCCGTCGGCGCCGTTCCCCGGCCTCCGCGGAAATCCCGCAGCGGCGTCGGCCGCCTCCCCCCGCCGCCCGCCTGTCCCCGGCCCCGCGCGGATTCCGCCCGGCTCCTCCTGCCACCGGTGGTGAAGCGGGAGAGTCACCTTGACCGCCATGCTGCGCCCGCCGAGGAGGAGGAGGAGCCGCCCGCCCGCCGCGCCGCCGCAGCAGCCGCCGCCTCAGCGCAGCGCTGAGGGATGAGAGCCCGGCCCAGCCCTGCCCCGCCCCGGCCGCGCCGGGCGCTGGCCGCGTCTGTCCCGCCAAGGACCCACACTCGCGCCGCCGGTGCCTTGTCGGGAGGCTGCTGGTAGCGCCTCCACAGTGCAAAACTGAGCCGTTTTAAATGCTTCTGAATCTCACTTCTGGCGTAACAAATGCAGCCATGCCCCTAAGGGTCAACAGATGTGTACCTATTGGTTTCAAGCGCCGAAACTGTTCGTAGACTGATGTTCTGACAGCTTGGCTGCATAATCGGTTGTAGCTGCGTATTTCAAACATAGAACTAGAGGCCCAAAATCTGGCTGGAATTCAGTAACTTCTGACAGGGTCTTATAATACTTTATCAGCAGAGCACACATGCTTTGTACTCCAAAATGTAGATCACAGCCTTAAGAAAAGGTAAGTTTATACTTTGAACAGTTCAATCATACTGCTTATAAAACCTGACTTAAATAATACTGCGTGTTTTGTCTTGCTGTGCTATTTCAAGAGCCCAAGAAAGTGTCTTTTATTAGCTGCCACTAGAAAATATAAAAAGGGCAATTCTGATACTCCTCAAGTACCACAGATATTAAACTACAATACAGTAACTGGTAGTTTATAATGGTGGTCATGAAACAACGAGTCAAGTTTAGAACAATTTTTCCCTGGAAAGCAACTTTTTTTACTTGCATGTCAGCAAAAACTTTCTGTATATAACTTAGAGTTCGCATACTACATATATGCCCCAGCTATGTCCCAGGTGACAGCAGGAACAGTTTTGCTAGAAATCTGCCTATTTGGTAAGCATCTGACACCACCCAAGCATCTTGTTCAGCAAATCCATATATATATGCTAGCTGCAGTGTCATAGTTTAGCCCCAGCCATCAGCCAAGTGGCACACTTGTTCCCCCACCAGCAGGACTGGTAAGAGAATTGGACAGATAAAAAGTAGAAAACTTGTGGGTTAAGATACAAACAGCTTAACAGGAAAAGCAAGAGCCATGAATACAAGCAAAGCAAAATAAGGAATTCACTGCTTCCCATGGGTAGGAACGTGTTCAGCCATCTGCAGGAGGGCAGGGCTTCATCACCTGAAGCAGTTGCTTGGGAAGACAAACATCACCGCAAACATCCTCTCCCTTCTTTTCCCCACTTTATATACTAAGCATGATGCCATCTGGTCAAAAATATCCCTGTCACTTGAAGACACCTGTCCGAACTGTCTCTTCCCAACTTTTCATTCATCCCAACATCCTTATCAGCATGGCAGTACAAGAGGCAGCAAATGCCTTGGCTCCTATGTAAGCCCTGCTCAGCAATAACAAAAACATCTGTTTCACAGGGTATGATCTGTGCTGTGTTCAGCACAAATCACAGAGTCACAGAATAAGCTGAGTGGGAAGGGACACTCAAAGATCAAACCCACCACCCCCACACAACCCACCGTGGAAAGTAATTCTACCCCAGCCCAAATCAGCACAGAGAGTACCAATGTGCATCAAAAGCCAGGCCTTTGAAAGAAAATGGCAGAAATCCCCATGGTCCTTCCCGCAGTGGCGGCATCAAGCGGTTCAACATAGACAGGTTTGTTTTTTTAACTAATGACAAAGCTCCGGTTGTTTACTGGCCAAAGCGTAACTGCAGCAATGAGCAACGAGGTCCGTGCGTGAAGGAGCGGAGGCGGCCCCTCAAAGGCTCGCTGCCGAACCGGGGCAACGCCGGTTCCGCCCCGCGCTCGGGGCGGGACAAGGCCGGCGGCACGAGGAGCGCGACCTCGCGGAGCCGCCGCACGTGACAGGCGCGAGCGCCACTGCGCACGCACGCGGGCCGGCCCGCGGTCTGGGGGAGCGGGGCGGGGCCGATCACGCAAAGCCAGCGCGAGGCTCGAGGCAGCGCTGGGCATGCGTGAGGACTGCGCGCGCCGCACGGGGCAGCCATTGGCTCCCCGCCGGGTTTCGGCGGGCGGAAGCGGAAGTGCGTGATGCGCACGCGCTTATTTTCCGCCGGGCGGGCGCGCGGGTTGATTCGCTGTGCGCGGGGACTCGGACATGGCGGGTGAGTCCTGGCCCGGCCGCTCGGGGGGCGGGCGCTGTCGGCGCCTCGCCGCGAGGGGCAGGGGGGCCCCGGGTGTAGCACCGGGGCGCGGGGCAGGGGAGCGTGAGCTCGGGGCCGGCGGATGCCCGTGGAGACAGACCGTGGTGAGCGCGGTGGATCGGGAATGGGGTGAGGGAGGGAAGCGCAGCTGCTTCTTTGCCGCCCGGCTCCCCTGGTCCTTCTCCTGCGTGTTTTCGGGCTTAAGGCCTCTACTGTCTGGCAGTATTAAAGCAGAGTGTATCTCCGTGTCTGTGGCCACGAGTTTGCTGGCAGTGGGCGGGAAATTAAAAACCCGAAAATGTTTGTTGTCTGAAGCAAGGTGTAGAAGAACTTTCTTATGGTACGTCTTAAATGAAGGGGAGCTATGTTTGAAAAGCATTTGGAACATACCTGAAGTAGAACATGTCTTCTGTCCTGGATTAGGCTTTGGAAATAAGATTAAATGCAGTTTATTTTGCATTTTTTCTTCCACATCCGCTTTGGAAGACTAGCGCTGGCTTAATAATTGCTAGTGGTGTACGTGCCACTGTAGTTCATTAACAGCTGTTTATGAAAATGACGTATTGTAAATGCTTGAAATGTCCTGACACATATTACCTAAATAACATGTTATACTGAATTCTTATTTTCTTACTTACATAATTAAATACTTACTTAATTGATAGTACCTTAGAATGCTCAGTATTTTTATAGTAATGACATTAATTCTCAGAAACTAAAAAGAGATACTAGTATGTTCTGTAGTTCCAGAAATGTGTGTGAGATAGATCTCTGTAATCTCTGTATTGACGTGTTGTGGCATACTGTAGCTTTTTTAGTCTTTCTTGTTCGGTGGTTTTGTGTTGTGTGTCTTTTCTTGGTTTCTGACCCTTTCTGTAATATGTTTGTTGAGTAATAATGACAGATTGGATACCTCTTAACTCTTAAACCTATTTTTTCAGGGCTTACTGCTATGGAGAAGAAGCTGGCCGAATACAAGTGTAATACAAATGAAGCAATTCAGCTGAAGCTGGGTAATACCACTTCTTAAATATTGTACAAGTGATACTGAAGTATTCTAGTGCCTTCCTATGAAATATATATATACATGTATACATCAATTTCTCAGTTCTAGTCTGAATAGTGATTTGATATTCTCAGATCAAATAACATGCATCTAAATTGTATAGGATGCCTTGATTTCATTTGTATGCCACCTTCACATAGTTTCTTAACTAAAGTTGTCCGACTCTAGCAAAAATGTGCATGAACAGCAAGGAGAGCATCTGTGGATAAACAAATAGAAGGTGGTGACTTGGTCATGCTCTATTCTTTTTTTTCCCCTCAGTTCGCTTTCCTGAGGATTTGGAGGATGAGAACACAACATTTAATCCAGAGTACAGCCATCAAGTGTTTGGAGATGAGTAAGTTAAAATTTCCAGAATCAAATTAATAGGTCCCAAAGGGTGAAGTTGCTTCCAAATCATGAAAAAACCAAGAATTTTGCTAATACTGAGTGCAGGGGAAGAAGTGCTGCCCTGGTGCTGCTGCTACATTTGCTGCCACTGGCCTTCATGGCCACCTGGGCACACGCTCACGCATGTTCAGTCAATTGTCAGCCAGCACCCCCAGCTCCTTTTCCAGCTGTTCTTCCCCAAGTCTGTCACCTGTGACCCAAGTCCAGCAGATCTACACTTCTGTCCAGCCTATTGTTGACTGCAATCTGACTTAAAGAGCATTCCGATCACTGATTAAGGCATTAAATAGGACTGTCCCCAACACTGAGCCCTGGGGAACACCACAGGGGAATAGCTGTGTGGTGCATTTAACTCCATTTGCCACCCTTCTTTGGGCATGGCCATCCAGACAGTAAAGAGTATACCTGTTCAGGCCAGGAGCAGCCAGTTTCTCCAGGAGAATGCTGGTTTCAAAGTCTTTCCTAAAATGTTGGTAGAAGAGTATTGTTTCTTTCATTTTGAGTATGCTGAATTAATTAGTGCTGAAGTGTCATTTATTATTTTCAGTAGAGTGATATTCAACAATCTAGCCATAGATTTGTAAAAAACACCACAAAGCAAAACAAACAAACAAACCTCCCCCCCAAGGAAAATCTAGCTGCATATTTTTGTGGACTTCTTTAAGTTGTGTTTCTTAATTACAATTTCCTTTTGAAAGCATTCAAAGTACTCCAATTATAATGAACTACATATATTAAATGTAATAGTTACACTACTAGACATTTACTGTAGCTCTCATTGATAATAATTACAATTTTAATAATCAGAGAACTCTCTCCAACCTGTTAGTTTAGCTAACAAGCAAGTTCTTCTGGCACTTAGATTTCAAATTTTAAATTATGAATGTACTACCACAAAATAAAAATCCCAATATAAAAAAGTTTTAGCTATGCTTTAACAAAAAAAAAGGCGTGTTTCTTTGTGAATATTACTATTTTCTGCATGTCTTTTTCAGAAAAGAAATTCTCTATTCTTCATAAAAGTATAGAGTTTTTGTTCAGGGAACTCGTATTTTTCAGAATGTAAAAAAGGCTTTTGTATTCTGTACTTCTTTCGCACATACTAATTTCTGGTTAGATTGGATAAATAAATAGAAACCATCAAATAAAAACTCCACAAGTTGCTACACCTGGTTATCTGTGCTTTGTACACTATAGATTGAAATAGTTTATTTCAAAATATTATACTACACTGCAAGGTAATTTTTAATAAATGTTAGCGATCAATTAATACAAATAACTATTAATGAGTTAAAGCAGTTGAAAAAGTATAAACATAGTATTAGCTGTTTTGGGTGTTCTCTCCTGAGCTGTCACAGTAAGGACACAGGCACTGCCTTACTGAGTTCAGAATATTTTCACTAGAGAAGCGAAATAATAGAAGCAGTGTAAGGCATTTTCTCTGTCTGGATAGTGCACATCCAGTTAGATTCCTTTCTCCTATTAGGAAGCTTACTTTACCATACTGGGAAAGATTATGTGAATGTCACATGAAATGAAACCACTGTGATGTGAATGTTCAGTTATGTATTGAGTTCCTGGCTGTTACTTTCTCCTTTCTCAGTGAAGTTGCTTTTGGCTACAAGGGACTTAAGATCCTGTTGTATTACATTGCTGGAAACCTGTCGACGCTCTTCCGCATTGAATACACGTCAAAAGTAAATGAAAAGTTTGACTGTGTGGAGGTAAGTTTGCTTCTGTCTTTAACATAACATTGAGAAGGTTTACTTTGGTATGGACAGGAGTTCTAGGTTTATTAATTGCCCATCTAAACGTGGTTTAAATTACAAGGAAATAGACAAAGCTTCCGTTTGCTAAGCTAATGAAAGCTTTGAACTTCATCTGTAGATTTCCCATTCCCTGATGACAGTACAATCAAAATTGTGTCAGACAGACCAGTCAGATGTGAGATGCTGATGCCAAAGCCAGTTCCACAAAATACACCTCAACTTGACAAGTCTGTATTTTCATATTAACTGACCAGGAGGAGGACTAGCATTGGTGGGATTTATGAGGGAGAGAATAAGTGAGAAGGAAAAGGAGGTTTCTGTAAGAATTTCATGAGATAGAATGCTTAACTGTGTCTCCTTAAACATGGAGAATAAGTAGGGCAGAAAAGAGATTATAAACTTCTGTATGAGTATCATGTATGCTTTACATCTTTCTTAAATGAATGTGGTAATGCAGTTACCTGCAGGGTTTTTGTTTGGTTGTTTCTTCTTTTTCCTGCAAGTTTTCTGAGCTTATAGAATACTTGTAGAATAGCTTTTTATTTTCCTCTCCTACTGTCTGTAAGTTCTACAAATATTATTTCAGACTGCATTTAAGTTACTACTTTCAAATTTGTTGGAATTCATTTAAATTATTTCAAGGAAAGACCTATTGTAAAGGAGAAACACATTGGAATTACTTCATTAAAATGGTTTTAAAGATTTGCCCTTCCTAGTCTTGAAGGTGTACTAGAATATACTCAGTTCAACAGGCTAAATTCCTTGACATGTCTGAAATAATTTGGAGGCCAGAGCAATATGTCTTAGGAGTGAAAGTTCATGCTCTTCAATCTTAAGATTTTTTGGAAATAAGGAGAAAAGGAAAGGCTGTAGTAACCATATAGTAAACATATTGGCCATATAGTAAACATATTTAAATCAAATTGTCCAACTTTTCACTGCTATAATTTCAAAACAGAACAGGAATCTGCACCATAGCACTTTTTTTTTTTTTTTTTACTTCATCTATTTTCTGTACAAATGGCAAACCCTATTTGCTTCTCTAGAACTCTAATCAAGGTCTGTCTTGCCTTATATACACTGCAACTTTTTGATTGCTCAGAATGGTTGCTTTTTTCAAGCCCTGCTTCCTATACTGAATTATTCCTCCAATTCCTTTAGAGACTGAGATGGGGACAAAAAAAGATCTTTTTGAGCAGCACTTCTGTATGCTTTCCAGAGCATTTGCATGCTTTGACTGAAGAGGAAGAATGTGGTTGCTTACCCTGTGCTTCCCTTAATGTTACTAGCACTATACATTCAAATAAGCTGCTTGTATTGCTACATCTAAACATATGTAGAAAAAAGGTATGGCTGTAGTCAATCTTTTTCTGCATTTGTATTTGCTGTCAGTTTAACCACCCTAAGATAATGCATTTGCAGAGGTTGAAACATAAGCTGTCATTACAGCAGAATGTTGATTTGAATGAATATTAACATTTATTTTTCTAAGTTAACCATTTGCTGATCTCTTCTCCTTGATGATAATTATGCTAAGATGCAGACTATCTGCTGCACATGGCAGATAATCTTGTGCTGTGAATAAATGGTGTTTTGGAAAGGACAGCAGTTTCTGCCTTTACCATAACTGGTTACAAGCAAGTTGATATTAATGCACCACTAAGTTATTCACAGCTGAGGATTTTGTATCGAAATACCCATACAAGCTCATTCAACAGCAGGTGGTTTTGTTCTGTAATATTAAGTTTGGTTTCATTATTGCTAAAGCACCTGATGCTATCCCTGCTAGGTACTGACAGAAATATTCATCTCAATACCACTATTTTTTTTTCTCCAACGTGTTTTTGAACATGAGGAAGAGATACAATCCTGAAGTGTCAAAAGCCAGAACTCCAGTCATATTGATGTGTCTTAACATGGTTTAGGTCCATCTTAAAGGAGATGGTATTATTGGGGAAGCCTTGGCCAAGTATGATCATGTTTTGAACAGAAGCTGGCACTTATTTAGTGAAAGTAAACAGAATTTATCCCTTGAATTGAGTTAATTCTTTCAAATAACTGAAGAGAAACTGCTTTCTTCTAGTGTGAATATTAATAGCCTTGACCTCTGAATTGCTTGCTGCTTTGAGATTTGCAGCTGTTCCAGTATCTTCCTTTTCGTCTGCATTTTATGATGGGATAGGAGTAAAGTATTTCACTAAACTCTGTATCTTGCTTTGCATCTAGTGTACGCATTTGCTTTATACAAAAGTTAATTAAAAAGTATTGTTGCAATACTTGGCACTTCTGTAATGTAATACTGCCGATCACTTCATTTCTCCCCTCTGAAATACATGCATATGATTTTCAGAGAAATTCAACTCTCAAATATACTTCTATAGTTATTTTAAATTAAGTCACTTTGAAACAGCAGCTACGTGGTATGCAAATGTCATAGCTGCCTAAATAATAATTTCTAAATTAAAATTAAATCAATAAGCACAAAGAAAACGTATTTTAGCTAATATTGGTTTATGAAGAATAGCGAAGGTGCCAACAAATTATCTTTGTTTTGAGAATGAAATGAGTATAAAGACTGTACACGTTTTTACTGAGTTCTTACACCAGGTATTGTAGAACTGTATTTTAACTGCTTAATAGCTCTCTTTCCAAATATAAATGTAAATGTTGGTAGTACCAAACCATTAAGAATAAAACTTGTTTGTGCTGAACTAAGTCTATCTTTCTCTACACTAAAAATGTAACTGAATGATAAAGTGCTATTCATTTGCAGGTGCATTGCTTCTGCTTAAGGGCCAATGGTTGAAAGGACAGGAATTAGTAGCATGTTGTATTAGCCTTTTGTAGTGTATTTTGTTCTAAGCATCTTAATTTCCCTGTTTTGAATGCTAAGTAGTAAGGGTCTTGGTTTTGAACTAATACCCATCATGCATGTAAACGGTGTGAAAGAGCTGCTTAGTAAGTTAACACAAAGTGTTCTTGTGTCCGCCCTTGTGGAAATAGATACAATACAAACATTACAGCTGAACTCACGGCAAACTCCATTAAGTAAAAACCTGGATTCATTGTCCAGAGAAAAGTTTGAATTGAATGTAAGCTCATTTTGTTGAATGTAATGTCAGGCTTTTAGGGGTTGTATTGAGGAGTATGGTTTTGTTAAGTTGAGACCAATTCATTAAGTTTTATTGCCTGGTGAGAAGCAATAATACATTATTGTGCAGCTTCATCAAATATTCATGGTTAAAAAGAAGTAGTAAATGTATTCAATCAAGTGGTCTTTTGGGGGTCTGAAAAGGATTATGAAGTCTGCTCAGCTGATAGTCTCTAACTTTGGCTATCTGAAAAGGGTAATCTCTGAATTAAATTTCGGTGTCAGAATATTTTGTCTTCTGCAGTATGTTAGACTACAGGTCAGATTTGCTGACAGTATTCATAAGTTGTACTATTTTATGTCAAACTTTGTTTTCAAAACTTTGTTTTATTAGAACGGAGATGTGGGTGTCTGAGTTTGTCCTGTGTTTTGCAGCTGATTCTATAGACAGGCATTACAAGCAGCGGGCCATAAGAATGCCAGAGTGTGGTAGCTGTCACTTTCCTATTTGGGAGCTACCATTTTTGATCTTTGTCCCTTTTTCTCCGCTTAGTTCTGCATCACCTAATACCTCTTGTAAGCTGCTTGTTTGGGAACCTGAGTTCTATAAGGCTGTGTAGCATAGCATATTCTTGGTGAATTGCTGTCAAGAAAGTCTTGGCTTCTGAACATGCTGTGCTTACAGAATAGTTACCAATGCTCTTAGTCAAGCTTGAAAAAATATAACAATCTCTAAACATAAAAATGTTCATGAGCTTGGGCTGTAGTCGAGAGCTTTTTGATGCTTACAAAGGCTGGATGTGACATTTATGATCTCATGAGTAGAGCTTCTTTACTTGCTTGGAAGATCTCTAACGAACAAGAATGGTTGCTTTTTCTTTCCTTTTTTTTTTAATTACTGGTAGATACGGTGTCTCATATATTCATTTCTTAAACACAATAGTGGCATCAATGCTGTCTTTTTCAAATCTTCCACTGATCCTTCCCCTTTTTGTAATCTCCAGGCAGATGATGTTGAAAGTAAAATTAGAGAAATCATTCCACCTGGTTTTTGCACAAACACAGATGACTTTGTGTCTCTGCTGGAGAAGGAGGTCAACTTCAAGCCCTTTGGAATGCTGCTACACACATATTCTATCCATAATGAGGAAGCTGGTGAAGACATAACATATCAGATATACAAGGTATGAAAAATTAAGTTAAACTTCTGCTTTTGAGCAACCAAATTCAATTTTATTTTGTAGAGATGCACCTTCTGTAGTGATTAAACTGTAGTGCATAAATACTATAATTTTACCCATTTAGTAATTATTAACATGCTTTTTCATATCAGAGAATTTAATTAGATTTTGCATAGGTTTTCCTCTTGCATCTGTGATAGGTTTCACCTGACTTCTCCTGGCTTTTTCCCTAGGCTGACATGACATGTCCAGGCTTTCGAGAATATCATGAAAGGCTTCAGACGTTCTTGATGTGGTTTATTGAAACTGCTAGCTTTATTGATGTAGATGATGAAAGATGGAACTACTTTCTAGTGTAAGTACAGTTCTAAAGCAACAGTGGACCTTATTACCTCCACAAAGCCTGCATTTTAATTGTGGCTGGCCAATTATTGGAGCAGTATAATGATATTTTTCCCAGGAAAGAAAAAACATTGTTTATGAGGCTTGAGTTTTCCTCCATTATGCTTTGGGAAAGCTTGAGAATAGAGCTGAATTAAATGCTGTTGTCCGTTAGAGCCCTGAATGTAGGCTTAAACAGTAAAATGAGCTTTGCCTGTGTTTTCTTTTACTTGCCACCTATTCATCTTTATAATAGGCAAGTGCACTGAAGTGCTGTAAAGAGGTCTGATTTATCCAAGTTGCTGCACACCAATTAAGTGAATTGTACATTCAGAACATAGCAGGTGTACCCATTGGGCCCTCACAGAGTAGCTTGCTGACACTGAAAATTCAGTTGGAGAATGGAAAAGAAAATGGACACTGCATGGGAGCACAACTGTAATTGACCTGCTTGGCTTTCTGTTTTATCTGCAGATTTGAGAAGTATAATAAGGACGGAGCTACGCTCTTTGCGACCGTAGGCTACATGACAGTCTATAATTACTATGTGTACCCAGACAAAACCCGGCCACGTGTAAGGTAATTGGCGGTGTAACTCGTGCCTTGCCTTTTATTTCAGAAGAGGGAACTGCTGAAGTTCCCAATACTTGTTTATAATAGTGTTGATTTGTTTAAAAAAATCCCCTTTATTGCCTGTCTATGCACTGATTTATTTCATTGTTCCTTTCTTGAAGCGGAGGGAATCTCAAACAAGTTTTGAATATTTAACAATTTTAAGATTTTGTTAAAAATTGCGTTTCAACATGAAGATTGCATGTACCTTAATCTAAAATGAAATACCATTTTGTTTTTAAGATTTTGCATTATTTTCAAATGCTTGCATTTCAACTGAAAATGCATTCCTTTGTCTGTAGCCAGATGCTGATCTTGCCACCATTCCAAGGAGAAGGCCATGGTGCTCAGCTGCTTGAAACTGTTCATAGATATTATATGTCTTCTCCTACAGTACTTGATATAACAGGTTTGTGTTAAATTTTTAATAAGGAACTTTCACAGGTTATTGGCCCACAAGCTAACTTTTAATGTTCATTTATCTGAAAGCCTTTTGAAGATTTAGCTTCTGCTCAGTTCAGGATTAATAGTACCCTGGTTTACGGAAGTGTATGTAGAGTAGCTTCTTAAATATTTAACCCAGAGAACAGCGCACCAGGAAAAATCAATCCCTAGCATGAACGGATTACCAGCTAATTAACTATTTTACTGTGAGATAAATAGCTGAATTTGCCAAGAGATCAAGCTTTGTCAAATTCCTTGTTCAACTTACCCCTATTAGCCAAAGCTCAAAGTTGAGGGGGGACTCCACACATCTAACTAAAATAGCATGTTAATATTAGTGTGCAAGTTGAAATTTTAGACAGTAAGAGTTTGTAGAGAATTTGTGTTCTAGGAGCACATTCTGCTAGCTGAAGGTATCCGTGACATTAGATGTGTGTGCACAAATACCTAAAAACAAAAGATTGTGGAAATGGTAGATAAAGGGTCCATGTGCATAACAAAACTAACATTAAAATTGCCACAGGCATGACACCAGTCCTGTGGTTTCTAATCTCCTATAGGAAGAAATGTAGTTCAAACACATGTTGACTGTTCAATTCTATGTGTAGTCTCATCTAGGTTATAAATAAGTCTCCATTCTAATTCAAACCCAATAGACCACTTGCTTTCATAATGCGTTGTTGCCGGATCATCTTAACAAAATAATCCAGTTCATGGGAACCTAAGAAAATATTACTTAGTTTATGCAACAGGAACTCATGTGCATCATGCATTTAGTTTTTTCTTTTAATAGTACAAACCTTTACATGGCTTTTATAATTGAGGATGAGCAAAGTCTTAACATGCCACTGCATAAATCCTATGAAGTGTTCATGGCTCAGTGCCTTAAGTGCAGGGTTGTAGCAAACAAAAAACACTAAAACAGGATTCAATTTTTTTATGGAATGAAGCAGGAGAAAGCTTGCAATATTCTACGTGGCACTCAAGTTTTGAATGTTAAGACTCATAGAGCAATATTTATTGTCCTTTTAGAGGGGGACATTTGGTTTGGATAACTTGAATATGGCCAAAATATTTAGGATATATCACCTCAATTGTGAAATAAAGCCTTTAACCTTTCTGTAAAGAGGAAATGAAGATCCAATTAATTTCTTTGAAAAAGCTAATAATTTACTAATTTAAATTACTTCTGAGTTTCACATTTGCAGCAAGTATTTTGTTCTGCTTATACTTTGTCATCCTCGCACAAGCAAAATTTATGCTGTTAGTGCTTACTGGACAGAAACTGCCTCATTCTTCTTTTAACTAATGAGTGCAAAAGAATGAATCAATTTACTTTAGTGCACTTCTCCAATCTCTTTTGCAGAGTAAGTGCTGTAAGGCTTGCCATACAAGATTAGGCCTCTCATGCACAACATACTTTAACCCAGCCCAGAAAAATGAATTGTTAGTTGTGTGATGGCACATACACTATGCTGCAAAAGCTTCTATTCCAGTCCTTCGTAGCTTTGTTTTGCTTTTGATCATCCTAAAACTGCAAATTTTAACTATTTACAGTGTACCTCAAAACTAAAGGGAAACACTGAGATGTGAGCTGGTTAGCAATACTCCACAATGCTAGCTCCCAGAAAAATAAGTGTTAAGGGGGAGCATGGCCCTGCTACTACTTGTTTGTAGTGAGCTTGTCTAAAGCAACGAAAAACGAAATATATTCAGAGTGTTGTAAATGTTTTCCTCCTGCATTAAATAGTTGCATATAGGCTCATGTTGATCTTAACTGAGGCTAGTTCTCAATTTCAGTATTTTTTTTCTAAAGCAACACTTTCAATAGCTATGCTGTCTTTTTAAGTAAAACGGAAGTAACTTGAAATCGTGATCAGCTTTTGCTTAGGTCCTTTCAGCCTTTTAATTTGGGATAATCTTGTTCTTTGGGTTGTACCTTTCCTGCCTTCCCTGCTAACAAAGACTGACTCCTGCTCAATAATGTCTTCAGCTAGTTTACTTGCATACAATAGAATATTTTTACCAGTCTTTTCCCACATTTTCCCTTCTGTGTTTTAGTAGTTCTACCACTGCCAAATGTAGAATAGATGAAAGATAACAACAAAAAAATTTATAGGCTAGTCTTCCCAGGGAATTAAATGGGTTTAAACAAGTCAGTTTCATAATATATATGTACAATATGTACAGCACTGCATACACAAAATATTAGGAGTTTGTCTTTCTGGGACCTGTTTGATGTCTACTGTCAAACATCAAAACCTGTGATAACAGTGCTTACAATTCAGTGCATTTGTTTATATACCAATGAACACTGCACCTGCTTTTATTTTCCATAGTTCTTTGTAATTGCATACCAGATATGAGAAAACAAATAATGCTGATAAGCTTTTTTTTTTATTCTTTCTAGCTGAAGATCCATCTGAGAACTATGTGAAGCTTAGAGACTTTGTTCTTGTAAAGCTCTGTCAAGATCTGCTTTGCTTTTCCCCAGTGAAGTTAATGCAAGGTTTCAGTCAAGAAATGGTGACAGAAGCTCAACAAAAATTGAAAATAAATAAGGTATTAAATCAGTACAGTTGTAGTTTGACATATTCTTATCAAAGTAGTACAGTACAATTTAAACTTAGAGACATGGAATTTACACACTTGCTTATTTTTACCATTGTTAAGGATGTATCAGGAGATAGATGGCTCATGCTTTTAGATAAATGCCTTTTTTACCTACAAATTCTGTTGTAATAGAATTTGACATGTTTTGATTTCTTTCGAGAGTATTTGTGCAAATAAGTATTGTTTTGGGAATGCAGAACGCTAAAGTGGCAGACAACTTACTAATGCAACTCTAAACACTTGGAGAACTGAAGAGTTAAATTGAGCAATTACATTTGATGGTAGTCTTAAGTTATTAAACTCATTTTTTAATATGGTAGTGAAATAGAATTGCTTAATTAAAAATGTATTTGAATGTAATGCACTGAAGACTAAATCTTGAAGGATGGACAGTGTGAAGCCATATTCAGATGAGTTCATGGAAATAGTATCACTTATATAATGAAATTGCATCTGCAGCCTTTTATATTTTAAATCTGAAAGGATAAATAAGTTTCTTTTGGTTTTTTAACAGTATATAGATTTGTGGTAGTGTAGCAAACAAACCACTTTATTTTTATTCTGGTGTTCAGAAAAAATATGCTTGGTCTTAAATTCTGTTTTCATACAGATGCAAGTTAATACTTTTAGTAGCAACATAATTTTCTCCCTGGATGTCTTACCTTCTGATCCTGATACCAAAAGCACTTCAGTTTTTCCATTTGCTAATTACTTTTCTGCCCTAGTAAACAGGAAACTTCAAATGTTGTTTCATTTTCATATTTAGAACTTTCGGTGGGCCTTGTGAAGGACAGTAGGTATATGTGGATTGTTAAAATTGACAAATGGATACTGTTTGGTATTGTTTAATGTCACTCTAGTTCCAGTCCTTGTTCTTAGAAGTGTTTTTGGACTCTGGCTTCTAGGCTTTCTGCTGTTCACTTAAAATCCTTGAAGCACCTCTATGGCTGGTGCAGCACTTGAGAAATCAGACACTGGGTGCATGGAATAAAATGATTTTGAAGTAAAAATTAAAATACTTATTCACTGAACCCACCAGATACAAGGACAGATTTATCCATGCCCCTGTCTTCTGATAAGATGAAGAATTATTCAAATATTTCAGTATTTCTCCACCTGGAGTTCTGTTGAGTGACCTCTTTATTCAGATGTGGTTTTTATTCTGCTTTCTGTTCATTAGCAACACACAAGACGAGTTTATGAAATTCTCCGATTGCGTGCAACAAATATGGGTGATGCAGAACAGTCCAGAAGCTATCGGTTGGATGTTAAAAGAAGACTGATTGGGCCCTATAAGGTGTATATAACTTAAGTATCATTTAATATTTATTTCAAGGCTAATTATACTTGATTTTACCTTAATTTCCATAAATGTAGTTGATGCCAATTATGTTGCCAATCAACTACTATTAGTTATGCAGTGTTCGGCTCACATATATACAGATGCAGAGGACATTTGTACATAGCAGCACTGAAGATCTGTGTTTGGCTCCTGACTGTTTCCTGCCCAGTTCTAGCAGGAGATTACTATTAAGCTTATGCTATCTAGCTACAAGTGGCATTATGCCCATGTAGGTTTAAAGGGAAAAATGGTTAATTTCTTGAAGAGGTCAAAAGTATACCCTAAATAGACAAGTCAGAAATTTGAAGAGAGGTAAAGTTTACACTGCAGACTAGGTATAGTTTAGATTCTTGTTGTAATTGTTTGCTAGGTCTTAAGAAACCAGTTAACTAGAAGTAATCAAGTCATGTCAACATAGGACTAACTCTATGCAGATGGAATATAAAATAATACCAGTGGTAAAATTCAAACAAGTATTAAACATAATACCAGGTAATTTTCTTAGCTCCTATTATTAATGCATCCTGGATTTTCAATGTGGTTGGTCTGTGTTGCATAAACTGACCCTTTGAGGTATGGATTTAAAAAATTACATCTTAGTTGCTAATGGCATCCGTCTTTGTATCAAGAGTCAAAAAGGCCACAAATAAATCTAGGTTAATTGCTGTAAAAGTTGTCAATTAAGTACTTGCCAAGCAAACCAAAATCCTGCATATAATTGTACACGGAGCACGAGGAGTAGCTTGATTAGCTTGAAAACCTTTCTGAAGTAGCATTTACCCTGTTACACCAAAATAGCAAAACTTTGCTTGTAGTCATGTTGGGCTTACACAGGGGCTGTTAGTGGAAATGAGAGGCAAGATTGTATTAAATACATATCTGATCTGGTGATAACTTCATGTCATGCTCAGTGCCAGGACCTTAATCGAAACATTCTCTCTTTCATGAGCATCTTGTCCCATTTGCTAAATTTCACTCGATGTCCACTACACATAAGGTGATTTTTCAGCAACTAGTTTTCATGACTATTACATGGTTTCAATTCACTCACTCATCACTGAAGGTCCTGTAGGCGAAATCCAAAATTTCATAAGCAGCTTGAGTTCTAGTGCTTCTAGCAGGTGTTGCCACTTCAGTCTTTGCACACAATAAGTGCATAGATAATGAATGGATTTTGTATTGCTAAATATGCAATATTGCTACTTCAGAACATTGCATTTTTAGTTTTTTTGTTATTTCAGTGTGGATTCAAAAGAGTCCTTAAAGCAGCCAACACCTTTTTTTTCCCTGATTTTAAATTTCATGTTCTAAAATAGTCATGGTGTTTATGGTAGTTCTACCTAGTAAATAGCTTACTCATACACTCATTTTAAACAATTTCCAAAAAATTTTAGTTACAGTCCCATTTTCAAACTGTTTTCAGAAATATAATGAAACTAACTTAATATAGGGAGGGTAATTTTGAGGGGGGAACCAAACTTTATAAATGTAATCAGGAATATTACTGCATATTCTAATACTGGTGTCATTTTATTACATAAACTGTTTGATGGCTTCATTTGAGCAGTGCTGTACCAATGTAGAGTAATTCTAAGTTTACTGCCTTAGTTTATTAAAAGTGGTATTCCATCTTAGAGTTATTTTCAGGCTAATGGTAACAAGGAAAAAAACTATATGCAGAAACCTCAGGGGAAAGACATATAATACATCTATTCCTCTTGAAGTCCCTATATTAGCAAGGAGGTGGTGGCTAAAGATACTGAGACCTTTCTGCATGTGGCATCACTAGATTGGGATGACTGATGTAGCAGGTTGTGTTGCTGTCTGTGTAAGTAGTACTAATATAGGAAATAAAAGATTTGATATATTAGTTAACAGGGCATCACCCCAAGGTAGTTTAAAGGGTAAGCAGCTTATGAAATTTCTGTTTCACTGTGACTTCTCCATTTCTGATGAACTCTGCTTTTTATTAGTGGATCATGCTGGTAGACATACCTTCTTGATCATGTCTTTGTTCTTCATGTCATCCCTCTTGGAAGTAAATACCACTGCTGCACTGCTTTTTGTAATTGTGATACTTCGTTTGCTACTTGAATATGCTTTTCTTCCCAGCCCAACAACTTGCCCCCAAAGAATCCTCTTGAAGCTGCCCAGGCAAAATGTTACTGATGGCAGTTTTCAAAATCTTGTGTACCTGGATATGGTGGAACTTAAAGATGGCCTAATGATACAGTATCAGATGTCGTGGGCATTTAAAAGCTGGCACCCTTTTTTCAGAGCTAATGTTTATAATCTAAACAGACACTCCTGTTAATTAGGCAGACTTTGAATTAATTCTAGAATAAAGTTTTAGTTGTTCTACTGATAGAAGCTTGGCCAGAAGATACTCATCTCTATTTTCATTTGGGCAGCTCATCATATGTTTTCAGTATCTTACTTATTTTGATTACATAGAGCTAAAGTTTTAAAGTGAAACTAAAATTTAAGCATCTATGCTGCTTTTCACATCCTTTCAACAAGGGAAGGTTTCTTAATTATTGGCCAGAAATGTGCCTGAACAGCTCATCCGGATTTAAGTACAGAACCTCCTTTTCTGAGCTGAACTTGGCCTGTCTGTGGAATCTTTAGGAGACTGTAAAAGTTTTTCTGGTCTTACTCATTTGCAATTTGCTGTAGTTTCCACTCCTCTCTCCTGACTCTCAGCATCAATCACAGAAAGAAAACAAATAATCCTGTGGGAGATAAGCATAAAACTAGAGCACAAAAGGGCTTTGATTTTGGGACTGTTAGAGTAATTTGGTGAAATTTTGTTTTAATACATTGATTCCATATGTATTGTAAAGTTTTTTTGGTAAGATACCAGGCATACGTAATACTTCTTTTTTTAATGAATTGTTGAATGATATTCTGCTTTTACAAAGCTAGAGAAGACTGAAGAATGGAAAGTACCTGAAGAACTGAGTAGTTCAGAAATAGGTATCAGGTATATAAAAGTATATCTGGGTAAAGAAAATACAAAAGTATTTTGAGGTGTTTTTAAGAAACAGGTAAAAATCACATGTGGCAGAGTAAGGACAACTTATCATCTTCCTAGTCAAATATGTTTATGCTTATAAATAATCTTACTGCTTTTCAGTGATGTTACTGCTATTTCCTGGTAACTTGAATAATTTGTAAGAGTTTGTGAAACTTTGTCTGTGTACTAGAGGCTTAAAATTAATATTTGATAGTTATAGGGAAAATAGCTGGCTGAACAGTCATGTCATGGGACACAGGTGTAATTAATATTAATGTAGGACTAAATATTCTGGTCAGATTTCTACAGTCAAGTTTTTTGTGCAGTATGTCTTTAGCTAATGTTTGGTTAAGGAACTAAATTTGAAACCATTCCTCCCTTCATTAGCTCATTGACAATATAGAAACTATAAACCTTTAACAGAACAAATGTATGAATCAAACATGATTACTGCTTTTCTTGTGATTAGGGACATCTTAAAGAACCAGATACTGAAATTTAATAAGTTTTAATGAAACACCATATTCTTGATAATTACTGGCTGTGTTCAAACTACTGTTTGTTTGATTGCTTAGAAAAAACAGAGAGAACTTGCCAAGATGAGAAGGTGTCTAAGACCAGAGGAGATGACTAATCAGTTGAACCAAATAGACCTAAACTTGCAACGTGAACAGTTAGAAGAGAGCTTCCAACAGCTTGTTTCAGATTACCGAAGAGTCCTAGAACGGCTTGCACAAGCATGAGGATCCTACCTGTACAGGAAACTTGCAGATATCTATACGGTGTTGTAAAGCACATCCTTAATTGCCACTTAACTGCAAAAAAAAATCTCATGTGACGTTTTAATCACATTAAAGGTGACTTGTGTTTCTGTGCATTTTGAATATTTTCTATTTTTGTGTTGTAGATTTTAAAATGTTGTACTTTAGGTTTGGGGGGGCACTTCTTGATGAAATAAACAATGTAGATTCTCAGATGCAGTGTTACTTCAATTGTATTAATTTTCTTTTACCCTTTTGTTTTGATCAAGACTTAACAGATGTTTGAATAGCAAGTTAATATATAAATCTAAGCAATCTCAGATTTCTCCTAATGTGATTCTCCTTGGGCTGTTCTCTGTGGATCCTGTTGTACGGTGTAGGGCCTGTGCAGATTTAACGTCATGAACAGGTTACAAGATTGGTTCTGTGGTCTCTCGGGTGTTTCTTGTGTACAGACTCTTTACCCTTTACTAAAAGTGGATCCTCCTGCTGGAAGCAAACAGACACATTCTGTTTAAGCCTCTAAAGTGCCTCAAGCACATTCTTTTTCAGACCCCCAAGTTTTCTGGTTTATGATTTTCAGGAAGATACCTCACAGCTGGAGAACCAGCCAAGACAAGTCCAGTGAGGACTCCAAAAGCACTTCTACTAGTGAAACAGATCTGTAGGAAGCAAGTGCCTTTACATAATTCCTTGATTCTGTCCTGGTATTCATTATTTGTCAGACCTGAGATTAGTTTTTAAGCATCCTGTCTGTCCTACCTCAAAGGAATAAATTTTGTTACCTTTTCTGAAGTTCAGAGGATTTAATCTGAATAAAGGAGCATTGAAATTTATTAACCATGTTTGATGGTCCTAATGGGATTTGTGTCCAGCTTTCAAAACTGGAGCTTGTAGGTTGACAGTTCTCCACTATCTGATGTGATGTGGAAGAAGTGAAATAATTTTTAAATATTTAGAACCTGTGGGATTTTTTTTGTATTTCCTATTAAATTATTTTTAGAAATTTTAATTCTGGATTAGGCTATCTTGGCTGTATGATACTACAGTAGATGAAAGATGTATCCAGATCTATTAATCAATAAGTAACAATTGTTAAAAGACCTTTCCTGACAGTAGCAGTAAGGCTGAGGTTAAGTTGGGAAAGTTGGAGTTTGATTTTTTTTTTTTTTTTTCCCCTGTGGATGGTTTTGGTTTTTTATTGAACATGTTCAGATCTTGATGATAAGTCAGAAGTGGAAAAGCTGAACTGAAGAATTGTGCTGAAATTTGGTTCCTGCATAGAGGTCCAGGATACTTCTGGGGCAGCCTGTACTAATAATCCCTGAGCTGAAGCCATCGGAAAAACTGTGGGACTGTCAAGAAGAAACACTGCCTAATGGGCTGTTTGCCCACTTAGGAATTACTGAGCCAAAAAGCACAAAATTGCTTTCCTTAATCACAATTTCCTTTTGCCATTCATAAATAGTGAAACTTCTCTCACACAGTGATGAGGGCAGATTTATTTTTTCATAACAGATCAGATTTTTTTTTCTTTTTATGTAGACACAGTTGAAAGAGTTTGAATTAGTGCTTCCAGTTCCTTTAGTAGGTTCTCATACTGGTATGTTGGCATGTGCCTGTGAACTGCAAAACTTGGCATGAAAAATAGGAATAAACAGCGTCCTAGAGGTCTAGAAACTTTGAATCCTTCCATCCTGCAGCAGATTACAGCTTCTGCAGCTCTGCTGCCAGGAAAAACCTTGTGAGTATACCCTAGTCCATTACAGTAAATTAAACCAATTATCTGTAGCAATCTTCACCAGCAAATTAAACTAGCCCTGCTGACTTTGCCTCAAGTCATCTTAACTGTCTGGACTATCCTTTCCCTTGGCGAAGAGGAGGCAATAAAGGCAATAATCTTGTTGGACAGCTAGAAAACTACAACAGTTTTTCTGACACTGCGGGGGGGTATATGCTAGTTCCCTTCAGTAGGCTTGTGGGGTGCATCTGTTCGAGCTAACATTTTAGAGACTATGCATTCATGGTAAAATTGACTAAATACCTGTATTTTAGGATGCTGCTAGACAAAGTCCTAGCTTGCCAGTCTGGATATTCTGTTCATGGTTTTCAACAGAATAACAAATTTCACCTACAGGTGCATTGCAGGATGCTTGTCTCACACACAGTGGCAGCTCCAGCTGTTCAGTGAGTCATATTGTGAAATAAAAAAGTGTAATACTATTTATAAAAGTTTAGTAAGTTTTGTGTCATGTTTGAATTTCTGTATTAACATAACTAAGAACGGGGACCTCCTACTATATTTAAACAAATACTTTGTGGTGTAGTACACAACTAGTGTTGTTTGACTTTTGTGTGCTGAGAAGACCTGTGAACTACTAACAGCTGTCTGTATGGAATTGTAAGTAGGTACTAGAGGGTTTCAATTGTGTGGATTTGTGAGCTGACAAATTAACACAGGCTTAGTAGCAGTTCTTTCACTACATGTTGGGGGCATGAGAATTGAAGAGCTGAAGCTGAATGCTATTGGAGTCCTCTCTTATTCTGAGCACAATATGATGCTAAAGTAATCCTGGATTTAAAATATTTTTGTTCAAATACTTAAGCTGTAATCCTAGGTTTCTTAAGGTGCTATTGTTCTTTTTAGTTATTACTAGCTAACAGAAACTTAAAGCAAATACTAATAATAGTCTTATTAATAATAGGTTTTTGTGACTTTTTTCTGCATTTTGATAAAATCCAGATTTTTCAGTCACTTCACTCAAATTTCAAGTGAAACTTTGCACAACATACTGATAAAGCATTTCAGAGAATTTTTTACATTTGAATATTCACAATGTGCATAAGATCGCTGAGTATGTTTATAAAGTTTTTCATTGTAGAGGCTTCTGCCATCAGGATGCTGGCTTGCCCTTCCATCATTTACAAATCCAGCCATGGCAACAGTGAATCTACTTTCAAGTAATTCAGCAACATAGTGAATTTAGTTCAATTGACAGACACAAGTTTTCTTCCAATGTAAAGATATTGTCAATGGTGCTAATGCAAGATTTTGTCCTAAGAGGTAAATAAAGCTCTGAAAAGTGTTCTATGTCCAGAAACCTGGGTCAAAGTTCCCTTTCAGGTATTTTGAAACATAAAAGTTACCTACTGTAGATACTAGGAAACAACTTCTTGTTCAGCAACTAATAATCTCAAGAAATACAACAGAATACCTATAGCTTCAGAACTGAGAAAGTAAACCACCACAAGCTGCAGGATTTGAAGAACACTAACTGCTGCAGTTGTGGGAATAAAGGTGTGTGTGCTGCTGAAGGAGTGTCTTGGGCAGCAAATGTCTTTGCCTCCTACAAACCAACACACAAAGCTGCTATGTGGCAGTTTAGGCAATTCAAGACTGACCTATTGTCTCTCTCTGCAATATCAGCAGGAGGGTAAGCAGCCCATAATGTCTGTATGAAGGGTTTGTGTGCGCTTATATAGATTTTTTTCAATTCCTTTTTTTGTCTCTTACTGAGACTTTGTTTTCTTTATGCTTCTCCTTTATCATATTTTATGGCTGTCAGACACTAGAAAGCTTGAAAATCTTGTTGCATATTTTCCCATTTTACCTTTCTCACAGTGTCAGTTCTGACCTCCTTTCTTCAGTATCAAACCGTTAGAACTAGAAATACCTGTTACATTGGTAAGCCTATCATGTAAACCCTTGGAGTTTCAGCTTTCAAATTTAAATTTAAAATTCTTCTCTAATGCTACTGCTTTGTGAAACATTGCCTGCTAGGATAATTTGGACTTGAAGTTGAAAAAAAGGATAGTAAAATATTAACATCTGTATATTATAAGCAAGTATGTGTTGCAGATATTTCCATTTTCTGGGAAAAAAAAACCAAAATCAAAACAAAAAAAAACCAGCTCAAAGTCATCAGAAATATTTTTCCCTGTGCTGTCATTCATTATTTTCAGTAATTTCAGCTGGTTTACACTGCTAGCTTTTTTCTCCAATGATCAGAAAGATTTCAATCTAACACTGGATTCTTTCTATTAAAACATTCCATTTACAAAAGGCAGTTAACCACACCAGTGACAATATTTGGAATTGTGAGGCTAAAAATATAGTGCAGCCAGTAAAAATGGAAGGCTATTACACAAAGCAACACAAATGGATGCAAGCTCGGCTCAGGCAGGGCATGCTATCCGCCTCCATACTGGCTTATAACTGGTGGGAAAATTGTAGGAACCTTGCCTCCCTATCACATCTTTTTTACAATGTAAAAGAAAAATATTACAACTACCAGTTTCTACTCATATCTACTCATTCAAATACATGCTTACCAGGTTCTTTGTTCATTGCACTAAAGCCTTCAGTAATACACATCACAAGAAACAAGATTACACAGTGTATCTGAGCTTCCTTTTAGATCTAGAATGATACAAGCCACTGTAGAAAGGTTCATTAATATAACAGTTTTCAGATTTCCATGTTCAAAATATTTTTAATTCACCAGACCAGAGGCAAAGAGAAAAGGCTGGAAAAAATGTCCTACTTTGGCTCTTCAAAGCTCATTTCAGATATAAGGCTCCCACCCAAACTGGAGGAATCTCAGGTAATGAAGACAAAGCCTTGGGAAGAGGATTCAGAATTCCCTCTTTGCCTTTACAAAAAATCTGTGTAGCAGGAGCAGTACTGTGCACTTTTTTTTTCTGAGAGTAGCACTAGCTTCTTTTTTAAGTAAATAAAGAACATGCAATGCTGTAAACATTCCTCTCACAGGAGGTACATGCTCCATTTGTGGTTGTTGCACAGTTTGAGCTGAAGAGATAAAACGTAAAGAAAATCTAGATCAATGGGAAGAGCTTGACATCCCTTTTTTTGTTTCTAAATGGTAGGGCAATAGGGGAGGTGTTCCATGCTCAATAGCTGCTATTTTTAGATGCTTCCCTTTCTTCTAGTTAAGCTTTTTCTCTGAGTTATATGGGGTGTTCATGTTTTAAAACTTCATCGTTGCATAGAAAAGAGAAAATCTTTGCCTGGAATGAATTTAATATGATGAGGACCTGTAAATATGTTATTTTATTTTCCCTCGACATGTAAAATAAGTTTTATTTGGTGTAGCTTTAGATTATATATCACTGATATAGGAGATTTCTGGGTTTTGCAAGTTAAAGGCTCCAAACTCTCTCACCCTGGATCAGATGAACATCAGTGCTGAGAAAAAGAACACCTATTTGTGGTTAGAGCAGGACCCAAACAGCATCAGTCTCATCAGCAAAAGCTGCTGTGGAATTACATCATCTTTTAAGACAATCTTATATAGGAAAGTCTAAGCCTAACCTCAGTTGCTATACTTACACCAGAAGCATGTTTCTATATTGCTGTATAAAAGATTTAGTGTGTGCATAAGATACAACTCTGTTGTCTTACAGGATGTTACAGACTGCTTTGAAACTTGCAGGTAAAAATCTAGCTTTATGTCTTCTTTAGCACACTTTTGCTTATTTTAATATCAGCCTGCCATATTTTGAGAGGAAATAAAGTTGAGATTCTACATTTAGTGCTTGGTGGCTTTGGTAGCACAAAACCAATATAAGTGAGATGGGATGTGAAACATGCTTTAAGGAGAGTCTTCCACACCAATGTGTTAAATAAACCCTAGACTGAAAAGTGATCTCTCCAAAACTGCCTCTCAACTTGATGCTCAGGACATCTTGAAACATCACTGTCCATCTTAAGCATTTCAGGAGATTTGTCAGTTGTAACCAAAAAGGCAATTATACACATGAAGAAGAAAGTGATGTATTTACTTTTGGTGACAATTTGAACATAGCGGAGTATGATTTTTTTCAGGTTTGCTGTGTTAGGATCTGGTATCTCTCTTTTTGGAGCTATTCACCCCCATTTTACTGCTATAAAGGCCCTAAAATTATATATGTTGTTTGTATTTCTTAGGAAAAGGAGAAAACCTGCATCTAAGCATAAATTAGAGACTACTGAATAATGACTGTTGTTAGGCTTAAGATCCAGAGACTGCAAAAATTACACAGTTCGCTTGAAATGTTATTGATCGTAATTTGATTGATCCCCTCTTGTTTTCTGGCATGCAAAAATAATTGGTCCAATCTAACCACTAGTCAGTACCTACAAGTATTTGTGAAATAGCCTGACACTTAAGGACAAGGTAATTACAAAGGTGGTAGCAGCATAACTAGAATTGCCTCCATTTTGTTATGCCATCCACCAATTTTCAGGCTGTTACAGTAAGGAATTTAGGGCTTACAGATGCAGACAAAAGCCAAGCATTCACTTCATTTTCTCTAACAGTGGCCTCGTTCCACTGAGTAGGAAATACTTGCTGATTCAAATAAGAAAGGTGAGACTAGGCTGCCTTAGAGCTCTCTGTTTCTCTCCTTTAGTGACAATTGAGGAAAACGTGGTGAATAACTCATCATACATGGATACTTTCATGTGAAGTGTGCTTTTCTCTAAGCACATACAAGCACACCCACTCAAGAGTATATATAGTTGCTTAGGCCAAGCAGCAGAATGTGTGATTGCTTTACACTGCACATTGATGTTATAGAACTAGTGGTTGAGTGTCTGGATTCCTAAAGCCTTGCCAAGATACAAGAGAGGATAAAATGTTGCCTAATGGAATTCATGCTCCTGAAAGAACCTACTATGTTGTAGAATTAGGGATAAAGTGAAGACATGCACATTTAAGCCCTGCAAATGAAATGTGTGCATAGCTCTCACCAGTGAGCAGTGGGTAATGGTGCTCATGAGGTGTAACTGATCAGCTTAGCAATGCTCTCTCTATATTTATTTCTGTGAAAATCTTATCATTCTCCCCTCACTGAATAATGATGATGAAACATGTCAGTTCATGCAGAATGTGGCTATAAGAAGTATAAGTGGAATGTTTTATTTTTTGGAGGCAGTGCAAGGTATTGTATTGATCTTTAAACTACTGTGTAGTCTGGATATAAGCTATATGATAGGCTGCCTATCATGTTGTGGCAGCTGATTAAGAGATGCACTTTTACTAGCAAAGTTTAAGAGGATCACAACACATTTTTTAATCAGTGAATGCTTGGAATTTGCTCCTTAAATCAGAAATGCTTGAAGTGTAACTTTCAAATTCATAATTTTTGGGGGCTTTTTCTAAAGCACATGTAGGTAAATATGCTCAGTATTCCCATCTGCCTTGGGCTTTGAGTCTGTTCTTAACTAAATTATAAAACTTGTACATGTTAAGTTAAAAACTACTAATGGCTGTACAAGGAGGTAAATAAATCTGGTGATAAACAGCCTCAGTTCTCATTTGACAATTTCCTTACTTCTCCCACAGTTTACCACTGTGTGTGTTCACATGATCATCACGTGTGTGAGGATGTAAGGAAGGATTCCTTGTATTACTTCTGTATTTTGGAATGCACCCAGGTGAGTTTTGAATGTCTCCAGAGAGGAAGACTCCAGCCCTTCCCTGGGCAGCCTGCTCCAGTGCTTTGCCACCCTCAACATAAAGCTCTTCCTCATGTTGAGATGAAGTTTGTGTTTTAGTTATGGCCATTGCTCCTCATCCTGTCACTTGGCACCACTGAAAAGGTCTGGCACCATCCTCTTGGCCCCTGCCTTCGAGATACTCCTTTAATTAGTTCATGAAGAGTGATTCGTGTTTTATTCACGCAAGTACAAGTTGTGGGAAGAGTGGTGGTGTTTGTTTGCCTGCTTGCTTAGTTGGTTGTGTTTTGTTTATTTTTTAATGGCAAGAAATTATGAGGTAACTCCGGCACTCATGGAATAGTATGGCTGGAACTCACGCGGGACGGAGCCCCACTTTCGGCAGGTCTGTCTCACTGCCACGTCTCCCGCTGGCGGAAGGAGCAGTCACCAATCTCGCTAGGGATGCTGTGAAGCTGAGCAGGGTGGGGCCGTACCGGGGACGGACGGACGGACGGACCGGACCCCGCCCGCCGCCCTCACACCGCGCTCGCGCCGG